>JAZDUH010000443.1:19030000-19440000 GCA_036419115.1 Scarus forsteni
TAAAAAGTGCATCTGCTTCCCCATTTTCTGCCTTTACGTCATAGAGAGAGAGAGAGGGACAGTGGATACAAAGAAGGAGGAGGATGACACTCGTAAAATGAAAATAGTCATTACTTTCAGCTCTGTCTGGTGCAAAAACTGTCCATATGTTGAGCTGCAGAGGCCTTCAGAAATAGACTTGAAGTAATGTTGTGACCCACTGATCTAAATAGACAGGGGAATGCAGCAAACCCCAAAATACACATTGAGTTTGTCCAAGAATATACATATAAAAACATATTTATAGAGTAACTCATCTTTATATGCTCCAGACTCTTGATTAGACATGCAGTATTCAACCCCAGCTCTTCCTCCATTGTATGAATATCACAGCAATCTTCATGAAACAAGCCATTATGCTGAAAACGCTCATCAAACCAGCAATGGGCCTGCATCCTTTTACTGGAGACCTGGTGATTAAATCATGCATAATTCATGTGAGCCCCAATGAAATCTATAATAAGTACCGAGGCATACTTCTCCATAGAAGAACGCATAATGATCGAGATGAGATTGGGGTTCACCAGCGGGGTCACCATGGTAATACAGGAGGAGATGCAGACCAGTTCAGGTGGTCAGAGCTAAACTGTAAGCTCACCTTTGTGCGACAAACTGAGCACGAGGCTGCACAGGAGGGAGAAAGGAAGAGGAAGACGAAGAGGAAACATAATGGCACGGAGAGAGATGACGGAGGATGGTGTGAGGCAGAAAATGAGAATGTTTACATTCACAAAAGAAACCAGGTGACTGTGAGAGCTCAGAGACAAGCAGGAAATCTGAATTTACATGCATCTAAATTCCTTAGTTAAAGTCAAATGTATGTGCAGCTTGTCATGGATCGTATATTTTCGATCCCTCTGCTGTATTTGTGAAGCAAAGCTGTCATATTTTTGGTTTATGATGGAGATTTATGAGGCTGCAGCTGGAGGAGTTTGTAGAACTTGGACTCGTGTCCCATTGAGAGGCTTTACGTAGAGGAAGATCTGTTACTGAACATACTTTCTCTGCTGCATAATGCTTTCTTAAAAAGCTACAAAACCTTTATACATAATATAATCTTGCACTTTTCAACTGTAGAAGCATTAAAAAAAAGAAAGAAAAATAAATCCAATTTCATTCCTCTCATGAGAGCCTGAGGATTTTA
Source organism: Scarus forsteni (assembly GCA_036419115.1). Lineage (NCBI taxonomy): Eukaryota > Metazoa > Chordata > Actinopteri > Labriformes > Labridae > Scarus > Scarus forsteni. The sequence continues at coordinate 19,031,184 of JAZDUH010000443.1, forward strand.
GAAAAACAGTCATGAAGAACAATGAAGTCACTGCCAATAAAATTAAAAGCTCAATTATTACGAAATTTGGCTTCAGATAGCACAGATTATGGATCAAGTAAAAAATGCTGTCAGAAATCATCCACAAGTTGCTCAGAGTGAGGGACTAAAAACATTAAAGAAAATACCATCTTCACTTTTTAAAGAAACAAAAATGACTAATAATGTATTTTAAATATTTCAATTTAAACCAAGTTAGTCCCCAGGAGGCAACGAAACAGCATCAGCAAACAGTGTAAAGTAGACTTAAGTATATAATAGCAATGCACCAGCTGTGAAAATGGGGTAGGACGCTGATCCAGATGACTAGAATAACACAACAACATGACTCTTTATAGTGCCAAAGTTTTCTCTCTTGTTTTGCCAAAAACTATATCCCGAACTGTCAAACCATTTACCCCCCCAGCCAAGCAAATAACATCTTCTCTGATTTATCTGTTAAATGAGTTCATTGCTGGCATTCAACAGACATGACACAACAGATATTTATCTGTATAAGACACTGGTTAAGGCCATACTATTCGCCGATGGCTCATGTTTGTCCAAATACAAAAACAGATAAAGACAAAGTATTGATCTTTCAAAGTTTAAATTGACAATGATTTAGCTCCATCTGCAGATGCACCACCCAATCAGTGTCTGAGAGCAGAAATGAGTGTTAACATGTGACAACAGCAGGAGGTGACAGCTCGTACAGAGATTAGCATAGCATAGATGCTAACAGTTTCAGTTCTTTATTAAACAAAAAACAAGTAAACTGAAAAATATAACAATAGAAAGGATTTTTCGCTCCACTTCCGACATGTTCTGGTGAGAGTTTGCTCAAGGAAGGGGCTCACATTATGTATTTTGCGCCACAGCAGTAGTGCCTGCTTCCTACATTATCTGATTGGCCTATATTAAATGTGATTGACAAAAAATCATCCATTCACCTGGTAGGATTTTGAAAGGTTCCCAAACACTTTCTATGGGCAGTTACCCACATGGACTAGTAAAAGGTAATTGGTATAGCCTATCTTCAACTGCTCAAGAGACTAAAATCTACTCCAGACTGCAGATTACATAGGTGGGAAAGTCTTAGTCTGACAAATTAAAGTATATAACCAGTCAACAGATAAAAAGACTGATACTTATAGAATACAGAGATCACAGTGCTGAGAGGAATTAAACAACTAGAGGGAAAAAGCAAAAAGCAAGTCCAAAAAGAGAGTCGACTCAAATTAATGGCCCTTTTCGATTAGCCCTACTCGACTCTACCCGGCTCTACTCGCCTTTTACTGCTTTACCATTAGCCCCAGTGGCCTGCCCAACAGGGTGAGCGACACTGCAGTGACGTCATTTTGAGCGCGACACAACAATCTGTGGCTTTTTGACACAAACCGAGTAAAAAGGGAAAGCAGGAGAAGACTGCAGGTGGCAAGAAGAAATAGCCCTTGAGAAGCACGGGAGAGTTTTGGAAGCTATACAACAGAATGAAGCCGAGGACGAGAGCAATCGAGCTGCAAAGAAAAGACGCATGAGGGTAAGCTAACGGTAGCTACCGCTAGCATGCTAGGTCGTCGTGCTCATGACTCATCGATGACGACATTGTCTGGTCAATTAGTAGCCAGCAGTCGGTGACGTCATCTTTTAGTATCTACTCAGCTCGCTCAGAACCAGTGCGGAGTAGGTACTAAAGCTAGCTTGTTTTAGGAGGTACCGGGCAAGTGGAAACACGCTGCAAATTGAGTAGGGCCGAGCAGAGTAGGGCCAAAGCGTGCTAGTGGAAAAGGGCCATAAATGATGAGAACAAAAAAGTGAATAAACATCATAGTATGAAGAAGATTAATAAAGTGACAATGATTCAGTGGACAAACCTGAAATAAAAAAGTGAGATAAGAAAAATGTTATGAGATACTTCCTGAAAGAGTGAAGTGGACATGATCAAATGAAAGACAAAAGTTGGATTAGAAATACTTTTGGAAACAGAGCTACATAAATGTGACGTGTCCTGTGTTCAGAGACGGTCTTCTGCACACCTTGATTATAACGAGTGGTGATTTGAGTTCATGTCGCCTTTCTATCACCTCTAACCACTCCGGCCACTCTCCTCTGACCTCTAGCATCAACAAGGCATTTCCACCCAAAGAACTGCAGACTGGATATCCTACATTTTTAGGACCATTCTCTGAGAAACCCTGAGGTGGTAGCTCAACAGTTTCTGAAACACTCGTAGCACCAGAACCATGTCACATTCAAGCTCATTTAATACCAGTTTGTCCTCCTCCTGATGCTCAGTTTGAATGACAGCAGGTTTTCTTGACCAGGTCTGCGAGAGCATTGCTGACAATGTAATTATGTAATGCGTTAACAAACAGGTAAACACAATAATGATTCCTGTGAGTGTACATTTAAGCTATAAAGTGTGCTGTAATTCACCTGAAAATCATAAAGGCGTAATATTAGGTCCCTCTGTCCAGCCGTGATCGATGAGAGAGGAGTGGAGAAGAGAAAGTGAGGTGGGTTTGAGTCAGAGGTTAAAAGCTGTGAGTGAAACCTGCATCAATGTCTAAAGTCTCTGTATGAAGGGGTCATACTCTACCGATTCAGCCAGACCAAAGGGTCTATTTTTCAGTCTTTAGATTCTGAAATACAAAAATGACCAAACAAAAAGAACACTGAATAGCCTGACTGCAATTTCGTCTTCTGTTAGAAGCCAGAGATTGATCCTGTTCTAAAAATGGCTGCTACAAACAGCTGCAGCTTCAGCCTACACATTTACAATCAATAAATCTTTAAGCTACCTTTCCGCTCTTGTTTCTTCCTCGAGCTTGCCGGTGTGTTGATGAGCTTTGAAAAAATGCAAGAGATCTTTCTGTATCGAGATTTTGTGCCTCTTGTTTCATCATTTATACATTTGCTTAAACACCTACATTTTTAGTTCATTTTAAAAAGTACAAAACAATGCAGTTCTGTCACAGCCAGCAAATAGACATGTTCAATTGACAGGATCCAACCTCCATCAAAAGTTCCATAGGGGTTTTGTGCATCATATTTACATAATAATCACAGCAGATAGTCAGGTGTAGGTGGACAACACTTAAAGCGTCTGACAATATGTACTGAAGGTCATGAGGACCTTGTACATTCTAAAAGACGTGAACAGCATTTCTTCAGCTTGTTGTACAGATCTTTTCTTAGTCTAAGCATGACAGACTTTCCACCTCTTTAATAATGTCCTACAGCACTGTACATTAAGAGAATCAGTCTGTAACTATATTGTGGGGTTTGCTTTTGTTGCAGCTACTGTGAATATTTACAACTTACAAGTTTTTAAATTCATATCTCAAACTCATACCCAGTATCTTCTTTTAAATCACTTCCAAAAACAGATTTTTAACTCATTTTTTTCTCAACACACATTTTTCTTTATTTCCACATTTTGTCCAAGGTGCTTTTTTTATTTTCAAATTTTCATTTAAAGCTGGGGTTGGTAATCTGCTTTAGATACACTTTTGTAATACTGGTTAAAATGATCATTATGACACGATGGCAATCAATTCATAATGCGTTCTTATAATAGAGTGAAACATATCTGCTATCTACAGCAGGAATAAAACAGGGAAAACACCAACCAATCAGATCTTTGTAGCCCACATTTTTAAACCAATCAAATCCTGCTGCCGTTCTGCCTGCTTCCTGCGCATACATTTTGCCGGCGTGCACAGACTCTCATTCAATGTGTGTAGCCGAGCTGACAGGGATCCAAGCCCACTGGAGAATGCGTACACTGCAAAAAAGGATTTCTAAGAAAGAAAAAAAAGCTTGTTTCTAGAAATTTGTTCTTATATTTTACCTAAAAAGAAAAGTCATCTTGACAAGCAAGATGTGTGTTACAAAAACAAACTTATTTCAAGAGAATATGTCTAACAAAATCTTAATAAGAAAGTACAGCTCAAATTAAGCAAGTATTGCTGGTAACAAGCCACAACAGTGGTTTGAATGAAGTCCCAACAGAAGAACAAGATTATTTTACTTATTTCAAGGTAAGGTCAGTTACACAATTTCTCAGTTTAAGAAATCACACAAACATAAGTTGAATCCATCTGACCAAAGACTTATCTGATATGCCTGTACCCAGAGGCTGGCTGGAGTGTACCCGTACACTCTCTGTGTGGAGCCAAGCTAAGCTAGCGGCTTTGGTTGGAAGTCTCTCAAAATAATTGGTACTGGACGTACAGTCAAGAGAATGGTCTCTACCTGCTTGTTATGGACTGGGGACTGAGGTAAGACACCGAAACAACAAAAATGTTGGAATATTCCTTTAAAAAAGCACAAAAGACTGCATTTTCTGAGGATGATGACTGAGTTGTTGAGAATTATGCTTTTGGAACTGTTTGTCAGCTGATTTGACTTTTTTAATAAATGGGAAGCAAACAGGATTGCTTCTGCTGCCTTGATTTTAGATACAAACACTTACATTTGTATTTTATTTTAAAGAAATTATGTCTTATTCTAAGTTAATTTTGCTTAATGTTTTTCTTGGAGTTGGACGATAATTTCTTTAAACCAGCTAAATCAGCAAGACATTGTCTTGTTTTAAGAAAATCTATCATATTCCAAGACTTTTTTACTAAATGAAAAGCATGTTAGGTCTTAAATTAAGTAAAAACATTCTTGAAATAAGCAAAATCAACAAGCAGAACACAAAATTTAAGTGAACTTTTCTTAAAAAATAACTTTTCTATGCTTGTAATAAGCAAACTTTTCTCAAATTCAGGGCAATTTTATCTAGTTTCAAGACAGATTCCATCTAGATTTATAAGCTAGTTTTAAGAATTCCAGCCAAGCAAAATTTGCTTCCCCCATTGGCAGATTTTTTTGCTCAAAACAAGAAAATTGTAACAAATTAAAGGATATTTTGCTTATTTTTAGTAGGGCTGTTTTTGCAGTGTATACCTGTCAAGTTTTGGCTTTGAAAATAAGGGAAGCCCGCTATGAGCCGTCCCACAACCCCAAAGGGGCTAGACGGAGCCCCGAGGAGATGCTACATTCAAATTCATGCTAATTACCGACCCTAGCTTTAATTGGCTATAAATCATTTAATCAGTCATTGTTTGTATTTCTTTAAATGTTTTCCTCTACTGTTTTAAGGATGCACAATAGTATCAGCACAATTTTGGCAGATATTAGCTTAAAAAAATGGAACATTGTTGTTGACAGATATCAGCGGTCCTGCCAATATTTACCTATAATAAAAACTAGAACACCATCCAGTGTCGTTAAGTGCTTTAATGCAAACTCTTTCATCTGCAAACCGTATTAGCAACAAGTCTGGAAATATCAGCATGTCGGATATTTGCAATACTCCAACTTTATACATCCCTATCTGTCTTTTATGCAGCTGCCTCTGTGTCTGCAGTTTGTCTTTCTGTTTATATTCCTACATTTTTTATACTACTTCACTAAAGCTGTCTCCAACCTCTTAGTCAGTGTTATATATACCATGTGTGCAATGCAACGTGACAAAGTTGAACTAAACTATAATGTATCACTTTTACCTATTATAATTTAGCGGATAACTATGTTTCAAAATAGTCTTTCGACAGCCCAAGTATTAATCTTTCCTTTTTATTACTCAAGTCTGCAGAGCTCATGCGTGCCTGTGAAAACCCTGATAGTGAAGTAGTTAAGAACAGAGATGGAACAAATCCGCTTTCCCCTAAAAAAAAAAAAAAGGATCCAGCAAACCAAGAGAGCAAGCCAGCAAGTGGGGGAAGGGAGTTTATAAAAAAGAGAGAAAGTGAGATACAGAAATTTGGGGCGAGGCAACAGGAGAGGCAGCAACAAAAGAGAGAAGAAGAGAGAGGAGGAGCTGTAATCAGAAGATCAGAAAGAAGCAAACATGCAGAGAGGAGACACAGTGTGAGAGTCTGAGACCAAAGCTGCTTTAAAGACAGACAGAGCAAAATCATCCCGTCTGCTCATGAGCAAAGAGATACAATTAACAAAGTGGAGTCTTTACTGGCCTCCATTATTATTCACATGAAGAGGGCCGTCACCTCCAAATGCAGATTCGCATGGCAGAATAAGATTTCAGCTCCGTGAAACAATGTGCACCAGCTTCCTCAGCCATCATTTCACTCTCGGCTACTTTTATAGTGATATGATCAGCATGCATTATTTATTGAACTGTATACATGACATATGAACAGACAGTGTATGCAGATGTGTGTGTGTGTGTTTTTCAGAGAGGGATGCAAACATGTGATTCAGATCCAAACAAGTGGAGGGTGTGTTCAGCGGGCACAGGTGTACGCCCGTGGGATTTCATCACTTTGCATGCAAATTCCAGCCGAGGATGGCCACCAAGACACGCAGTGAGGGTGGAGGGAGGTGAGAGGAATCGGGGATGAGGCGGAGAGGGAGGGGAGCATGCAGGAAATAGATGGGTCGAGGAGAAATGATGGTGTGATGACAGAGCTGCAGGCGCTGTGTTTGTACATGCATCTGCAGGCAAATTAATCATGGGATGGTCTCTCTAACTCCATTAAAATGCTAATGTAGGAAAATCTAGACATTTACATATATTTGCAATACATCCCACAGCCCAAACAGAGTTATGCTAAATGCAGGCTGAGAGCTGGATGCACAGCTAAATGACGACAAATCTGATCAAGATAAAGCGATGATTAAAAGTCTCTGGAGCAGTGAATTAAAGGAAAGAGAAAGAGACTGGATTCAAAACTATTTACACTTAAATCACATTAAACGACTTCACGTGACAGCAGCACACTCTGGATTAACAGGAGTCTCTGCTCAGCTAAAATAAGTTTCACTTATATTAATGACAATTTTGTGAATTGACCTGATCTGTTTGGAATGATATTGATTTAAAAACATTTCAGATCTCACAGGGGAATGATCTGTTAAACTGCAGCAGTCAACGCCAACTAACTCTGTCAGCAATAACAGAGTTGCAATGCAAGTAAGTAATGGTGCACAAAATTATCAGCATGATATCACTATTGGCAGACAGTAGCTTTAAAAGTTAATTACCGCTGACAATTATCTGATAATTTATCAGTCGGCCTGAACGATTAACTGGGTTTTCATCTTCATCAAAAGATTAAAATGTGCAATGAGCCCAACACACAGGATGCTTATGAGGCGATAAATAAAAAGTAAACACCCACAAATAATGTCTCACCCCTGCAGAGTTTCTGTCCTGGTGGTGTGAGCAGCGTCTGCCTGCAGCCTCTCCACAGAGATGGGACGGCCTGCTGCATCTGTCCCTGAATATGACTCTACTGCTTCAAACACCTGCATTAAAGGTTTAATCTGAAATGCTGAATGCTAAATTCTTTCGTAAGACTCATCAAACAGACCCCTGTTCGATCACAGGAAAATTAATTCTCCAGCGAGGATGTGATATTTAGCATGTAGGTAGGGGTGGGCATGACGACCATATTTGTACTATGCAAACACAAAAAAAATAATCAAAGCCAAAAACATTGAGCAGCAGTCAGACAAAAAACTTGAGTCATTTCACCAAACATCATTTCTTATGATTTTATGAGTATGACTACATATTCAGCTTTTCTTAATTAACTTGTACAATTATACATTTTATTTTAGAATTGGACAAGTTCTTTTATGTTTGAGCTCGTATTATTTTCAAGATAACAAAGGTTCTTGTTTTTCAATAAAAGTAGCTTTCTGTGCTATTCAATCAGCAGTCAAGTACCAGAAGCTTAATAAACCACACAAATTATATATAGCTAAAAAGCAGAACAGAGAGCAATTTGATCAGATCAATATTTTACTTTAGTTGTATTTTTAGAAAAAGTTAAAAAGGTGATTAATCTGTCAGTCAATATTATAAAATAGTTCACCTTATGTTCATTTGATTATTTTCTTTCTGTAAAACAAGAAAAATCTCTGATAAAATTGTACGTTTTTAAAAAGATTTTCAGGGATGAGGAACAGCATTATGGTAGATTTGTAAATTCTGCTGATATAAAAGCCAAAAAATGCAATGCAATGGTCAATTAGTATGGACACTGTATGCACTAGCAGTTCTAACTGTTCATATCTGCCAGCGCTAATGACCAATTTTTAAGCTCCCACCTTAAATAACCGATACTGACTATAAAATTGTTCACCCCTTTTAAAAACTGCTTTTACATTGTTAATATGGACTTCAAACTTTTCTGTGAAATTACTTTAGTGCAATTTTGTGCATGCAAATGAAAATGTCATCACTCTTGATGAACTGTCAAAACGTTGCTAGTAAATATAATAAACAACAAATAAATGGTTAAAGAGACCAAATCTACACAGCCAGATGACTCTACACCAGCAGACGATAATGTACTAACAGCTGAAATCATCAACTTGAAATTATAATTCTATCTGCATATGGTGCACTTTAAGATCTTAATTAACATGGAACAAGTTGGGGTGCTGGTTTGGCGGAGTGGTTAGCAACCAGACACCCCATGTATTCCCTTCTGCCGGTCCAGGTTTTAATCCCGCCTGTGACCAGTTTGCAGAGTGTCTTCCCCTACTCTCTCACCCCCTTTCACAGGCCTATCCACCGTCTCCCTCCTATCAATAAAGGCACAAAATGCCCAAAAAATACATTAAAAAAAAAAAAAAACAAGTTGAATTTTCCTGATTTTTCAGGTAAGTAGTCCGATATAGAAAAAAACACTTTATACACTGCTGAATTTAAAAGTTGTCAAAAAATTTTGCGATAACGGAATTGCCAGGAAACCAAAAATGTCAGAGGAACCTTTTAATTCTAAAATGACAAGATGAAAAAGCCCCACCACAGTACAGAGTGCCCACATTTGTCTCCTGTTTATGTGTGAACAAATGCAAAAGGAAACACTGGAACTAGCATTTATTTTGTTTCCAGTACCAGGTGCTGCGCATAGAGACTTATTCAAATTTGAAGCTCACTTAGATTACAGCGTTATGCCTCCATATGGAGAGGAAAGCTTTGTTCAGGAAATACGGTTTCATGCAGAGCCAGTGCAGAGCAGTTTTCTCTGCAGAGCCACAGAGTGACGGCTTTACTTATAAATGTCTGCACTATCACTGCTCTCCATATATAGTATCCAAGGAGACATGTGACTCTATGTAGATAAATGCTGCACTGTCAATGTATGTAGTTGATGATCCACATGCAGCCATTAATTTATATTCAGAGGCCTCACACAGATATAAAAGCAGTCACACAGCTTGAAATATAACATACAGTGAAAACATAATGACAATTCATCATGGGGGGCATCCAGTACTCAGCCCGCTCTAAACAAATTCCAGGAATGCAGTCCATATAAATATGTAAATAAGAGCCATTATCCACCTACACAGTGCACACACAAACCTTACCAGTGGCTGAATGAGACCATTACCTTCAGATACACAACACCGACAGAAGAGGACACCACCACACAATCAAATATGACTGTATTTAGAAAAAAAATACCTCTTACTATGAGAGGCTTATTAAATTAAGTGTTGGTTAATAATTCAGGGATATAACGGCCTTGCATTTTTTCAGCCTTATTTATTTTCTGTATGGTCCAAAGTGATCATACATTTTCCTTCATTAATTTTTTTTCACTTTCTCCTGTGATCTTACTAAACTGTCTAAACTCTGCAGGTTGACCAGATTTTCCATTTTGTGCATCAAGGTACCATAACAGATAAACAAAAATAATACAAAAAAAAGATCTGCTCTTTTCTGCATTACCAAAATGAGCAGAGCTAAAATAATAATAATAATAATAATAATAATAATAATAATAATAATAATAATAATAATAATAATAATAATATCAATAACCATGTGCACAAAACTTCCATGTTTGGTTTTGGTAACAGTAAATGTAGAGTCTTAACTTCCTCCATGACTAAATGACTCATAACCTTAAATGTGTAATTCCTTTTTCCCCTCAGGATAATCCATTTGTCTGCAGTCTAGAATCTTCATGTGATTCAGATGCTCTTATTTAAACATAATTGAGTCAAACTTTTTTTTCTTCAACATAAGGTGCCATGTTTTGATCCAAAATGATAACCAATGTTATTTGATCATAAATGAGGTAATATAATTAATCATGATTATTTTTGTGCGACAAAGAATTTCTGTCATGGTTAATGGTTAACGTGACCCACAACCCACCCACCACCATTAGTCCATCAGGACAAAATCTAACCTGAAATATTGATATTCTAAGTGTAATATTTTCTTGTTCAAAATTCATAGAAATTTGAAGTTTTGTACAATTTTTGTATTCTGGTGCAGTCTCCAGCCTCTAGTTTGCAGCAGACATTTAGCAATTTGGCTCTTTTATTTGTTACTGTTATTATTTTTGTCACTAAGAAAGAAACTAAAGTTAATAAATGATACAAGGACCTGCTTTATACAAACAACACTGATGAGTTACCACATTTATGCATACAACATTGTGGGTTTTTAGGGCTGCAACAAACATTTAATAAAAAAAAAAATCTAAAAAATAAATATGACATATTACACCGTTTAAAGTATCATGACATACTGTGATACATTATGTATGATGACTCGGGGTAAAACAATACACATAATTCACGGTTCGGTTCTTAGGTTTCTGTCACGGTTCAATACTTTTTGGATACAAAATATGAGAAATTTCAATGTCTTTTTTACTTGTGGTTTATTAAAATAACCAACATTTGTTTTAACTCAGAGTATATTTTCATTAAAATGAATTAAATGTAACTCTTGCAGCTAAACCAGGCACATTCTTTGGTGCATACTTAGAATCATAAAAAACAAAAACATTACCATGTAAAAATAAGAATAAGTAAAAAAATAAATGTATCTAATAGAGAACTCACCCATCTTATTTGGTGCATTCTTAGCAGCAGAGTAAATATTACAAAGAACTAGCTATAAGTGTATCAAGTGTTGGGTTTCAGTACCATGTCCTGAAACCCGGCGTTTCAGAAAAGGGTCTCATGTCGACAGCAATAAAAGTAGCTATCGGCCGGTCGATTTCCTTTGCCCTCTTTGGATCATGTGCTAACAGCTGTCTAAATGACCCAGGTAAAGTCTGTAGCATGTGTGTTGCTTGTTGTTTCTGTCTGGTTCCACTTTTTTTAACACCGGGATGATGTCGGCGTTTGTTGTATTTTCCCCCACGTAGTTTAGCTTTGTGTTGCACTTCCGACATACTGTTGTGTTTTTTTCCACGACACGCTTACCATCAGGGTCATACTTAACACGGAAGCCAAAGTACTCCCAAGCACCTGATCTGAATGATAGTGGAGGGTCTTCAATTTCAGCTGAAGGTAAAGCACTCGCCATGTTGCAGCGCCCTAGCATATGTAGCTTCTTCTGTCTCAGCAGCTTGTCCAAATGAAAGGGGAGGTGCTGCGCGCACAGCTCAGCGGATCTGTGCTCGACAATGCAGCCCGAAGTAGTAGAACGCAGATTCACTGAACTTTCAGCGCATAGCACCTCGTCAGAAGTTAATCAAATAGATAAATACAAAATTGCGTACTGGTCGGTTCATAGGGTATACCGAACCAAGGCCACTGTATCAAACGGTTCAATACAGATACATGTATTGTTGCACCCCTAATGATGACCCATGCACTGCAATATGTAAGTGTTAAAGATTCTTGCCAATACACTCCCCTCTAGTACACATGGTATAGAGCTCAAAGGGAAATATATATCATTTAGTTATTCACTGAAATACTTCACAACCATAAACTGTTTTGCTTCCACGAACTGAACAGATTACTAATGTAAATACCTGCCTAAATGGCCATTTCTGTGATCATGGTTTGGTCAAATACTGTGATGGTTAGCAAATTTATTTAATTGTACAACCCTGCTGAAGATGTATATTTTTGCTCTAAACTGTCTAAATTAATGTAGAAATGACCAAACATTTTTCAACCATTTTAACAATGGCTGCTTATATCACCAGGAATGTCCTTATTCAGGCTAAAAATTCTTTATTATTTATAGTTATAACAGGACACATCCTGCTCGTATCTTGCTTGGACAAAGCATGCTATAATCATATTTGTGGAAACACCCCATATCATCAAAGACTGGGACAGAAGGGAGAAAGAGCTCCCTCTGAAATCTTCTGCACTGTCTCTGTATCTTTTTCATGTTTTGTGCCGTTTCCTAAAGATGTATAAAGATCATGCATGACCATTAGCTGAGCCTTCTGTCCCTGAAGCTTCTCTTGTTAATTTTGCCTCTCAGCTGAGGTGGGGTGGTAGGAAATCACTCTCATGGTTCCTCCCTACCCTGACATCATCTTTTATTTTTGTTTGATTTTAACTCTTCTGACAGAGTTTACATACTGTGTAACTGATGTCAAAGCATGCAGGACAAACTCTGCGATACTTCTTAACAACAAGTGTCCTGAAACGTCACAATCTCTGCTTTTTGTAGACCAGTAATACTGCGTAGGGTTGAAAGTTCTGTCTTTGATTATATTTGTAATTGAAAGCTGCTCTGTGTGAAAGAAAGAGAAACGCTGCCTGAAATGTGCAGAAAGGTCTGGTAATGTTTGAGGACTGAGATGTTGCCATGGTATTTTTAGACAACGTGGAGGAGTTTAGATGCACGTTTTTGGCAATTAAAAACAACAAAATACCTAAAATTATGTGCCTAGGACTTAGGGGCATTTCAGCATGGGGAAGGGTCTCTACACGGTTTGATTTTTAGGATGAGATTTTTAGGTCGAACCTTGTGATAAAGTCTGTTAGTGTTTCATCTATGTCAGTAAATCACAAATGTTACCCTGCCGATGAATTAAGAAGAAAGCCCACACATAGACATGACATGAATCCATCAGCAGCTCTCTCAGCAAACACACTCCCACATGCCCTCACCTAGACTGGTGGGTTTGATGAGCTCGTCCAGCATGTCGTAGAAGGGCAGCCTCTGCAGTTTGACGTCTGGATGGACCGGGTGCAGCGTGGAGTTGGACAGGTGATGTGTCAGCCCGGTCAGCTCGTGTTTCCCTGGCCCGAGCAGTGAGAGAGGCAGTAAGGCAGCAGGCGATGGAGCTCCACCGTGCCCCGCGTGGCCCTCGTACGCCAGCTGTGTCAGACCAGCAGGCAGCGCGGCACCACCTCCCCCCACGACCCCCGCAGACGCTGGGTGGTGCGGTCCGGCCATGGCCAGCTCCGTGTGGGATATCATTTTGGCGGGGAAGCGTCGTCGGTAGAGTTCTTTGATCTTCATGTGCACGGCGGGGCTGCAGCCGGCTTTCAGCAGGTGTAGCGCCTTCGTCAGCAGCTCGTGCTTTCGTCCGTGCTTGTTGCGCCCAGCGTAGCCCAGCAGCACCTGCAGCTCTGACACCCGCAGGCTCATCACCATTTGCTGTTAGAGGAGAGGAAAGAGAAGGAGGTGATGTAAAATCTCAACTGATTATGAAATAGACAAAAGTGAATAAAAACAATGACATATCAGTCTCATAAAGGAATACGGGATTTTTGATGGTAGGATTGAAAAGTCCATAAAGAAAGAAAAACCTAGGATTTATCTCTAAATACTGCTACAATGAGAAAAAACAATTCAGAATAACTGTTGAGATAAAAAAAAAAAAAACATTTAAAAGACATAATAAAAAGTGTTATGATCTAGTAGCAACCATCGGTCTAAAAAAATTAAGCAATTTTTATGAATTGTGTGTTTTAACTTTGTTTAAGTTTGGAGTTATGCATACATAGGGGCAAAGTTAATGTGACTACAAGTCAGCTCGATGTACACTGCAGGCTCACTTCATCACCACGTCTGTTAGACTGACTGGAGGTTACACTGAAACAGCATTTTCAATTCAACAGAAGCTGCAGATCAGTGTAAAAACTCTGTTTATAAAATGTAGCTCAAAGTTCTGTGCATTCAAGTTCACAAGTAGATCAGAGTCAGGGGATACAAAATAAAATACAAAACCTCAACCCCACTCCAAGCCCACATTTAACACAGACACTCACTGCACCCAAGCACACACACACAGGGACACCGAGTCAGAACTCTTCAAACAGCCACAGAGGACTGAGGAAACACTTTCTTGAATTAAAAATGAGGAAACAGGAGCTAAGACTACACTGATAAACCATGATAACATATAATAAAGGTAATCAAGTGCTAAAAGATGGTCACAATAAAACTGTTCTAAAAGCAACCAATAAAATGAACTAAATTAAAAGTGGTAAAACATAAGGTAGTAACTCGTAAATAAAATGGAGTAAAACACATACAACTAAAATCAAGAGAGTGAAACAAAATTCAGCGAAAAGCAACACTAAAAAGGTAAGTCTTGGGTTTGCTTTAAAGATATGAACAGTAGGTGCTCTCAGGTCTTCAGGGAGGCTGTTCTACAGACAGGGGCCATAATAATGAAACAATGCTTCACTGAATGTTTTGGATCTTACTTTGGGAAAAAAAACAACAACACTGACTAGTTCCAGACTAAAAACCGGCAAATGCTGATGAAGGCTGAGAAACATTTGTCTTTACGGTGGGACATTTCTGAGTGCTGACGTTCACAGTTTTCTTGTTGAAACTTGATTAAGCAAGAGGGCCACATAAAACCTTTTTCAGTACCTTAGGGCCACACTGTCAAATATAAGCAGATACTGTCAATGCTGAAAAAAAATCTATAAAATCTATAAATGAACAAAAAGAACAATTATAAAGCTTTGAGAAAAATGTTAATATTGATATATCACATATATTTTAACCTCAATACAAAAATGTATAATTTTATGAGCATGACACAGAATTAAACCGACATAAGCTTCAGTTAAAAACAATAAAACAATGAGCTCTCACCAGTTTTCAAATATATAACCTTTACCATTCCGAATATATTATTTACCCAAACTACATAATATATCTAATTCTTCATTGACGACATTTAGAGACACAATTATAATAAAATAAGCTGTTAAATGACTTGCAAAAACAATCCATACAGCATCATCTACAGTTACTAGAAATATTTGTATTTGCTTTTCTAATTATTGAAGCATGTATTGGGATCTCACTTTGAATCATGTTAAGGTATTAGGTTTTCTACATGTCTTCTGCATTTGTCCAGTTTTTTTTTACAGATGACTGGAGGGCCCCTGGCCTTTGGCTGCCCATCCCTGGACTACAATAAGACCAAAAGGGGATTTTCTTTCACCTTCAGTGCTTTGACTCTAATTTATGTAACAGTATTGATGAGCAAAGCCTTGACAAAAACCAGACCCTCAAAATAAAGTTGGAAACATTATTTTGGTTGATTACATCTTCCCTTTAATAATACCAATGCAGTTTTATGGTTGGAAAGCCCCATTAGTCACCTTGTAGGGATCATGCATCAGTGAAATGAGCAACACAGTGAAACATGTGGGCAGTGCCCCACCATAAAATGTGCCAAAATCCTCTTCATCTGGAAGCTGGTGTTCCAGGACACAGAGTGGCAGCATTTTTTGGTGTCCGCTTTGGTATCATTTCAATGAAAAGACCGAGTCCATGAGACTTCATCACCAATCACACGTTCAGGTGTGTTGCTCATTTTCATGTATATTACATATATATCCTGAGGAAACATTTGCTCACAATATACTCTGTGTCTCCACAATACTTGCTTTTTTTTCAAACTTTACCAATGTCAGTGTTTTAGCTCTGACAATGAGGCAGCTGATCCAAGTTGCATTCAGGAAAACTGGTGAGACAAACTTTGTGTAAAAATCTAAACATTTTTCCATGACCTCCTTGTCAGAGTTTTATTATAACAGCAGAACCCAAGGTACAACATGTGCATCACAGTTGGATGAAAAGTGTTTTTTTTTGGGTTAAAAACTCTGGGGTTGAATCAAACTTGCAGTAATTGTGAAGAATTTCTTGATCAAGTCTTTGCAGGTTGAGAAGCCAATGAAGATACTTTTTTGAACCATGTGTGCCTTGGGTAAAGATACTTCACACAAGCTGCAACACTGTGAGCTGAGCTGTGCAGAGATTCAAAGCAGCACCCAGCACTATTATGTCAAACAAGTTAATAAGTCAAACTTAATTTCTTCCTGTGAAAGACAGTCAGGTTAAAAATCTGGGTAAATCAAGCTTGGTTTGAGATCTTTCAGTTACAACCACGTCCCAGCAGAGCAGAGCAGATTTTTACTGTCTAAGTAGAAACAGACCTGCATTGTTATTCAGATCTGTCCTCTCTGATGTCATTATTTCATTAAAACAATAACAATAAACTACTCTGTATCAGGGTTAACAAACAGTGCAGCTAATAATCAGCAGCTTCCTCCAGCAGGTTAATTGCGGCGGCTGAGAAATTCCCTTCAGTCAGAGCACAGTGTGTGCAGCATCAGAGTATGTAAATTATGTACTAATGGGTCACATTCAGCAGGCTCACAGCCAGAGATTTTCTTACAGATTTTTCTACAAACCCTTCTGCCATCATCAGCCGAACCAGAGGCAGGATGAATTATTACAGAGAATCTGCATACTGAAATATATTTGGGGTATAGGACCAACATTAATGTCTCTTACATACATGTTGGTGAAGGTGCACACTGGATATTTCACTTTTTGATGAAAATGAAAAGATGGATTCACATGAACTGTTCTGCAATGCACTTTGGGTAATAATGTCAAATGGTAATATTGTTCTTCAGATCCTTTCTGCTTTTACACTCAAGACGGGCGTGGAGCAGTCTGATAGCGTGCACTGATGATAATCAGACGGTTGCAGGTTTGAGCACATCTCTGGCTGTCACATGGCGATGTGTCCTTGGCCAACACACTTAACCCTTATGAAAGGGCGTGGATGTGATGCTGATAATACTGCACTGCTTACAGAGAAACTCTGAACCATCAGGGAGTGAATGGGTGGATATGACCTCCGGTCTGAAGCTGCTTTTAGCAGTCGAAGAGACAAGAATAGCTCTATATAAGCTCAAGTCCATTTACCATTTACCATTGTTCTTGTTGCCATATCTATAAGAGTCCTTGAACCATATCCACAATGGAGCAGCATCTCTACTTTTCACTCAAACTGTACTTGGGTTATATAAATAAAAAACTGTATAAAAGGATTGAAACACTGAGGGCATGAAAAGGAACAATGCAGTTCTTGAACAACAACACAGTTTCAATAATATGTTTCACAGTTTCTATACATGATTTTATTTTTTTCTCAAAGTCTTTAAATCCTGTGGACTTCTTTGTGCAACACATAAATACACTTTTTCAATCTAATACAGTCAACATAATCTTCATCTGAAGAGATGGGTAACTCTGGATATCGCAGGGGCCACATTAATCCTTTAAGAACTTTAAAAGGGCCAAAATGTAATAACCTATTTGACCATCTCAACAAGAAAATAAAAATGTTATGATTTAACAAAAAGTAGATATGTATCTTTCAGAAGAAAAGATGATGCAACATTTATTCATTTAATTTTAAACTCAAATTCAAGTCATCAAGCTGCACTCAATGAGCTAAACAAGGGATTTAGTCCAATTAAAGAATTTTCAATGCACCACACTGCAGATTAGCTGTTTTTATACACTCTTTTTTTTTACTTCATGGAATTTATAACACTTCATTTGAGACTTTACAGGCTACATCACAGCTAATCCTTCAGTATCTACTAATTTCTGCAAAGAACAAAACACAGAGCTGCCATAAAAGTTTTCTGGATGAATATGGCAGTTTTTCCAAGTTGTAAAGCAATGTGCCTTTGGACGTGGTGTTTTGGCAAATCAGACTGAAATACTTCATGACAGATTCTGTCTTCTTTAAATTATTTGAATGGATGGCAGGCTGCATTGTGAGGATGGGAGTTATGCAGCCATGTGTCCTCTCCTACCTTAAAGCTAAATTAAAGAATGTTTTTCAATATTTCTAATCCTAATGTAGCTATGTGTTGCACATCTGCAGGCAGAAAATGATTTTAGTGCACTTTAGTCAGTGTATGGCAAAATGATGTTTATAAATGAAGAGGTTTCTTTCCTGATCTGTTGAGCAGAACCTGTCAGCTGCATCAGCACCTGTCCAAATAAAGCAGAGAGCGTCTGAAGGCAGTGCACTCGAGTGAAAACTAGAGGAGTTTTTCTTTCAGGGTCAGCACCAGGCTGAGGCTTGTTTCCCTCAGGTGGAAGTTAAGGAAGACGAGCATGTGGTTTAACGGCCGTCTGCACCGACTTCAGGGTCAAGCCTCTCTGAACAAATCTATGTGGTGACTGTTTTCAGGTAAAACTCAACAAAGAAAAGACAAGGAAGATTCAGCCTCAGACTGGAACTCAGCACCATCTCCAGCCAAATACTTACTGCTCGGTTAAGAGAGCTTAGCTTTAATTGACCCTTTGTTGGCTGTAGCATAGGACTGCTGACCCACCAATCATAGAGAGCCTTCTTATTGCTGGACTTAAATGGTTTAAAAAACTTTAACCCAGACCAAGTCTTTCCTGTTGACAAGGAAGACACTGTGACCTTGTTTCATAACCTTAACATGGTTAAAAGTGTGCTGGAGATGTCTTCAAGAACACTGTTTTCTGCTTCATTAATATGTGAGTGTTTTAATCTAATGAAAAACATCCCTCTTTGGATATGACACTGTTGGTGACCACCAGAAAATATTCCCTTCAGCACTCACAGGGAATACAGTTACCTGCCTGATGATCATTTTAATGTAGAAAATACACTTTTCATGTCATCCTCCTCTCCCTCACCCATGTCCTCGTCCATGTTTCAACTCTAGCTTCAGTTATCATTGCCAAAATGTAAAAACAATTCATACAAAAAAACTATTGGAAGACATTTCTCTTTGCTGAGCATCTTTCTTGGCCTCTTGACCATCATAGTCGATATGTGCTGCTGCGGTTAAAAAGAAAAAAAAATCTGACAAAGGCTCACTTCAGTAAAAAAATACTTAAATAATGAGGTATAATTTCAATTTTTTGTTTTGGAAATGCACAAAAGTGTGATAATAGTATATTAGTATTTTTTACAGGGAAAGATTTCATATAAATACTTATATTTATATGAAATTATTTAATTTGTGACTTTAATAAAGTGATCAACTGGTCATAGTATTTCCTTTTGAATTCAATGAAAACAAAATACTTGTTCCCTAAAAGAAAAGTTAAAAAAAGCATCCATAGACATGTAGTTTGTGATTGGAATTTATGGGGCTGTTTACATGGAAACTCCTGACTTGAAGACGCAAAGATTCTTACTTTGCGTTTTCGAATTCTTCTGCGTTTAGATGACAACGCTCGGAGACGAGTTAATCCCCTGTAAATCCGCTGTAGTGTGCATGCCGGTTCAGTAGATAGCGGTGTAGTTCTGCAGAGATGCAGTGCTGCTACAACACACGAACGAAGAAGAAAACCTTTCACAAACAACAATGGCGAATAGACGCACAGAGAAGCAGGAGTTTCTTTTCTGGACAACAAATCAGTTGGGAAAACAAATCTGTCTGGATAGTTTTTTCTGGATAACCAACCGAGCACGGTAAGAGGCTCACACAGTAAGACGCTCACACGTTACTCGGCGGACGGCCGAAGCTGCTGTTGTTCCTGGTATGCGCGCGCAGCCTCCATGTGAAAGAGTACTGCGCATGCGGTGACGTCGGCGTTTCCCCCTGAAACGCTCTGCTCTGTGTTTACACGAGGCTGGATAGAGGAGCCGATTCAAATCTTTCCACCCTGGGGAGCGTTTTCAAAAGTTTGCGTTTTAGGTGGAAACGCAACGTGGTCTCATCTAAACCGAAGGCCAAAACGCAACAAAATGTTTGCGGAATTGACCGTTTTTGGCGTCATGTAAACGGCCCCTAAAAAACACCTAAATAAAATCACCTTTTAAGTACATCTTCTCCTTGGATAAGAGCTTTATGACTATTTTGTACTGCTGGAAAAACACATTTAACCTTCTAACAGCTGCAATGTTCAATTTTTTGGACATCTTTTTTTTCTTGAAATTGCATCTGAACACATACAGATTATTTATCTGTCCAATTGTCTTTTTTCTAAGCGGTCATTGAATACATCATAATGCAACTCCTGGCTGCTCATTAGGACTCATTAACTGACTTTGTTCCTAAGGGTCAACCTGCCGACTTCAGCAAGGACTAAAAATAAATCCGGATTTTCAACCAACTGGACTTGTCCTGGCCAGGACAAAAGGTCTAACATGTAACACTTAATTTAAAGAATAATGCTGATGTGCTTCAAGTTTATGTTCCTCTCCACCCACTCACACACCTAACATGTTATCAGTAGATAACAACATGTGTCAACATGAGTCTGATTCTGCCAAAGATTTTTTCTGCTGCTAAACAGAAGGATTTGATTTACCACTGTATCTGTAACAAATATCAACAGTGCTGTACTCTTAGTGGATTAGGGTATAATAAGGAAAAATAATGAAAAAAATGGAATATAAAACACATAAAAGAAAAAAAAGAAAAAGGATGGCCTTGACCTGCACTTATGTAAATATCTTGAGGTGACATTGGTTAAGAAGACTGATTAATGAATGATTAATTGGTATGTGTTCAGGGCTGAGAAGGTGCAATACTTTAAAGAATTGTTCCTTGCTTCTTTTTTAGGCTTTTGATTTAGTTCCTCTGAGCTTGTTTTCATTAACTTACTTGAAAGTGAACATATCTTGCGTGATAGAGGGTCAGACTACAGCTTATCGCGCTGCTTAAATAATTCACTGTAGTTTGTATCAGTTCCAATAAATTAAGCAAACCAACTCATAGTACTTCAATTACTTTCATTTTTTCTCCAGTATAGTGTTATTATGAAAACACCTCCCACGTTGGTGCAACCACTTCGCTGTATGGTATTGTGACTGACGCATTTACAGCAGTTGGACAGGAACTGAAACCCTCCATGATGGTGTTTACTGTAAATCTTGTTCCACTTTTACAATTCTATCTCAATAGCAGAACATCCAAATGAAGCCATTAAAATAGATAACAGGAAAACGCATTGCCTCTTTAGAGAACTCTTGAATTAAAGCAGCAACTTCTGAGTGACAGGGGATATTTTTAGTGGATGTATTCCCCAAAAAAACAAAAAAATTACATAAAAAGAGCTACATTTTGGTAAAAATCTACCAACAGCTGTTTATCATTGTTGCTTTAGATGCACAAAGGTTTTAATTCATTATGTATCAACTCTATAAATTAACTAATTTCCACACTAAAGAAAATAATCTCATATGCTCTGAGCTTTGTGTTGTGGCTTGTTATCCTGATGGAGACATCAGAAGACACACTCTGTTCATAAAGGGGTGGACATGGTCAGCACCAGCACTCAAGAAGCCCGCGTCATTTGAAAGCTGCTTAGTTAGTACTAAAAGGTCCAAGGTGTGTGAATGAAAAATTCCCCACAACAATACATAGTCAGCACAAACTATAGATGTAATACAGGATGGATCCATGCTTTCATGATGTTTGCTCCAAATTCTGACCCTACCATCCAAGTGTGGAAGCAGGAATCAAAATTTATCAGACCAGGAAACATTTTTCAGCACAACTATGAGCCTTAAACTCACCGTTTGCTCTCAAATCTTCATTTTACTAAGAATGTCAGAGGATGTGAACATGTGTCATTTCTTCAGGTTGTAAAGTTGAAGTGCAACAGCTCTGCACAGCAATCAAATCTGCAACTACTTTTTGCCCTCTTGCTCTTCACATGACTTAAAGCTGTCATTTTGGTGTTTAGGAATTCATTGTGTTGTCTGTCTTGTCTTAATATCATTTGATTCATTCATGAATTTAATTCAATTAAACTTTAAAGATGCTATGAGGAGTTTCTTAGTAAATACAAAAAAGTCTCGCTTTTAGATATATGCCTGATTAAAATACACACTTTAAGATGAGTTTTATAGCATTAAAATAGGTTATCTATAAATGCTATTCCTTAGCTAAGTGGTCGGGTCGGACAGCCGGCTACAAAGCTACAATACTAAGTTTTCCAAAAATTGCTTGTTGTCACACATCAAAAACTTCCACTACGTAACTAAATTAGATACATTACCTCGTTGCTTTGTATCCTGTAAGTTATTGAAAACAGAAGTTGTAAAGCAATGCAGAGTTCTGAGGAAGGTCTGAGCTGCATTTATTAGCATCACCACAAACACACGCTTTGGATGAGGTCATGTCTTTTGGTGCGTTCCAGTTGTAGTCAGAAGTAGGAATTTCCGAGTTCCCAGTAGGAAACTGCAACTGGAACGTTCCCTGAAGTCTGAATTTCCTACTGAGAACTCGGTGAAACCTCACCACCCCCGAGTTGATAATTGAAGATGGATGCCTGCAGTGTGAACAGTTATTTAGCTCCTGTAATAATCATTTTATTTGCATCTCTTACTGGGGTGTGTTGCTCTAGATCAGCTGTATACATAGTATTGTTTGACTTATATTTACAAAAATGCTGCCATAGTGATAATCAAATTCTTCATGTGATATTTGTGAACAACAACACAGGACGTGCTAACAACAGCTAACAATAGCCTGGTAGATTGGCATGTTTTTTTCCAACTTCAACTGGAACGCCAACAAGTCGGAGATGATGTAACTCCCAGTTCCGAGGTTACTGGAACGCAGCATTACGACAGTGGCTGTGCGTGCTCATGGGTAGCAGAGTCTTTATGTCGCCAGAAATAGATTCTCCTCATAGCAACTTTAAGTTTTGCTATTGTATAAGCCATTTGTTTACAGAAAAATGAAGAAATATAACATGTTTCAACAATAGGGCTGGAAGATATATCGTTATTGTATCTATATTGAGATATGAACATTCAGGGTATTAATATCGAAAGAGCAATGATATAAACGATATACATTTGCCCCACACTCGCCATGCACGTACAGCTCTGGATGTCATAACAATTTTCATTTTTACAATTTCCCTTGAATGCACCATTTGGTTTTTACCAAACCTGCAGTCATATCTTATTGATATCAAGATATGAAATTTTGTCCATATCGTTCAGCCCTAATCAGCATTAAGCTAAAATAGAGTGAATAATGATTTTTTCCTTGTGTCTGTTTCCCTGCCCTTTAATAGGTATTCCCATTGTTTGTCAGTTTGAAGAGTTTTCAGTAAGACTTTGTAGTTTTTTTGCATTTCAGCTTTAAGAAAACCATTTCAGACCATCTGGGCTGAAACCACACGCCACGCTGTTGAAAGTGACAGAGAGCAGGCTTCTGTTTACACACCAAACACTGCATCCTGTGTACAGCTGCCACATATGCACAGAAACACACACACGCACACTCTCAACCAGAGTGTCTGATGTACCAAACACCTTGACATAATTATGAGTCAGGACGTAGACTTGTCCCTGTCATTTGTCACCAGAGATAAACAGTAAATGCTCATTTATTCAGGGAGCGGCCCCACACTCATGAACATTATTCTGATGTGTTTGGAGTGAACCACGGCTCAGATATAAAAAGACATCAGTCAAACGCAGACCGCCGCAGCTCTGTCACAGGTGCAGCAAACAGGAAGCAGCTGTCCTCTGTGAGTTTTAACATTTACAGATATTATTCGACTCAACAGTCATTTTAATAATTCAATCACATTCAGCCTGGACTTGGACAAAAAAACACAGGGAGAGGCACACAAAACGCACACACACAAACCCACACAGCGCAGTGTGGTTTGGCCGAGAAAGTCTCCTGCTGGCGACATAAATGACCGCTTCCATGAAATATGCATGTGGTGGAGGAGGGCTGTGAGAAAAAAATGATGACACTGGCTGCCCACCATTTCATACAAACACATACCAGGCTTTTTGCTGGTTTAAAGTAAGGAGAGACGACCTTCCTTACTGTACATGTGCATTAGTTATGTGTGTGTGCTGGCACATCCAATCCCTTTTTGATAAAACACTGGGTATTCTTATAATTGTGCAATCGGAGAAAGCCCTTTATTAAAACAAGCCTGCTTTATTATGGAAACAAAAGGGCTGTTCTAAGACAAAAATGTTACAAAATAAATGTTATGGTAGTTCATACCACAGGACTTCCTGAGAGTCGAATGCTTTATTTAATTTATTCTGGTATTTTTTGGAGCAACAATCAATGAAATAATATATTATTTTATGAAACATACTCAGTTTTAACAATGATTATCTGGTAACTGACTAAATCATCATGTCTCCTTCTAAACACTAAGAAAACTGTGTGCATGATGTTCTCTACGTAGCCTCAGAGGATCACTCCCTCTAATGTATTTCTGAGAAATGATGGCCTACAGCTTTTAAATAAATCTAAGTACTTTGGAGTCATTTTGGACTCCTCTCTTTCTTTAACAAGTCACATCAAAAAAGTAACCAATATTATAAAATTCAACCTGGTCAGTTTTTAACAAATACGAAATTCTCTGACTACAAGTGCTGCATTCATGTCCCTACACTCAGCGATACTCTCAAACATTGATTACAGCAGAACTACCTGGTCACTTACAGGAGAAACGACTCTTAAACCTGTTGAATCTGTACAAAAAAAGCACTGAAAGTGTTAGATAAAAAACCTCTCTCACATCCCCACTGCAACATCCTTTCCAAGTGCAAGATGTCAAGCTTTGAAAACTTAAAGAAATTCAAAACTGCCTGTATGTTTTATAAAGTTCTGCATGGGCTGGCCCCTCCTCCACAGAATGAGTTTATCAAACAGAAAACAACCACAGGCTCTGCAAGCCAGGTTACAAGAGAAGTTTGTTTGAGGTGACTGTGGGATTCCCCTCAGACGAACCAGCTTAGGTTAAAATGTCGTACAGGTGGAACATTATTAAAAAGTTAACCACCATCCGTCAGAGAATGTTCCCGTTTTGAAGTTTTTAAGGGTCAGCTGAAGGTGTGGCTCAGGACAAACCAGACCTGGTACCATTTATAAATATCTATCCTTATTGTGCGTTTATGAATGTCTCTATGTATGTAATCCAAGTGCAACTTTGCAAGCATGACTTCATCTGTGTATGCTAACCATGTGCAATACTGCGTATAAACAAGTCTGCCTATGCACAACCTGTGTAGTACAACTGGCGTGAGCATATCATTTGTGGTGTTGTATGTGTGTCCTGCAATGCAATGTTAATTTCATGTTGTGTTTATCTGTCATCTTGCTGCTGCTTGTTGTCTTTGCTTTATGTACTTTATGTATTCTAAGATTGTTCATATCTGTACAAATGCATCAAATCAACCTGTCGGTGACAACAGATGAAAATTAGCCTGTGGCTATAATCTGGCACTTTTACATGCCAATGATCATTAATATGCACTCTCCTCTATTTAAAAAAATAAATACATTTCTTGCATGAATAAAGTAGACTGAAAGTGGCATCTTCAACAGGCAGTGTGATGATGCCCATTAAGACCAAGACATGTATTTATACACCTGAGCTAGACTCACACCAAGCAGGAAATAGCCTGGATCCATACACTTTTTTTTCCAAAAACTCACACAAAAAGCCACCACTGCATTGGCTCCATAAAGCAAACACACGCACAAGGCTGCCAGACACACAACCACAAACACTGACTCATAAAACCCCACAAAAACACACAAACAGACACACACACTGTGGATGTGTAGCATTCCTTTGGCTTAAAAAGAAGAAGGAAAACAAATACAGGAGAGAATCAGTGAAGCGCTTGGAGGTGTTGGAGGAGAGATAGATGAATAGCTCTTGTTATCTCTTTCTCTCCTTCTCTCCATCACTCTATCAGCCTGTTTCTCAGGGCAAGTAACCCCTAAAACCCTCCACCTTCAAAGTGTCCAGAAGGTGGGGTTTGGGTCGGTTTGGATCATTTTGAACAATCTGAGAAGCTCTGAAAGTGTAAAGTGACAGATTTACATAGAGCCAGGTGATATGGAGCAAAAATCATCTCAGTACATTTAGCTGAATGGTTATGGAGCAAAGACCTGTACTTAGGCCTGTCATAATAATCAATAAATCAATTAACCGAACGATAAATAAAAGCGTCCTTGGTAAGTTTGCCGGCCTCAATAAACTGACACGTGCATGCATGTTTGTTTTCCTCCTCTCTTTCTACCAAAGTTGCTGAATGAGAAGATGGCTCTCACTGTCCATCTTTCTTAACACCGGGGTGCATCGGTTCTATAGCGGATTTAGCGGATTTATAGCGGAGTGATCCATCTGTCATTTATTCTATCTTTGGGGGGTAGGCAGAGCCGCTCGCACATACACAAGGAGAGAGCTAAAGTGAGCATCCTGAGGAGTAACGAGGATACAAACACTAATATGGATGATGGCTCGAAAGCTACGGTTCCTAAGCTGGCTGCCACAGCCCCAGTGTGGGAATATTTTGGTTTTAAACAGAATAAACAAGGTGTGAGCCCATGAACACTGACGAGCCGATATGTCACATTTGTTTAAAAGTAGTGGCGACGAAGAAGAAGAAGGGGAGGTGCAGTGGAGCCTTCGTCCTGACAGTCAGGGCTTACTGAGGCGTTTGGTCCGCAGAGTAAATATAACTAACAGCGCAAAATTGTGCACGCTCAAAAACAGTGTCATTCACTACATTGCAAAAGAAATGCAGCCCTTCAATATGTATTAAAAGCCAGCAGTGTTACAAACATTTGACAGAGAGTACAAATTGACTGGGAGAAAGAACATGTCACAAACAATTCAGGAGCTGTGTAAGCTACATTTTATTTATTGTTTTTATTGTTGTGTGTGTGTTTTATTGCAGTATCGTTTTTTCTTTGGAGACAGTGTATATTTTTTTGTTTTTGTTTATGATTATTTAGATGCAATTTTTCCTAAAAGTGAGCCCATTTCATCTTAATTGGGTTTTTTTTCCCTCTTTTGTTGTTTGTTAAATGTATTATATTGTTTGTTTAATTTATTTTAATTAAAAGATCTTGACCTTCCAATACAGTTAAACACTTTTAAGAAATTAAAGTGTCTTGCTTTTGATATGGCATATTCATTTTATTATGACATATATTATAATTACATAAAAGAAAAAACAAAAAACTTAAAAAAAAATATTGACAATAATATCATTTATCGACAATAATTTTTTCTTATAGTAAAGACAATCAATAAGAGTGTCTGGTGGATTTTTAATCCACCTGTCACAAAGACAAGCAAACTCAAAAGCATTTCCAACACTGAGATCTGTATGTGACCTGTAAGTAAGACTAAATAGATGAAAATCTCTACAGAACCAAGAGATAATGCTGCTAGTCAGCCGTAATGCTGTACTTGAAAGCACTTGTGTTACTAACTAGTTCCAGCATTTGACAAACCAGGAGTAATTACGAGATGTTATCATGTTTGGAAAAAAATATAAACTTTGCAAACAGTGAGTGGAAACCTACGGAAGAGGATTAGGGCCACTGAGAAAAAAAAATATTTCTCTAAAGAAAAATAGTCCGAATTCTGACTTTTTTTCTCAGAATTCTGACTGTTTTTTTTCTCAGTGGCCCTAATCCTCTTCCGTAGAAATCAAACCAAACTTTGAAGACTAGAGAAAGCTATCATTTATTTCAGCATAAGGCCAATGTCACAAGTTGAAAAAGTACAATAAAAGCTAAAATAAAACTGGTATTCCGACACAGAAAACAATCTGCATCAGGACTTAGCTGAGGCTGCTTAATGGGAATTTAAGACAAAGACATTTTTAGAAAAATACTGAATAAATGTCCTTCTCAGTCTGAACTAAATGTTCAAAAATCAGCCTCACAGCATCACCTTTCAGACAGCAGGATAAACACAGGTGTGAACAAAGCATGCCTGTGTGAGAATAAGCTCTATTGTGCTGTTTCACTGAAACAACTTGACATGTAGGTGCAAAGGGAAGCTGCAACAAAGGAGGGAGGCTGAAAGAGGGAGAGAGGATACAACACAAAGACAGAGTTCACACACACACAAAGTACACAAGGTTTTTACAGCCGGTGAGGGAGTTTCTGCCTTTAAATTTGCCAGCCTGTGACTTTTTGCACTTTTATCAAAATATATCTAAAAGTGATACTTTTGGAGCCCGAGAAAAGACAAAGATTAACCAAGTTCACCGCAAAGATATTCTTGTCAGAGCTCAAAGGCCACTACAATAACATTTAACCAAATCACAATACTGAAACCAAAACCAACAAAAATACAGAGTGGTGAAATATCCAAAATTTCATTTAGAAAGAAAAACTGTATGAGTACTGTCCACACAAAGATCATTTCACATTTCAATGCAGCACAGACAAAACTGAGGTCAGCAAATAAAAACACCTTATTGAGAAATGCAGCCAGCTTACAAAAAAAGGCTGATACGCGAGTGTCATTTCTGCTGACAAAAATACAGGTTTGCAGCTTTTTACGGTACAAATCATGACAATAATATATATTTGGCCTATTTGATAAAATTTTTCTAACTTATGGTCCACACGCTGAATTTCAAGAGGAGAACCTGGCAGAAAGAAAGGGGAAATCAAAATGCATATTAGCTATTACCACAAATTACCTCTGACTCACTCCATCTTTGACTACTTTTAGAAACAAAGCACTGAATATTTATTTTATAATTTTATTTTATTATTTATTATTATTACTGTTCACACCTGCATCCCTCAGAGGGATAATGTGAAACAACAGAAATAAAAGAGCAAGATCCAACACAACAAAAGTGTCGGCCTTTAAATTAATGCAATGACAAAACACATTAGCAGCATCCGAATACAGCTAGAAAAGAACTTTCAGGTGAAGCAGCACCGGTTGCTAGCCAAATATTGGGTCTTGAAACAGCAGCGTAAATGGGGGCTGAAAAAAATTTTCTTCTATGGAGGAACAAGGAATTTTAGACACATCTCCACTCCAGATTCATTTCTGGTTCCAGAGCTTATGCTTTCTGAGCTCTTAGGGGTCACTGAAGCGCTGGCTGATAAAATAGAAGTTTTAGTAACGGTAAAATGGAGCTATTCAGTGACGTGAAAGTATTATGCATTACCCCCCTGCATGACTGTCAGAGGGGAGATATTTTTGAAAAAAACCTTTAAAATACTCCAGCATGAAAGGGAACATGACACAAATAATCCTCTGAAAAGCTTTTGAGCAGCTCCTGTTAACTGTGATGAACTGTTGGAAGAGGATGGAATAAAACCTATGTTTGCCTCCACTGGCAGAGCACTAAACATTTTATCATGAGCTGGGCCTTACCGAGCAGGATTCCTCACAAAGACAGAGACATATTTCAGAAACAAGTCGTCTGGACATAAACTTCACATCTTTGTGTGGCTGGCAGATTAATAAACCGCTTCAAAAGTGGAGTTGTCTTTGTGTTCCCGGCTCATGCTGCGTCTCTGATGTGCTTGCTGAGGCAAATTTCTTCTCTTTTATCCAAACATCTGTGGATCACTCTGAATCCATACGGGACAGAATGTTTAAAAATACAGGACCACGCTGAGGACTGCTACTACAAGCTGTGAAATCAAGTAACTGATAGAAGGATCTGTATAGACCTTTTAGGGTCAAGCCTCTTTTATAGTCCAGGATTGAAGTCATCATCCAGATTATAATCCAAACAGCCTGTACTACATTAGCTGTACATGAAGCTAATGAGTCATATCCCAAAAATATATCCAACAAGCTTAACAGTGTTAATACTACAATAAACAAAAGGCAATACATTTAATAACATTAGCCCAACTAAATCTTAAGACTGATGTAATTATTATTATAAGAATACAAACTCATTGTATTACCCTGATAAAACATCATTTATTCAACGTTCAGCCAAAATCTTAATTTCCATCTCTTTAATATTTGAACAAATCCCGTACTTTCCTTCATCAAACACTTGTAAACACATCATAATGTTACTGAATGGACTTCTAATGTATCACAAAACAGGAGGTGTAGTTTGTTAAGATCAGCTGATTCACTTTAGTTCTGTTGCTCATCTCTGGACCAATATTTTGACTAAAAAGACTAAAAGCAGAGTCCTGAAGATTTATAGTTCATTTAAGAGGATAGCAAAGCTGCTGGAGCAGCAGACATGTGATTTACTGACGTCCCAGTGGTGAGCACAGACTTTTACCACAGATGACTGTATCAGCAACTACAGGCATTAATTTCAATAAGCCAATCACCCAATTCTAATAGATGACAGCTGAAAGTGATGGGCTTTTGATTGATGGAGGTGCCCGAATGTTGATTCAAGTCTTTTTCATCCAAAACTAGAACCATAAAGCTCATCAGAGATGTCCACATGGGCTGCGTTACTGAGTGATGACGGCTGTACTTCTCATCCTGACTTCATATGAACTTCTATTAACCTACTGCCTTTATCAAACGACTGCAAGAATCCCCCCACCCAAAGAAAATGTCCCACTGTGAAGGAAATGTGTGAAAGTGGGACTTTGGCACATGTCAGGGGCAGGTTGTCCTGACATTGCCAGATGTACAAGTGTCAAAAGAAAACTACATTTTAAAAAACTAAAAAAAAGTCAGATAAAAATGTTTACCGTTGAGCGAGCAGGAAATATTTTTGAAGAGGAAGCTTGAGAGTGAAATGTGAAATTTAAGGAACTACATAGTTAGCAGCTGAATGAGCTGAAAGTTAAAGCTTTATATTTAAACTCTTACAGATCAGAGGGAATATTGTGCAGCATTATTATCCTGCAGATATCACATATATATTACTCTAACCATTAATATTATGGACATCCTGCTGCTGTGGTCTGACCTGACTCCAACAGCTTCATCCTACATCAACCAATATTGGTGACATCACTTAAATTCTCATTTTTTTCCAGTATTAAACTTCATTAAATGACAGCTTAACTAAAACTGCAATAATATCCACTACCATTAATAATCCACTACCAGTCCACTCCATTCCATCACCATAATAGATGTTAATAATAATTTCAGAATGATTTCTCTATCCATGGTTATAAACACTTATATTAGCATTATTACCACGTAGGGAAAACAACATGAGGACAAACTTACTGTCTGGACAGCTATATATGTATCAGGATCATAATTTTTTTACCTTTCTTCTCTGTCTCACCCCTCAAACACAGCTTCAGTGGATGGCTGTCTAGCATGAGTCTGGTTTTTCAGAGCAGAATCATTTTAACTTGTCACTGTAACTTTTGTTCAATGTTGCATTGTGTTTGTTTTCACTATGGATTCGTGTCTGGTATGGCTGACTAAAATATAAGTATATATTTTAAATGTAGAGTATCACTTTGGTCTCCTCTTTTTCAAGATGTATTGAGATAATGTTTGTTATTAATCGCTGCTACACAAGTTAAGATTAATTAACTGATTGATGATTACTGTGGTGAAAACTGAAAACAGATATCCGTTTTCTTATTCTAGTCTCTTTTTTTGAAAATGTAACACAACTATATTTTAGGGCACTTTTATGCCAGGACTTCTTATACCACAAATGAATCTTTTTTCACCCATCATAAGCAACTATTTTGCACACAAGAATGAGCATTTAGATCAGGAAAATTGAGGCAAACACACAAGGGTGGCTAAAATAAGGACTGTGTTATTATAATCTAACATGTTTTAAATTTTAAAACCTTCTTAAACTTCCACTTCATAGCTTAAACTGGAGATCTTGCTTTCAGACCTCCATGGCAGAAACTGTCCTTGTCGGCATAAAATACAGCTCAACCACAGAAATTAATAGTTCATACAAACACCTCAGTCTAAAACTACAAACAAAAAGGAAACATCAGAATTTTGTGACTCCAGCTGATTAAAAAAAGCGATCATATGGAGTAGAATTAGGTCACAATATGAAAAAAAATCTAGTTCATCTGTTAATTCCTGCTGTGATGTAAACTGTACTTTTCAAAAGGGTTGTTCAAGGTAAATGCTGTGTCTTCATAAAACTAAACTTGATTATTTATTTCTGTTAGATAGAAAAAAGCAAAGTCTCCATCAAACACATTCACACTATGAACTAAAGCACCGCTGTATCTGTGAGTTTGTGTATTAACACACAGGAAACTCACAAAATCCACCTGCACCATGATCTGTTCTCTGAAAGCACAGCGGTGATATAAGGTGGACTGCATTAGTCACAGCACAGAAAAATATTTGTGGTTTGAGTTTTCATCAGGCAGTCGAGTGACCGCATGACGTGCTTTGAGTCACAATGCTGTCATTACATGTCCTGTAATGTGACTACTGTACAGGTGCACTGTAATGTGAAATAGGACGCCCATTTTTACCTGGTTTTATTGTTTCCACTTGAAAAAAAAGCAGAGATTTGACAAACTAAGACACAAAAGAATCTATCTCAGTCTTCATCGGGAATAGGAAGAAGATATTTATCTGTGTCCTGCTCTGTGGGTGTTTCAGTGTGGATAAAGATCTTCAACAAAGACCATAAAATTGTAGTTTTATTAAAAAAAGTAGCCAGTGTACTGAGGATATTGTCTCAGTGTTCACTGTGAGCTCCACTTGAATGATGGTAGCTCCAGTCTCATCTCTTCCCAGTGTGTGTTTGGTAGATTCCTGTCAGATTGAGGAGTGTGTGTGTGTATGTGTGTGTGTGTGTGTGTGTATGTGTGTGCATGTATGTGTAGGGGGTAATAATTTGCTGTGTCCAGCGCTGGTGAGATGACTGATGGAGGATGAAGAGGAGGGGGATGGGTAGAGGAAGAGAGCAGCTGAGCCTCCAAACCAAATGTAATTCTCCACAGCTCCAGAGAAACACAGGAGGGAGGGGGAGCTACACATTTAAGGACTGAGTTCAATATCCAGTTTTCTTCCTGCAACATAATGTCCCTAAACATACAGGCACAGAATTAAAATGAGCTGTTTACATATTTGTAAAATGATTCCAGGCTTTACAGTTATAGTTTTCTAAAATCCCCATTTTAACTGAGCCTGCTGGATCTGAGACACTAACATGAAATGCCATAACACCGGCTGACACTGCCATGACAAAGAAAGTAACAGCAACCCCATATTAGCTATGTCGAACACTTGAGTCAGCATCTGTTATCATCATGTTTCCGACAATCTGACCTTCTGAATCAAAGATGAACGATCCAAAATGCATATTTCACAATATAATTCTTGCAAATTAATCTGAGGGTAACAAGCAGCTAACTAAAGCTTCTTCTGACTGTCCCACAGCAAGAGCGATGGAAGGCCTTGGACTTTACCGTACAAGAGGAGTTGGGGACTTTATTGCGCCAGTGTAAGGGGCCTTTTACATGGGGCCGAATACGGTCAGATCCGCTAAGTTTTCATTGCATTTTGGCCCTGTGCTTACATGGGAACCATTTTGTTTGTGAAAAGTTTTTCTTCTTCATAAGTGTATTGTAGCAGTGCTGCCTCTCTGCAGACCTACACCCCCATCTGCTGAACCTGCATGCACACTATGGCGGTTTCATTTGTCTCCAGCGTCTCTGTCTGAACGCGGATCGACTTTGAATACGCAAAGGAAAAATCTTTGCGTTTTGAGTCAGAGCGTGTCCGTGTAAACATAGTCTAAAGCAGCACTGATAGAGGGGAACAGCTTCTCATGGTGCTTTTTTGATCACTTTAGATCGTAGGGACAACTCAGTTCATGTCAAAAAGCTTATAATTGTGTCCATGTAAACAATGACTGAGTTTTCTCTCGACAGACAGAAGAAAATTGCACTTTTAACAAAACCACCATCAGTTGTACAGAGCAGATAATTTAATGTATATTGTGTTTGTATGGTCTAGTTTTGTTTAGCATTGTTTCCTTTACACCAGGTGATCTAATATTTGACTTATTCTAGTTTTAATGACTGTTTTGCTGTGTCCCCAAACTATCTGAGGTGTGTGCAGAAAAATCCTTGGAACTTGGTTAACTTTTGGAAATTACCAAAACAACTAAGGAGAATAGCAAATCATGCATTTGCTGTACCTTCTTGGGAACATTCACAACCATGGTTATGGATTACTTTTTTATTTTCGTGTTGCCAGCCAGCCACCAAACTTGGGCTCTAACCAATGCCTTCTAAACTGATTTGTAAAAGCTCACCATGTCGCTCTGCTGGACGGGGAGCTGTGGTTGTAGTAGTAGTAAAGGCTGTTCTGTTTTTTAAAACAAAAGTGTCCTACTAAATGTGTTGTTCAGATGTTCACTTAAGACATAAATGATGAATAGAATTAAATGTTTTGATGATTATGAATAAAAAGGCTGAAAGCTTAACAGCTAAAAGTCTTCATTTGACAGGCATCTGTGACGAGAGCCCCCTGTGGCGTGTACATTTTACAAGCAGGAAGCATAAAGACCCCGCATGCTATGCAGCCCATATGCTAAGTAAACCGTACAATGCTTATATCAGATGGCAGGGGCTAAATTGGCAGTTTTGGTTTCCATTAAACAAACAAATGGCAGCATGATTACTTGAGCCATATGTCTGGCGTTGCATGTCCTGCTATGTGATTATTACTCATTGGTACACTGCAGTTGCTTTGTTCAAACAATGTATCCTTGAGCCTTGAAAATATGCACAGCAACCATTCCTTTCTGCTATCCTCTTCTAAATAAATTGAAGCTCTGAAGTAGAAATTCATTGTGCAGCCAGACCACACTGAGACACCTTCTCCTGCAGGACCATCAGACACACAAAAGGATAGAGAGGGAGTGAAAGAGGAGTTTTTTTAACCTGTACAGAGAGACATGTTCATATTTTGTGTTTACAGAAACAGCGTTCAATCAACCACAGCCCCATTCAGAGGAAACTCTGTCAGAATGAGCCAGACTGAATCAGACTCTCCCTGTCTACATGACTCGTTTTCGTTCTGGTCAAGTAGTGATCCTGATTATGTGGGCTAATATGAACATAGCAAATGTAATATTGGTCTGCACTCTCGTGACTATTGAGTCTTTCTTTCCTGATGGACATGGATTTGCCTCCCATTGTTTTCTGCTCCAAATGGATCCTCCCTGAGGATTTAGGCTCACAGTTTACACTGTGAAAAAACATGTCTAAAAGTTGACAGTAGTTTTCACAGTTTGCCACAGTAGCTGTTGAGTCTTTGGCTGCTTTGGCAGTACATGAAAATGATTCACCGCGGTAAATGCACCTTTATAGCTGTGAGTAAATCCTCAAGTTTTAAGGACAAAGGCTTGTGCCCTTTACAGCTTACTTAGGAATCAGTTCATTATTTCAGACTTTCACAGCAACACTTTCCCTCAAGAAGCTCCAAAATCCAGTCAACTACAATATCAAATAACCTCTTATGTTCAAAATGGATGAATAGTGTTTTCTTCCTCCACAATGTATGACAGTATCATTTTCAAAATGAAGCACAGGATGAAGATAGCTTGTCTGCATGCGTTATCAGAGTAACACTGTCAGAAGCTTAGATATTAAACACCCATAATCACACATAGTTAGCTGAAACATGCAGCACAGGCCAACTCTCACAGTCTGAGAGCCTGTGATCGGCTAACATAAAGGAAATAATACATAAAAGCAAATAACAGCCTGCAATCTGCAGCATGATAAACGTTTACCAGATGAAAACAATCTTGGATGTTCTGCACAAGCGGCTCCTCTCTGAAATTCACAGAAACATCTTTGCAACTCCGACACAGTTCACTGTGAAATCTGACAAAACCTTGCTATGTCTGCTTTCCAGGGCATCAGTACAGAAAGAATTGATCATTTATTAGTTCCAAAACTTCAAGCACAAAAACAGAAAAGACAATTTTATGTTTTAATTACAGTGGGGAACAAAATTAGGAGGAAAAAAAAACTCCTTTTAAAAAGCATCTTGCTATTTTTGTTTTTGATGATGCAGTTTATTTCCTTATTCCTTTTCATTTTATGTCCTTGTTTTACTCTTTTTGTCGGTTTTAATGGCCATATTAATAACATTTCAAATGAGTTTTTCCCATGTGTTCCTTTTTGTCTTTGCCTCTATTTTGAAGATTGTGTGAAGCACTTTGACCCAATTTGCTCAAACACAAATAAACTTGGCTTGTCTGGCTTCACTTCAGCCTCCCTCAATGTTTTTTTGGTACTCTGTCCATATTCCAGGTGAATTTGATAGCAGCTCGTGAAGCAGCAGACATTACCAAGTTGCTGTAAATTCAAACTAAATCATAGACTATGATTTGAGACTAAATTATCCATAAAAAAGGTATACCCCAAAAGCAGAGCTGCTGGATTGTCTGTATAAATGTTTAAATAACAGCTAAAGGAGAAAGTTGTACATAGTAAGAGGAAGTAGGCGGCAGGGAGCCTTGTTTGATGAGGAGGGACAGGCAGGAGCTGGCTGGTGCTCCAACTGCTCTGACTGGATGATTATCTGTCAGAGGAAACACTGGCCTTCATACAGACTCGTCACAATGAGATCTGAGAATCAGGGCAGGTTACCTGCTCCGCTGTATCTCTCATATATCTGATTCTGACATGATCCACTTTACAGGTTTAATCCTTTGTTCATTTGTTATTTTACAGACAATGGCATCCATCCCCAGATTTTTGGTACGTTCTGTTCTTTGTCATGAATCTTCTTTCTGGGACAAGATGTATTTTAGATTATTCGTCTGACTCACCTGAAATGACTTCTGGCTCAGGTACAGCAAGTAATACTTTTAGCTGAACACAAGTGTTTCATTTAAAACTCAAACTTAGTTTCTACTGTTTTGAAATGTTGAATTATCTGTTAGCATACAATTGATTACAATAAAAAATAATTCAATGTCAAGCAATAGCACAGACTACTACATGACACATCTGATTTGTTTTTAACAAATTACCTGCCTAATTACATCCGCCATGGAGGTAATGAAGCAAGAGTTTGTTTGACTGTCAGAAAGTAACATAACTCAAAAGGTTCTCAACAGATTTTCAAGAACTCTTCCAGGGAATGTTTGTCATGTCTAAAGAAAGAGATGATTCAATTTTGGTGGTGATCCAAATCTGGATGTAGATTCAGGAGGGCAACGTCCATGTGAACCAACGGAGTGTTTCCACTGTCATTCACCTGAGGCTGAGGCCCAGCACCTCAAAACAACCTTCAAACATCCAGAAGATAGGAGACATGAGTACTTTTTTGATTACTTTAACGAGTTCTTGACATTTCCAGGAGTTGTTGGTCACAGCACAAGAAGAGACTAGAGAGTAGATTTTTGTGATGATCCAAACCCATAGATTTTTTTTTCAAGGACTCATTAACATGGGGGAAGGCAAATAGTTTCAGAAATGCTTTGGCTCAGGCTTGTGTGCTCAGAGCACCTCTGGTTTATGACCATGTTATGTCCAACCTGTGAGTGGGCAGCCAAACCCAGCCAGCACCCCTACCAGCAACAAGAAGGACGCGATGCAACACACTGGTATTAAATAGGCTTTATAGAAAAAAATACAATTTAGTTAAGTTATCATTTAATTTGAATTTAAAGAAATGTATACGACTGTGTGAAGCACTGCGTTATATTAGACTATTGTGATGCTTGTAAGGGAAATAAATATATAATAAAAAATATATATAATTTGGGAGACATTTTTCTGTATTTTCAATGTCAGAGTATTTTCAGAGAAAATACTAAAAGATTATTTTGTGATTGTTCCTCAATCATAATGACTTACAATCAGAAATCACACAGACAGTGTTTCAAAGAGGATATGACTGAGAACAAGTGCAAAGAGGGAAATCTCCGCTACACAATCACAGTGCCCTCATAAGCACGACACACTCCAAATATTTCCCAGTTATCATGCGAGGTGCCTCAGTTCAGCTAAGCTCACACGCAGGGGGCAGTCACAAACAGAAAGCAGGCATGCTACACATCTGACACACAAAGAGTTAGCATGCAAGGAGCGGTGTGTTCACTCACACACACAACATCAGGACCAACAAACACTCACACACAAGGGATCATTAACATCACACTGATTGCATGTGCTGCCCTAGTGGCTGGTGTGTGAGCAATCCTCAAATGCACTGTTGAGGCACATGATGATCATACGACATGCACACAATGACACTCTACATGTGAAAGGCTTTAAGAGTGTGAGATTAAAGATTTATTATGGTAATGATTGACTTCACCTCCGCCTGAGAAAGACTGAAACAGTCAGGTAGAAAGAGAAGTCTATGGTTGCTCTTTTTCACTGCCTGAGGCCACACACTACACCATACATATTTTCCCTTTTCATGACGACATGTAGATGAAATGCAGAGAAACAGGAGTCATCGGACCACACCTTAATTCTAACTCTTGCATGCGATCTAAGAAAATATCTGGATTGTTCACCTAAGTCAGAAAAAGGCACGAGATTTCATCTTGCCTCTACGTATTGATTAGTTCATTTATGGTTTGAGCGAACAATCCAATTCAAAATCCATTAAAGTGTATCTGAGTATCTAATACAAGTTAATATAAGTTTCGAAAACCCCATAGACACTACCTCTCCTATCATGAAAAGAAAACTCTACATGGATGCAGGCGGTATTTTGATCATGCAGGATTGACTGAATGTAAGGTGTGATTATATTCTCTGTAATGCTGCAGGCTAATATTTGCAATACCTGAGATTTTGGCGTACTTTAACTCTTACATCCATCTATCCTACTTAGATTTAGTTTGTGGGAAATGTCTGCAGATGATTGGCATCTCAGTGGTTTAGTTTGACACAGCTGCAAATGCTGTTTTTCTACTTTGAATCACATGGAGTTGAGAGCAATTAAAAACACTTTGGCTGCCCTTAGAGGTTGGAACAAGGGCTAAAAAATAATGTGGAAAAAAACATTCAGATTTTTTGTTGCTCTGGGAAATCTATCATCATTTTAAAACAATTAGGCATCAAATTTGCACCCAATTGATCGGCTTAGGTACAATTGAATATTACTCAAGGGTACATGTTTTTTGTCAGGAGTAAAGTTCAGTGAGAATTCCACCATCCTTAAAAGTTTTCAACCTTTAAAACAACAGTATGAAATTTTCTCACCATGGAAAATTAGTTTTGCAGGTAACTTTCTGCTGACGATGGCATCCATCCAATTTTTTGCCTGGCTTTCTGCTCAGTCACCCCCTTTTTTCCCTCTTGGCTTAGTTCATCTTTTGGTCTCAACTATGACATCAAACAGTGACAAGGGCAGGGGGGGCTCTTTTTAGTTAAAGGCTGATGCATCGATTTTCTCTTGCAACCGTGCTCTTCCTGTGAGGGAACCAGAGTCACTGCTGTTGACACATGGTGCTGAAACCAGGTATGCAGGGCCGTCCTCCCCGTTGAAAGTTTTGGCCCTTTTCCACTAGCACTCCTTGCCCCTACTCGATTTGCAGCGTGTTTCCACCAGCCTGGTACCTCCTAAAACAAGCTAGTTATAGCACCTACTCCGCTCTGGTTCCAAGCAAGCAGAGTCGATACTAAAAGATGACGTCACTGACTGCCGGCTACTGATTGGTCAGACAATGTCATCATCGATGAGTCATGAGTGCGATGACCTAGCATGCTAGTGGTAGCTACCATTAGCTTACCCTCATACATCTTTTCCTTGCAGCTTGATTGCTCTCGTCCTCGGCTTCACTCTGTTGTATAGCTTCGAAAACTCTCCTGTGCTTCTCAAGGGGTGTTTCTTCTTACCACCTGCAGCCTTCTCCTGCTTTCATTTTTTACTTGGTTTGTGACAAAAAGCCACAGATTATTGTGTCGCGCTGAAAAT
Organism: Scarus forsteni; assembly: GCA_036419115.1. Classification (NCBI taxonomy): domain Eukaryota; kingdom Metazoa; phylum Chordata; class Actinopteri; order Labriformes; family Labridae; genus Scarus; species Scarus forsteni. Next base: position 19,070,905 of record JAZDUH010000443.1, read on the forward strand.
GACATCATCACAGTGGCACTCAGCTGTTTGCAGCAACACTGTACCCCATTGGGCAGGCGACTGGGGCTAATAGAAGGTGAGTAGAGTAGAGCCGGGTAGAGTCGAGTCGAGTAGAGTAGAGTAGGGCTAATGGAAAAGGGCCATTTGTCTACTCTTAAACTTAAAGACTCCTATTCTCCTGTTATAGGTGGAAAAGTCACAGATTGCTGTGTTGCCGTGGCTTTGTGTAATTTGTGTCACAGTGTGCAAGTCAAGTTTTTAGGACATTCCTGACACACCAACATGACCAAAAGGGAAGCTAAACTGTGCTAAAAAGATGACAGCACATGAAGCAAAGCATTTCAAATTGGGAAGTAAGTGTAGCACAACAAAGCCTTTTCTTAAACACAGCAATACACTAGGTTTGATGTGCTACAATACCCCATCCACCATGAAGCTGCTGTATCCAGGTACATGCTGCTTTAGTATCTCTGACAATGTCTCAACACATAGGAAAAAACACAGCTCAGCTCAGTATGTTTCAGTTAAGGTGAAAAATATTTAAAATATCTTTGTACCATATCCAGCTGGATCTGCCTGATTCAATGTCTGTCAGGCACTCATCTCGCCAAACTCCAATCCACAATGACTGTGAGTAGGACAGCCCAATCTGCGTCCTTGAGAGTAGGAAGAGGTGGGACATACAAACATGAAGACAGCAGGAAGTGACAGCCTGTACAGGGATTAGCATAGATGCTAACAGCTTCAGTAGCAGATTTATCAGATCTGGACCACATTTTTTTATCAAATAAAAACAAATTTCAGCACTACAAACTTCTCTATAGTAAGGACATTGTTGTTGTTGTCACTTCATTTTGATGAGAGTTTGTTATGCAGTTGCACATGTTCAGCAGTGCAGTAGCAGCCACACACAATGTTAACTGATTGGCCCCTAAAATTTGACTGATGGAACAATCGTCCAATCACCTGCCAGATATGCTTTTGCCCTCCCCAAACACTTTCTATGGGCTCTTTCCCAGATGGACTAGTGAAATAAATCAGCAGTCTATCTGGTGTGTCAGGTCATTACTTCACCTTGAAAGGTGCATTTTGTATTTTTTTTAAATCATTTTAATGTTTCCTCCGTATTTGTACTGCATTGAGTCTGTGTGACTGTTGGTTGAAACGGTGTATTGCTGCCATTCTTGATCAGGTCTCCCTTGAAAAAAAGATCGTCTGATCTTAATATGACTAACCTGGTTAAAAAAGGTTAAATGAAACAAAACAAAATATAAAACCATGTACTCAGAATCATGTACTCGACCTAAACTTTGTATCCTAACACCAGAATTGCTCATTGTGATACTTTCTGAGCATTATATTACACAGTATGATTGTCACACCAGCCATAATGGCAGTTGCGAGGATAACTCAATATTTTAAAGACAAGGATATATTTAGGAGCAGTTTGACTGACTGTCATCAGAGCTCAGTATTCACCTGTACAGACATAAACAGCACATCAGGGGAGAGAACTCAGTCTCCTCTACATGTCAATAATTAAGTCACTTAGAAAGGTTTGACAACTTTTGACAGCAGCCCTGATGGGACATCAAAGTCAAACTTGGAGAAAATTCCCTGTCAGGACCTGATAGCAAAACAATTTGTGTTAATTCAATCTGAGGAATGTAAACTATTTTTCAAGAAGACCAAGGCAGGACCTGACTCCTCAAAAACCAGGTGTGGACTCCAGCTTCAGCTTTTCTGAATGAAAAACTATCTGACAACATTACTGGAAGAAATGGGAATTAATAACATTTCATCAACACTAATGCCATTATTGATTGTGCTCAATGATCCAATTCTTTTCCTTTTCTCATCATTTTGTCGATTTCTTTTGTGAAAAATTGGAGGCCGACATGTTTTCTGTTTAAAAAGTGTCAAACACACATTCAGGATATTTACTGTCATGCAGTGTTGACAAATGTGTTAGTATGCTGCTTTTTTCTTGCTTGAAATCACACAGATACAGACATTGCTCTTTGCACTGGGGCTTTGGTGGTTTGATCTGAAGATTGGCTCCACCATCAATCAAAAGCTTAAAGATTTAAGCTAAAATCTGCACAGCAAAATCAGCAGACACATCAACAGTACAACATTAAATAAACACCAAGAAAGTGTCCATATGGGTCCACACCTCAGAGAATCGATTAATCTCTTTTTTAAAGTCGCTCCATTAACAATAATAACGTGTAAATACTGATTCCATTTAGAGTTCAAATTTAACACTGTAACGTTTTCCACAGAAGTTCTGATCCATCATCACAATACAGTTTTAGATATTTACTTGCTCAGAGTATCTTGAATACTGCTGAAATCAATTATCTAACATGTCATGGGAAATTTTGCTCAAACACCAATACTGTGTTAGCAGATTTTCTTGAAAACAGGAAGGTCAAGAATGTTCCGGTGCATACAAACTGGTCAACCTGGTACTCAGTACTGTTCCCTGACAACCTGTCACCACATCATGCCCTCATGCACTGATGGCACATTTCCTCCTTGAGCCTTGTGGCATGTCTGTACATGGATGGGACTTGATGACTGACACAAGAAGTGTTAATTCAAGGTCCAGAATGGCCAGTTCAGAGTAAAATATGCTGCAGTGACACCTGCATTCAACTCACTGATATCTAATTTTTAATCACTTCATCCACAGTAAACTTAACTCTCAAACTCTTCTCAATGTGCTGTGTAGCTGTCACATGATGATCTATCACAGGGCAAGAAACTTAATGATGTAAATGGGTATGAAAATCTAAGGATGTGTTGATTGATTCTGACTGAAACTTCAGAAGATTTCAACAATCAGAATGTGAGAGCAAAGGGGTATCAATGGGCAGGCATGACCTGTGGTGTCGAATCACTTATTGCTTTCATAAAAATGTTATACAAGCTCAAGTCCATTTGACACAGACTAATTTACCACTCTGTCACTTTCAGGAAAATTAGGCCATTTCTGAGACATGTTGACACTTGTTTCTGTCTCCTTACTGCCACAAGTACTTCAACAAGTCCTTTTGTGGCATTTTATGCTGACTGCCTTGTGATAGAGCATAACAAAACTGTTTTGCAAGTCAAGCAGAGGTAAAAGGCATTGAAAAGAGAACTATGAAGCAGAAAGACAAATGATATCAAGAGCTCTAACGAAATCTAGTGATTTTCAACTAAAACTAATTCTCAATGCCCATCCCTATTTATCATGTAAATAACCAAGTAAATGTTTGATTTGAAGTCAGTGTTGATGTTTCTTGATAGTTTTGAGTCACATTTGTTGGTGAACATCACTAAAACAAATGCACAGTAACTGAAAAATACCATCATCAACTGAAACAAGCAGATTTTCGTTTTTCATTCCATTTTACTCACAAGACAGCGAGAATCCTATGAGCAATGCTTGTGTCTGTAATTTGGTATTGTTCATGAAACTACAGCACTTTCACTGTTTATTTTTTAATCCTTTGAGCAATGCCTGTGATATTTATATTTAAATTGTTACTGTTCCCTAAAATTTAATTAGTGAATGCCTTGCCATATTTATTGTTGATTTGCTATTTATTGCCTCAAATTTTTATCATGAACTTGTATTTATTTTGATGTGTGCTGCTGACCTCTTGGCCAGGTCACCCTTGTAAATGAGATCCTGATCTCAACAGGTTTTTTCTATCTGGTTAAATAAATAAAATCATTTTTTCACACAAGGTGGCTGTCTTCTCAACAGCGTGGCGGAGGCAAAGAGCATGGGACAAGACCCAATGAATAACCTGCAGACATAAAAATGTCAATCCTTCTATATATTTATGATATAGTTGTCCATCCCTCTGTTATGTGTTATTAAACCAGCTTCACTTCAGACATTTGGATAATTCTGTGCAGTTATTCTAAAGCAACATAAATGAAAGAGGAAATAAAAAAGCACAAAGGAGACAAAAACAAACACAGGGCATGAAAGAAACAGAACTGGGTCATCTCTGGACAGGTGACCGTCTGTCCAGCAAAGACAAAACAATGAGCTCAGCTCACAAAAATAAACCCCGCAGGAGATTTGTTTGGAAATGACAGACTAACACCGACCACAAAAAACAGAATTCCATATTAATTCAGCAAACCACTATAAATGACTCAGCCAACTCAAAAAAGCCTCTGATATCAAAAAGATCTCATTTAAATCTTTGTCCTTGGTAAAAATGTGCCATCCATCTAAGATTGCAGGAGTCCCAACTCAGACTGGATGAAAAGGATTAACTGAGTGAGCTGCAAAAATAATCACGCTTTATTGTTATCTTGATATGAGCCTTTGCAATAAGCACATCTGGAGAGTAAGACTGTCCAGATGTTTTGTCGTATAATGGCCCTGTTTTTACATCTACATCTATTTGTGCAAATTTTGAGGAGAAAAGTTTTATAAACCTGTTTCACACATGCAACCCTGATATTATCAGTATAATACCTGGGCAGCCCACCCAGGATACTCCCTGACATGGTTCACACTTCAAGAGGGGAGAAGTGCTGGAGGCTGGTGGGGGGTCACTGAGTTGAGAGGAGCACTGTTGCGTGCAGAGGTGAATCTGAGGTGAAACTACCTGCATGACGATTACACAGGAGAAAGAAAGCTGCATTGTTTTAGCTCTGTATCCTATAGCAGCATAAGAGCTTTTTGAACAAACAGGATACCCATTGGCTTTTGAGGACAAATGATCTACAGAACTTTGATGATGTTCAAACATATTTTTGAGTTCGTGTTACTCTCCTTGCCATCTAATCTCATTACCGTGTCCTTTTAAATTTACCGTTAAACCGAGTTTGATCACCACACTGAGTCAATAACTCACGGTGATGCTGCTCTTTGCCTCGAAAAGCCTCGGTGACGCAGTCGTCTCACACAGACAGAGGCGGCATGTGCAGTTTGCAATGTTTGGCCTCTGAGAAGTCCTGTATAACAGTTGGAGCCCCACTCAGACTAACAGGTTTTGCAACTCGAAATGGATAAAGTCTCACGTCTGGGTGAAGTTTGGACTTTACAAAGATGTCGAGGGGAGTGATGACAGTCACCCTGTCTAAAACACGAAGCTGCAGTAAAAGACAAAAATGTGCGTGATTAAAACTGCTTTAACTCCTCGAGTAAACAAGCAGAGAGAGAGGGAGAGAGAGGATTCAGTGAGCCATACCTGAGTGAATTGTAGGAGGTTTATCAGTATTTTCTGTGGAAATAATGAAGAAGGTTGTAAATAACAGCATTAGTATTATTGAGTCTATTTTTGCCGTTCTTTCGCCGTGTTTTGCTGTATCTCGTGATAGATCGTCTTTTTCCATCATAGTTTGTGTTTTATAGATTTAATCAATCATAATTGGTAAATATTATTGAAGGAGCTATTGAGGATCTGCCATGTAAAGGGAAGACCAGAGGAGAGTCATGAAGGGGACTAACTGCTTCAGGGACTATCGTTAGTAAAACAAAAATTAAATAAACAAAAATCCTGGACATGGTCTAATATAACGAGCTGTAACATGGACACTAATGCTGCAGGCAAACTAAAATGTGTGAGTGAATGTAAAATAGGTTACATTTAGTTTCGGTCATCTCAAAACTTTGAACGTGTTCATTTACATTGTTTATAAAAAGAATACTGATTAAAGTTCAAATCAGTTTCTTCTTCTCTTGTAATTACACAGGTTTAAAGCCTTTATAACATAATAATGACAAATACTTGCCAGAATTGTTTACTTTTATTTCTCATTTAAAAAATTAAACAAATTTACTTATAGGACATCCTATAAGTGTCCTATAAATCCTCTCTCTCTTTCTGTGTGCGCGTTCACTCGAGGAGTTACAGCATATTTAATCTCTAGCATTTGTCTTTCACGTCAGCATCGTGTTTAAGACAGGGTGACTGTTGTCAATCAGCTCCCCCTCAACATCCTTGCAAAATTACAAAGTTATTGACAAAAAAAGTCAAAAGAACTGCTAAAATTATAATATGAAAGGGGTTAAATGATTTCAAGACTGTGTTAAAGTACATTTTGAACATTTTGAGCAAACTGCAACAATACCGCAATAATAATGATAACCGTGATAATTTTGGTCACAATAACCGTGATATGAAATTTTCATACCGTTACTTACATCCCTAGCTAGGACAATATAAATTATTTGCACTTTTTATAGGCAGACTTGTGTTTTGTTTATTACTCACGATTCACATCCTTTTCACAATACTGAACAACACTATTGCACACTGCAGGTTTTTCTCATAACGCGCAGGTCTGCTTGTATTCTACTTGCCATCAAAATGAAGAAGTTACTGAAAATCATCCTCTGCGCTGTGTTTAGATAGAATGATAGATAGAATCATTCTATCCAAAATCATTTCTGAACACGGCTGTAAAAGCATTAATTACTGCTACTGTAAATGTTGGCACTCGAGGACCTGCAGTGTTTTCACCTGATTCGCCTGATTCTCCCACATCACAGTCTACATGGTCTGACCTCGGTTTAACTCAGATTGAAATCAGTCAAATCAAAGGTCAGCTAGAAAATGCCGACCCTTACTTTTCATTTTTCATGCTGGTACCAGAACAGCTTTGGAAAGAAAAGGAGATGGTTTGTGTCTAAATGCTCCACTGGTCTCCTCTTGAGGCGGTGCTGCTCATTAAACCAAACCAGACCAGGGTGTCTGCTTTTAGGCAGCGACATGGTTTCTCTTTGGGCTCAGCATGTTTGCAAGCAGGGTTTATAAAAATCTGCTGCACTTTATTTGGTTTTGAGGAGGTGAACAGTAATGCAGTTCCAAGCGTCTCAGGAGACCGGGAGATGGTGAGGCTAATAATGTTGTGCCAAGCAGTTTCTGCAAAGGTTCTGCAGGATATGTGTGTTTGTGTGTGCGTGGGGGTGTGCAGAGGTTGTGTTGGCGGATGAAGGGGGGAGCTTGCACACTACCTGGCCATTATATAAAGCTCCCACTCTCGGCTAGAGGTCTCTGTACTGAGTGCCAGTTCCCTCCCGATCCTCCTCCCCTCTCTGTCCTCCCATCCCCCCACCTCTTAGCCTTCCAGCGACTCTGACTCAGGCTTAACTCTCCGCCTGTTGTTTTCTCTCCCTCCTGCCTCTGTGGTATCACAATCTCAGTGCACACTGTAGATCAAACAAAAAATGGAGTTTGACATTAAAATATGGATCAGGCCAGTCTTTTCCCACAGCGGTCCATGCAGCCTGGAAGCAATGAGTTGATAATGATTTCTCTTTTAGTCATTAGAAGAATAAACAACGAGCCACAACACAGGAGGCTAAAAGGTCTTGTCCCAGCTCGCCACTGATTGTCCCACCACTGCTGAAAAACACAAAGCTGCTACAATGACAGAAGGACAGGAGGTTTGTGAGGAGAGCAGGTACATGCTGCTGCTGGTCAGCAGATACAGGTTTGATTCAGTCAAATGCAGCGAGCAGGAAGAATGTCGACAAGGAAGAGCTACGTCAAAGATCAAGCAAACACCTGTAAGAGTCACATCAAGAAATCCAAGAGCAGAAAATAAGTTCAAACTGCTGATAGAAAAGGCCTTCTTTGACCATTTCTTACTACTGTTGCTTTTTACAAAATTGTTCTGAAAGTAGGGGTGGATAATATGTTTAAAAAAAAAAAAAAAGATGTGCATCCTGATTACTTACTGGGGTATCACAATATCAGTCTTATTGCAATTCTTTTTGTATTCAGAGTTAACATGTACACACTAATTTCCAACCAAAGTCAAATTTATATTCATAAATTATAATTTAAATGTCCAAATACAGAACTAAGAACATAACTGAGGCTGTTTCTATCCAGCTGTTTCTTGTCTCTAGCTTGGCCAATGAATGGATTATTAACAATTTCACAGCTGGAACAACAAAATCATTTGGGCTTGAGACTCTAAGAAAAGAAAAAAGCCTGAAACTACTATTTCTCCGCTTTCTTTACAACTTCACTGAGCGGGTTTGGTCATTTTGGCACACATTGTAAAACAAAACCTTAGCTGTGTCTCTTCTGTTGTGTCTTTTAATACATTTTCATGCTTTCCATGCAGTATTAAATACAATCATCAAAAAGCTTTCAAGTATCTGCTGTTTCTGCACTAATTAGCCTCACAGACTGTGTTGTTCATCTAACTTTTGAAAGACTTTACAGCGAATGTCTGTCTTTGTATGACGACACAGGATTTTCTTCCGTTAGATGTTTAATATTGAAAGTCTTTTTTCCTCAGTTATCATTAATGGGATTAGGTTGTGAAACCATTGTAATAACCAGCTCATAAATGGCAACAACTAGAGCGAGTACTTTTTGCAACAATCCACGAGTGTCAATTAAAACTTCCCTCAACATTGTTGAAGATAACCAAAGAACTTTTATACTTTATTTTACAGTTTTAAGCCCACTATGTTAAATTGATAAGGCTTCAGGCTTCTGCTTCCAAAGTGGAAGTAACATCATCACTCAAGACTCAAAGTCAACTGAAACATATTATTGGGATGAAAAGCATGTAAGAAAGAGTACAGAAGAGTAATAAGTTTGAATACTAGGAATACTTTATTAGCATTAAAGGGGCTTTATAATGTAGTTTTGAATTGCTCAAGCATATGGCTCGCTCTCTACACTAAAGAACAACTGCTGTCATGAATTCTGTATAAGGAATAATGGCGGGGGCAACATTAGACAGTTTACTCATAGCGGAAATTTTGTAAATTGAACCAAAATATGGCACCTAAATCTGTTTTGACTTGGTTCAATAGGTGTTGGATATATCAGAATCAGACTTTAGGCTTTATTGGCCAGACAAGTTAGACAGACGCAAAATTTAATGATGGTTAACTTTACTCTCTAAGTGAATACACACCAGAGCATATTTACACACAAGCAAGAATAGAAGAGTAGCAAAAAATAAATTTAACTTTTATATAAAAATTTAAAGAAATAAAATATTTACAAGATAATACGAAGTGTAAAATTAAAGCCAACTAACACAAACCTGAATAGACAAGCAGGGCACATGATGCAGTAAACGTTCAATTAGGAACAGTAAAGCAGAACATATGTCAGCCAGTGTCCATGGGTATGTGGGATGGAAGATAATATTAACAAGTAAGTAATGATATTCAATGTGCATGCACATTGGTACGAGACTTACATTAACATGATATAAGTGTCTCTTAAGTACATAATTAATAACCAGGCAGAATTTACATTTAAAAAACAAAGTGCCCTGATGCATGTATGATCAGGGATCTTATCTACATAGGGACAGACGGGATGTTAGTACAACAAACCAGATTTCTATCCATCACTAATCAGAATATGTATTGCGTAAGAAATTGAGGGAAATCGCCAACTCTAACATAGAGAAAATGCTAGGAAATCTGTTAGGAAGAAAATCCAGGCCAAGATGTTTTGGCTGTTTGTGTTCACACTTGCAGCTCGACCAGAAACACGTCAAAGTTTTTCTGTCAGAATAGTACTTTCACTCCTAGATATTTTCAAAGAATATGTCCTAACCTTCAGTCTACCCATCCAATTTACATGCAGTATGTACGTGAAGATCTAATCTCTGCGACTGGTTTTATTTATCTATTCCATGTTTTAAGTTCTCCCTGTCATTTCATACTGTATTGTATCTTTAAGAGTTTAAATCTTCTTGACAAATCCATCATATTCAAAAGTTCAGGAGTGAATTCAGATCTTTGGTTTTCTCATGAATTTTTTTTCTGATAACTATTGCACAATATATTAATATAATATGAACTTTTAACAACCAATGCACCAGCAGAATATAATATTCTGACAAAAGATTATTTATTTGTAAATGATTATGTACCTACTAGTGCTCACTGCAGTTGGATGTGTTGATTTACAGCTTTAAGAAAAACAGTGAGAATGCCAGAATCTTTTTAAAACTACTGTGAGGGGGGACCTAAGAAGAAATTTGGAGAAGCCCCATTGGTGAATGAAGCCCAAAGACAATAGACACTGTAATCCCACTGCACTGGTCTGGCAGGAAAATGAAGAGGAGTAGGAAGACTCCAATGAGCTGCTCTCGCCCTCTGCTCCCTCTCCCTCGTGCAGAGGCTGCGGAGGTCGGCAAACACTGAGATGAAGGAGAAATGCTGAGACAGAAGCTTGAGACTTCAGGCTGTGCAGTAAACATGTTGCTGTGGAGAAGAGAGCACAGACGACTTCTTATCACCAATGTGTGTTCTCTCTCTGATGTGGAGCTCGGGACCGCCCATGAGGTGCAATTACATTAGTTCAGTCGGAGATTCATTCAGAGAAAAGAGGCGTGCAGCTTTCTGTTCTGAATGAAGTCTACACCACATCTCACTACAGCTGATTGATAAAGTTTAAATTCTTCAGGCCAGCACTTTCATCACTTTCTTCGTGCCGTCCTGCTCCACTTTTCTCAGAGGCATGAAGTCTTTACTATGATTTAAAAAACAGTCCCTTATATCATCTTGCTCCTTTTTAAGTGTTTTTCAAACAGGGTACTGCCAGCAAAACGGCATGTTAGATTGCTCTTTGGTTACTCTCCTGTAGAACTGCTAATGGCAGACAAGCTACTACTTTGAGTGATTAATTGATTGACAGATTAAATTATTAGAATAGATAGATAGATAGATAGATAGATAGATAGATAGATAGATAGATAGATAGATAGATAGATAGATAGATAGATAGATAGATAGATAGATAGATAGATAGATACATAGATACATAGATACATAGATACATAGATACATAGATAGATAGTTTTCACAAAGACAAACAGATGATTGTCACAACACCAAATTCTAAACTGCCTGATTCTAGTAAAAATCAAACAATACTGAAACCACTTTGTGACACATGAAGACCAACAAAGGTTTTAAAAACATTTTTTTATTTATAATCTTCAAAAATTGCAGAAAAGTCCTACTTACTGTCTAAGTTCTATTAAAATGCCAAAGAAAGGAACAGTTCATTGTAGAGGATGTGAGAATGTAAACTTTTTTAATGATTTGCTGTGTCAAAAAGATTAAAACTAACTTTTCTTTGGTCACACTTCCAACTAAAATGGGATAGCAACAAATGGGTGGAACTGATGAAAAGTAGAGATGGGCATCAAAATCCAATAGATATATGGTCCCAGAACTTGCACATCTGATACCCACCAAACCAACATCACAGATTTTGGTGCTACATTCAAGTACCATTCAACAAATGTCAAAGCCAAAAATGCTGAACACGCCCTGTCTTCTCTTTTCAGTGAGCTGTTTAAGAAACAGATACTACAGGTAACTGCAGAATTACCTGAACCTTAATCATATATGACATTTTATCTCTCTACAGAAAAAATATCTTCTTCTGAGGTGGAATTTGTAACATCGTCTGTCTAACAATACTGATCAATAAGGATGTGTCTTACATCTTTCCAAATGTGGTCTCACTCATGGCATTCAAAATTGACACACAAAGAAAACATGGATTTGCAAATGAAACCTTCTAATTCATTAGAATGATTCTTTGAATTTGAAAAAATGACTTGCAAAGACACAATTTTAATCAAAAATATATTATATTGTTGGTTCATCAGCGCCTTTTGATTTTGATAGTCTTGGTTCAGTTTGAATTTTTTTTTTAATTTAAATTCATTTCTTTTAAATTTAAAATAAAGAGATAAAAAAATTTCTCCACACTGTTCCAGCTCAGGCAATATTTTTATGCATTGATTTTGTACTGTTGGAAAAAAAAAAAAAATTATACTCAACCCTAGCAAGAAATCTTCTTTAAACAATCGTTTGACCATTGAGCCAGAAATTCTTTTAAATACATCACTACCAGTTTTACCAATGACCTGGTAAAGTTGGAGAAAATGTTGACAGTTTTTACCTAAACTACTCTAACATAACATTTGAAAAATTAATCTTGAAAACTCAATATAACTCCCAGGTATTACCCAGCCCGTCTGTGACATCCATATAACTCTGTTCTGACTCAATTCTCCTTTTTGTTTGAGGAAAATCGACTCACGAGAGGTCATTCTGTGCAAAAGCCACAACAGCTCAAACAGAAGCCAAAAAGTACAAAGCATCTGAGCATCTGACTTTTCCACTTAGTGAAGTTCATCCTTATGTCTTTTGAGTCCTGACTTGAACAAGGAACTTTAGACTTAGTCATTTTTTGGGTAAACCTTCCAGTTTTGGATGGACGACTGAGTCCATAAATTCTTCCTGAAAGTGTCAAAATGTCTTGAGGACTGTTTACATAATGGATAGTAAATACATATTTCAAAGGACTTATTATCTATGTATAAATGAAGTCTATGGCACAACAGCTTTATCAGTACACACACTGTAAATACTTATTCAACTAACAATGAGTGAAACTTCTTATTCAGTCCATAAAAGGGAAAACAAGCTTGACAAGAAGAAAATCAATTTTGTCTAATCAAAGGCCAGTTTTCTACAAAAAAAGATATGTCAAAGATATTCAGAGTCTATTCTCACAAAGAACTTCTTCATTATAAAAGCAAACAGTGAGAGCATGAAGAAGGCGACATGCCATCGCGTTTTCATTTCTCTCAATCAGAGAGCACAAAGGATGTTTTCTTGAGATTGAGAGGGGGTGTCTGCTCTCAGCAGGCTGCTTTATAGTATGAAGAGCATTAGTGAATCAGTGTCTTAAGCTGCAGCCCCTGTGGTCAAAGGTCACTGGAGAGGCTAAGCATCCTACTTCTATTATTAGTCAAGAACCTTCAAGCTTGATGGCAGCAGCTTCAGTAGTTTGTTTCCCCATCTCTCTGTCAGTGAGACTGAAGCCTGCACAGCTGACCGTGTGCCAATGTCAAAACATCACGCACCTTGTTTAATGTGTGGCACTGATTAATTACATCTTCTGGCACACAGAAAAAAGATGAAACAATGCTTCATGTTTACCAGTAAATCTGCATCTTACTTCTATCCCTGTTTTCTACAGAATTGAAAGTCCAGGACTAACCTCCAATGTTTAGCCAAAACATTCAGCCATATGTAGGGGTGTGCGATATGACGATATTAAATCATTAAGGATTATAACGTGGAGATGATCTCATAAAGCAGAAAGATCGTCAGATTGTCTGTGTGAGCACAGAGACTTTTACGCACACCCAACTAGCCAATCGTAGCACATTACGCGCAGTGCATGGTTGTATCTCCTGTTTGGTTATGTAGCGTGAAGCCATGGCGGAAAGAGAAAAGCAGATAAAAGCTTGAAGATGTCTGAACAAAAATCTGTTCTAAAGCAGCTGTATTATTCACTCAGATTATAGACATTGCAGTTAGATAACATTTGTTTTGAATTGTTGCACTTTAAGAGACAATGTTGATATTGTTGTTCAATACCCTTTATGTTTACATTTATAGCACATTTTTATAAAAACTGCACTATTTAAATTAAAACCTGTTCAGAAAGTTTATTTGGCTTTGTCTTTTTTTTTCTTTCAGGTTTTTACATGTTTTATATGTTAAACATAGGGAAAAATGGTCAAACATGCAAATTAGTCTAGAAAAATCAAAGTAAAAAAGAATTGTGATAAAATCGTGATCATGATTTTATTTTTAAGAAATCGTGATGTGATATTTTTGCCATATCACCCACCCCTAGCCATATGTAATCAAATACAGAACAATTCAATACTATAAAAATCATAGAAAGCTTCCCATTTACATTTTTGTTCCCAAGGCCAGAGCAGGTGGTAACAGGGGAGCAGGCATACTTCAGTTAACTGGTGTTCCTATTAACCGTGGTTTAAGAAGTCACAGCGGACAAACCATGGAGTCGCCACTACACCTTGTGTTTCAGTGCTTACCCTGACACAGGGGGCACAACACTGTCTTAGGTACAACCTCCATGACACAAGATGTGATGCACTAGTTCAATGTGCCATGCTGAATTGGCTTAGCTGTGGTAAGATGATACAGCAGCAAAAGTATACAACCAAAAAGCTCCTGTCGTCATCATGGGAGAACTGACCCATTGCAGAGTGAATATGGTACTGCCTGATTTAGAGCAACATATCGAGTGTTACACAAGGACAAACCAAATATAAGACGTGTTATGATACTATTAAAGGTGCGTACAAAGCCACCATAAAAGCACCACTGGTCAACTCAGACCACAAAACTGTCCATCTGATCCCTCCACACAGAACACCTCTCAAGGCTCTGGTCAACTCTGTTAACATTTTGTCAGACAAGAGCACCGAGTCTCCCAAAGGCTGTTTTTTTATGCACAGACCAGGTCAAATTATCTGAGGATGAAAGTTTCAATCATGCTACAGAGGTCACTACCGACTATGTTCACTTCTGCATTGACTCAGTGAGCCCTTACAAGACGATAAAGTTGTTCCCAAATAGTAAACTGTATACTACAAAAGGATGTAAAGGACTGCATCACCAGGAGGAAGTCGACACTGTTCACTCAGATCCTAACCAGAGACTGACGGAGGCAAAACAACAGCACAGGAACACACTTGAGGACAATATATAAAATATGAACACAAAAAAACTATAAGACTCTGAAAGTCATGAATAATATGGAACAAACTAGGAAAGTTAAGGAAACTATGACAGGTTATGGATGAACAGCCACAGCTGATGACTTAAACCATTTAAAGGTTTGCCAAACTTGATTTCTCTGCTGTATAGCTACATTTTAGACATCATGTCCACAGAGGGAGAACAGAGGCTTCTATTTCGCCCCAAAGAGGTGGAAAATGTTTTTTTAAAATGTGGCTATTAATACGGCCTCGGGACCAGATGGCCTCGCTGCGTCTGTGTTAAAACATTTGCAGAGGAATTAACACCTGCCTGGTGCCCCATCTTCAGAGGACTTTGGACACTAACACTGTACCAGCGCTGTGGAAAAAGGCAATCATCACGCCTGTCCCCAAAAGACCCTGTCCTTAAAAAAGTCATGATTTCAGACCTGTGGCCTTTTCTCCTGTGGTGATCAAATGCTTAGAAAAACTTACGGTGAGCAGGCTGAAGTCAGAGGTAGGCTCTGATTTAGATCCATTCCAGTTTGAGTACAGACGACACAATCAGCAGCATAGAGCACATGCTTACTAAACATCTGAAGAAATCAAAGGCCTATGCTAGACTACTGATGTTGATTTTAGCGCTGCCTTTTACACCCTGCAACACACTTTAACCTGGCACACCAGAAGGCCATTTCACTGGTGCATCTAAAGAGTACAAAGAAACTGTTTGTGGAGGGCTGAATCTTTCAGAAGCATACTCGGCAGGGGATTGGACTAGCCTTCCATCAATCAACATTTAGAAAAGGCCAATCTGATAATGCCATAGGCGGGGGTTACTGCGGTACAGAACGTTAGTCACTTTGTGAAACAACCTCTTAAAACCCTGTGTGCTCCTGTACTCGTCTCTGGTTCTTGTCTTGCCCCAGTCCAGTTCATAATCATTATAGCTGTTAATGTAGATATTAGCTTGATCTCTCTGTCCATGGTTAATATACCTATAGTAACAATTTTAACACCACATAGGCATGAGGTCCCTCTTGAAAATGGGGTGTCACATCTCAAGAGGCCTTTAATACATTTACACTTAATGGAGACAAATGTGGTAGGGATGCACTTGTGGTCTGGGCACCCATGAGTTCGTCACTACCATAAATTCTTATTTTAAGTAAGACTATTATTGATTATACTTTTATAAGATTATCACCACAGCCATTCAGACATGAGGACCCTTCTGAAAATGAGATGTAGCATCTAAAGAGACTAACCTCTAATAAATTTGTTTTCAGCAGAAATAAATTTGACAATGACAGGTCTATGGTTCATGGACCTGTCCCTAACTTTAGTTCTTACTTTAGTCCACTTATCTCCTCTTACTTCCCTTCCTTTGCACACACACCCAACACAGCATCGTGTGGATTTGCTGTTCATCATGAGACTGGGATCCACATTCAAGATTTCCTGCTGCTTTGCAGAGGGTTTTTTCTTGCTGCTATGATGGAGGGATTCATGATTGGCTTTATGGATTCATGTTGGGTGTTTGATGTATATATTTGTATATATATGTATATTATATATGTATCTATGCATATATGTGTATCCATAAAATGAAGAGTTTTATGCTCTATTGTAAAGGGTCTTGAGATAACACTTGTCATGAATTGGCACTACACAAATGAAGATTGATTGACTAATCAACTGATTGAAAACATTTCAGAGGTGAGTCCTGTAACAGATTAACCAGAACTCTTTTTCTAAGGTGAAAAGGAGCATCATGCAGTGTTTAAAATGACACACACCACTGATGTGCTTGGGGTTTATGTTTCCCTCCCCCCTGCAAAACTTGATGTATGTTTGAGAACCAGCAACTTAATAAAATGACGTTTTGTCAATGAGTCAATCGTGATATTGATAAGCTCAAACATCATTGATTTTCAGGTCTGACGAATGCTGAACTCTCTTCACCCCTACTCCTCCATATTCCCAGTGTAAGTGTGCGTGTATATTGTTTCCTCTCCTCACAGAGTAGTAGTGTAGTATCTTGGCCTAACTTTAACATATTGTTTCTCCCAGCTGGAGTTTGCTCACCTCTGCATGCTGACTCAGGCTCAGAAACAGCAAAGCAAATACAGAGAGAAAAGGGCAATAATAAATGAAAACTGTTTGTACACATAACAGAAAATAACTCAGTTCAAAAGAGCATATTGAACTGTGGACGATCTACCGAACAGTTCAACGTCTTATTGAGAATTTTTGCATTCCTAATACTCACAAAAGAAACTAGTTTAGATGGCAGTGTGCCAGCACATCATGCTCACAAAGGATGTTAATCCAAAGAAATATTCCCTGTCTGTAATAAACAGACATACATAAAGTTGGAGCTTACACTTCAAACTTCATGAACCAACTGCAGGATTATCATCGAGGACACACACGAGTCAAGTTAAAGCTGCATAATAACGGAAAGTAAAATAATGACAGCAGCAAGTATTTTGATGAAACGATATGTTTGCTGCAAAATAGTGTACTCTGAAGGGTTTCATTAGGAATTATTTTATTTTAATTTGAGCAGTTTAGTATTAGAGGTAACTACAGCAGGTGTAGACCACCAACAAAGGAGTTTGCAGAATTCCTGAAGCATATACATGTATTTAATTATTTACAATTAACTTAAATACATTTCCCATTTTCTTCCTTAAAATTTAATTTTGATTGTTTCTAGCAGTTTTCCAGATTTAGTCATTGCATTAGACAAGAAACATTTTAAAGAGCTTTAACTGACATGAATGTGGGGAATCACGTAAGATTAAAAAGTAAAAAAATGAAATAAAATTAAAAATATTTACAATAGTGAATTGGTTGATTGTAATGAAAAAAATTGTAATACTCTGATTTAAAAGTTGAAAAAATAAGATTAAAAATGTTACTGATTAAATATATAGGAAAAAATGATAATACAAAAATCTCATTTTTGCATTTCTCCCAGTGGATATGAGATTTGCAGAATATCACTGAATGTTAAAATTCTACGTGAGTCGGATTCTCCCAGCCTGATATTCAGGGCAGGATGTGAGTAAGTGGATCTGTCTCTGCCTGTTTGATGTCACAGTGGGGACAGATTCTGTCCTCCTCTGGGAGCCAGCTCTTCTTGTGACGACCTGTCTCTTAAATTTATCTGTGGTTACCGAGTCTGAACCTCTTCAGGACCTTTATCAGTGAGGGTTATTTAATAAAGTTCAGTTATCTGCCGGTCTGTATCCTCTCTTTAGGGCTAAGTGACATTTTTATTTGAGATTTTGAGTTGTTTCTTTTGTATTTCACAAATGTTTGCTTCTGTCTGTTAATAAATTGATCTGGTCTAATTTGAGGAGTCCTGAGTATGTTTTGGTTGCTGTGGTCCTGGTGCTTTTCCAGATGGTTCATGCCATTTAAGAGAAGCCTATGGAAAAGCAGGGACTGTTTCTAGTTTCTTAGCTCAGGGTAGGACTGGGGTCGCTACTTTTCAAATGCTGGTGAAATGTAACTGCTCTTACAGTTACATTTCACCTGATTTCTGCTCGACCTGCTCTGTTTGGTGTCTTTCTTGTACAGAAGGTCTTACGGAACTCAGTGTAGGGCTGAACAATTTATCGTTTTCAAATCGCAATTTTAGAAAGTGCAATTTTGTGATCGCCAAAGCAGCAATTTTTTGCAGCGCTTCTGACTGACTCAGGATCTGTTGTGTCAAGTATTATACACCTGCTGTTTTACAACTTTGTAGACAATCTACAGTATATGTTAAAAGTGCTGGTATGCAGGTCAACAACACAAAGCCTCTGTTTAGGAGTAGAAGTTAATGAAAACAGATTTATCACTATTGAAGGTGAATAATGTATTTCGTGTTTTTCATCACGTATTTCCTTACTGTTGTCTGTACTGTAAACAAAGTGAAATTTGCACTGAAGTTTGATTTGAAAAAAAATCGTGAATTGCAATATCTGCCAGAAAAATCGAAATTAGATCTTTTCCTAAAATCGTTCAGCCCTACATGTGAATATCCCAAAGCTTGATTTGAAGATAATCGTGAATCGAATTGAAATCGCAATATCTGCCAGAAAAAACGCAATTCAATCTTTTCCTCAAATCGTTCAGCCCTAACTCAGTGAGAAACAATTTTACTTTTTTTATCCCATTTGCCAAAGTCCTGATTTAAAGTTGGTCCCCAGATTTTACTCCCATACAGAATATTTGGTTCTTCTACAAGCAGAAAGAGTTTGAGGAAGATTGGATTGAAATATCAAACGAAATATTCTGTCTAACTCCTTCTTGCTTTAGCTCTCAGTTATTTTACAGCCATGTCGAAGTTCCTGTGAAACTCCTGTGTTCCTGTGAAAACTCATTCCTCGTGCAGTTGTTCGTGTGTTAGAGACGTCCAAATAAAAATGCTGCATGTTTTCTTTTCTCGTAGGTTGTTTCTTAAAAATCATAACTCCAGTTTTCTCTGGGTTATATCCAGGGCCCGGGTCTGACTGAAGTGATCAAGATGACCTCATTGATACTTTTCACATTTTGGTTGTCTTTAGTTACATCTGCCAAGGAGATTAAGTTATTGCCAGTATCTGTTTGTTTGTTTGTTTGTTTCTCTGTTCGCAACATAACTCAAAAAGTAAACTGTCGATGAAATTTTTAGGAAATGTCGGGATTGGGACAAGGAACAAATGATTAGATTTTGGGAGTGATCCTGGATCCAGGAAATTTTTAAAAAGGATTCTTTAACATTGCGAGATAGGACCATTTTCGGCATTTGTGCATATTACTCCACCAAAAATAGTAAAGGCATTTGGAAAAAATACAGGACTAGTTTCCAAGAGGTTCTACAAGATATCAAAGACTGATCTGGATCTTGGCAAAATTCCTGATTCCTGAAATATAGATATCCTTGGAATTTTCATCATAGCAAGGGAACAAATAAAGGCATACACTTGCAACAAACCCCAAAATATAGGCTGGATACTGTGGAATCTGGAGTGTTCAATCTGACTTGTTGTATCTTCAAAAACTTTGGAGCTAGATCCAGAAGAAAACCGCCATGACAAAAATTCGATTTTCCTGAATAATTTCTGAACTACAATAGATATCATTATGAATACAACTGCTAATGGTATGTTTTCTAGGGCTGTAAAGTCCAAGTCGACTGGTCGACTAATCGGTCGATGCGTGCTCAGTTGACCAAAATTCTGATTGGTCGACCAAATATGTCAATTTATTTTTTTCCCCTGCAGTTCATTTCATCAGGAGAAACATATCAAGTGAAATGGGGGTATTTTCTGAGCACCCCCATCATGTCTCAGAACACCATTTTAATGTATTTATCGTTCATTTAAATATTTTTTATTTAAGAGCATTTCAATATTCTAGTCTAATAATCGCATATTTGTTTTATAACTGCATGCGCTCTGCCCGCGCTGCAGCGGCGGGATCCCTCACCCAGCTCGCGCTGGATTTTATGCCTCATATAAACACCCAAATGCAAAAACTACGTCACAGAAGGAATTGACTATTTTATTTCTGAGGGTATGAGGCCCGTGTCGTGGAAGGCCAAGAAAAACATTGGAACCTGGATATTCAGTGCCAGCGCCAGACACTACGCGCCCTCACGGCAAAATACGAGGGAGTAAAAAGAGAAAGTTTTCGAGTTAATAGATAAAGATAACAGATGTGTACGTCTCTTCGAATGGACCCCTATATGAGAGTGACTGCCCATTTCATTGATGAAGACTGGAAAGGAAAGAGTCTTGTGTTGAGAGAAAAAAAGGAGGTGCGCACACAGGAAGAACCATCGCTGCGCGACTATGAAGTTGGCGATGCCTTCAAAATTCCAGCAGGAAAAGTGTCTGTTGTAGTGAACAACGTGGTTAATATGAAACTCTGTGTGGGAATACTAAAAGAGTCCCATGAATTTCCAGGTTCCAATGTTTTTCTGGATATTCAGTGCCAGCGTGCCTCACAATTACGCATGCACTTACGGCCAAATACGAGGGAGAAAAAAAAGAAAAAGCTTCCAAGTTAATAGATAAAGATAACAGATGTGTGCGTCTCTTTGAATGTATTCCTATATGACAGTGACTGCCCATATTATTGATAAAGACAGGAAAGCAAAGAGTCTTGGGTTGAGAGAAAGAAAGGAGGGAAAGAGGCGCGCACAGGGGAGAAACATGGAGCGTGGGGGGATGTGCAGCCCCCCCCAATTGGTCGATTTTGGTCGACAAATTGCTGTGTTTCAGTCGGCCAACAATTTATTTGGTTGATTACAGCCCTACTGTTTTCATGGTCAAGGAATCTAAATGTTGAGATGAAATAAAGGTAGGACTAATATTTATGGTGAAATCACAATTAGGGCTGGACGATATTACCTAATCTCAGTATCACAATTAATTGAAGCTCTTACCTTGATTACGATTAATGAACGATTATTTTATGATAAGCTGGAACACATTAGTGGTGATACTATCATCAACACAGTCTTCCTGCAGTATTTACACATAACTTCTTTCTGCTTGATGTCCTCTGCACAGAATCCCAAATGTGCCCAAACAATGGAGACGGTATTTTTCTTGGCTACTAGGTCCTCTGATTCATTGGCCTTTATCTCCTCCATGTTTGCAGCATGTCCTTCGCTCTTGGCGAACGTGAACATAGACTATATGGAGGGGGCGCAGTCATGTGACTTACACAAGGAAAATAATCAAAATAATCGTCATGAGTAAAATTACTTCGATTAGAGGGTCTAAATGTCGATTTCAATTATTTTTCGATTAATTGCACAGCCCTAATCACAATATGGGTGAGGACTGTGGCGCTGGCAAAGGTCTGCACTCTCTGAGTGCTTTTCTAGTTAACCTATTGTCTTGATCACCTGTGGAGTATCTTGCTGTAAAACTGTCCATGCAACAAGAGGAGATGTCCCGGCTGCAACTCAGACTTTAGATTTATAGCTAATCTTAATTCATGTCATACTCTACAGCAGCTTATGACACACTCCTGCAAGTCTTACGTGAATTATGAGTCCCTACTAACGAAAGTGACAGTAAAACTAAACTCGGCATGCAAGTTACACAAAGCTGCGTGCCTCTGGTGGGGAGATTTAAGAGCTGTGAGGAGAGGATCTGACAGAGACACCAGACTGCTGAACACTGCAGCAGCAGGACGTCCAAACTCTCCATGAAGACTTTACACAACACATTTTTATTCATAAAGACTCCAAGTTCCCAATAACATCTCCGATTTTTATAAGCTACGTAATCTACATGGAGGGTGGCTACTGAATGGAGGTCCAGACCAGTGTCAATCTCATATGTGACACGTTTCCACGGCAACAGAACAATGAAACAAAATCGCCACAGGAGCAGAGAAAAGCGCTGTCTCGCCCAAGCCTTACAGACGTCGACGGCTGCAAACAGTATGAGCTCTCATGGGGAAAAATATCAGGCAGTGGAGGATCTAAAATGTTTGCTCTACTGTAATGAGCATATAAACCAAATATAATGAGACGTGGTGTGTCTTAATCTTTACACAACGGCAATGTTACAGAGGGAAGACGATAGAGGCCAAAAACAAGAAAAGAGGCCATCGAGTCTCTGTAACAGTTTGTTCCAGCTGTTTGACACCTCTGACATCTCTGAAACAGATGTGACAAGCAACATCTGCATCATGTTTCACACTGTTAGCTTCAGACTTTCTGCTGTTGACTTCAAAACAAACGAGACCCTCCTGTCTCCCTTTACAGCACTCATGTGTCTTTTAAGAGGAGAGAAAACACAATGAAATTCAAAAATGTAAATATAAACAGAATCCTTACATCAGCCTGACGTGGGGATGGGAAACATGCATCAAAATCATATTTTATCTGAATGGCAGCACCATTTCAACACTGTTTTAGTGAAGCAGTAACAGATGGCTGCAGGGCTGAACAGTGTATCACTTTGACATCACGATGACAATGTGCTTCAGCGCATTAGTCACATCGCAGCATGTTCCAATGCTGATTATTGGATCATTTTAAAAGGAGACTTTCCTTTTTGAGATTGTTCTGTAGCCGTAATTATTAAAACACCCTTTATGAGTGTTGTACATAAACATCAACACAGACAGACATTTGCTGGGACACTCCATGTCTTTAAAAAAGCTCTGATCTGAAAATATGCTCAGTTGCACAAAACAAGGGCTTTCAGAAAACAAAAACTAAAGTGGCACAATTAAGACAAACCAATAATCTGGAAATATCCCTAAAATTCACAATACACATCATTACAAGAAAACATGTAGCTGTGTTATATCTTCTTATAGTATCATTCAGCCCTGGATGGTTGCTCCAGAAATTTTGTTGTAATTTTTGTGATTAAAAAGAATAAATTCAGCAATTTGGGGAGTCTGTGAGCTGTACTTTCACTGATAATTTAAATGCTTTCTAAAAGCAATATAATTAAATATGTATAATGGTAACTCCACATTTAAACTATGATTCAAAAAGACATTTTTTAAGCCAATAGTTTATTATGGTTAAAGGTTGTAACAATAAACAAACGTAACTGAAAATGAGTCCCTGCATCATTTTTGATGAAAAACAAGTCTTGCGTTAAGCTAATTTGTAGATGTACTAATATTTCTTCAGAACTAGCATCACAGCCCTGCTATAAGACAACACAAATCCTCTTATCTCCCTTTAGTTGTTTCGATTCTTTTTTTCTTAAAGATACTGTGAAATGACAAAAAAATAAAACTCTAATATGAGCCTAAAACAGCCTCCAATTACCTGCCCATGCATCTAATCTCTAAATTCAGTGACAGAAGAGCAGAGCTATCATTCACTGTGCTGAAGGTCTCATTCTGCCTCCACTGATGATTAACTGCAGCGATAATGACAATGACAATAAGAGGAAAAGGCAGGTGTTGAAAGGATGGAGGGGAGCAGAGAAGAAGGCCTGTATCATTAGGGATTAACCTAGCCACAGGCTCTACAAATAGACTGTCTCCACCTATAAGCCGCCAGCGCACAGACTCTTATTTGTATTGCCAGGTTGCCGCTGCAGCAGCTCCACAGAAGAGAGAGAAGACAGTTCAAAGAAGCCGAGGCAGATCAGGGCTCCTGTGAAACAAAATGCGATGCAACAGGACACATTTGGAGGCCTGGCAACATCAGAAGATTTCACATGCACAGATTTTGGCTCCATCACAGATGTGTGCTCAGATTGTTGTTATACAGCCTGAGGCAACATGAAGCAAACATGCAGATCTGCAGAACAAACTAATGTACGACAGTGATAAAGGACTGACTGAATAATTGATTAGCCTACTGACAGAACATTGACAGGATACTATCTGGATATTCAAGTAATCTGTGCCACATTTCCCTGCCTTTCTTTCCCTGAAATGGGAAAAATCAGAGCTTCTCTCTGAGTTTGCACAGCTGAATAATTTGGGATTTTGCTGTAAGTCACTTGCAGATGAAGACAGGACGAGGTACACTTTATTAATTCTTCAAGAGGAAATTCACTGTCGTTCTTTTACTGAACATGCTTCTTATTTACAGGCTGACAAACATGAACAAGCACACACGATGAGCTATGTTCACATATGCAACCCTGATATTATCAGGATAACGTTCAGGCAGCCATGTTCGTTCACACGAGCTCCTCACAGCAGAGTACTCGCTGCTGACTGAGGAGCAATGGTGGAGGGGGGTCACCAACAGGCAGCACACAGCGACAAATACATGCGGGGTAAGTCAGTCATATGAAACATTTCATATCACTATTTACATCCTTACTTCAGTGTTATACATTAACTAGAAAAGCACTCAGAGAGCTCAGACCTCATATCACCATGTTATGATTTTCACCATAAATATTAGTTTTACCTTTATTTCATCTAAATACTTAGATTTATTAACCACGAAAACATATAATAATGCTCAAATGCCGAAAATGGTCCCATCTCGTAACGCTAAAGAATCCTTCAAAAAATCCCTGGATCCAAACGGTGATCCGGATCTCTCCCAAAATCTAGTCATTTGTTCCTTGTCCCAATCTGGACATTTCTTGAAAATGTCCTTGAAATCCATCCATAACTTTTTGAGTTATGTAGCTAACAGAGAAACAAACAAACAAACAAACAAACATAACCCCCTTGGCGGAGGTAAAAAGTGCATCAGCAGTATCGACTTAAGACTTCAGAGGAGCGCTGGAGCACACAGATGTGAACATGAAGCAGCATCATACGTGCGCAAAGATTACATCTCAGAAAGAAAGCTGCAGTGTTTCATCTCGTTATCCAACAATATCTTTGGATGCACAAGAGACTCAGCAGATGTACGACAGAACTTTAATGTTTAGTGGACACAACACTTCCCATGTCAAGACACACATTTGAGTTTGTGTTACTCTGACAGTCAGACAAACTTCACCTTCTACAGCAGTTTTTTTGATCTGGGTGAAACACTGGGGGAGCGTGGGGAAATTACCGCAGTAAACTTAGAGAGAAAAAAACTTGTCTGTTTGTGTCCACACATGTGGTTTGCCGGGGTAATGTCTGGATAATTTCAGGGGAGTTTTGCAAGTGTGAATGGAGTTAAAATGTTATGGACATGCACTATTGGAGAGACCAATGCAGCTGGGGGTCCAATGACTTACCCAAGCCCACTTCAGCAGTGGTCAGGAAATAAAGCCACATCTCTCAAGCTACCAGACCTGGGCTTAGACCAGCAACCCTGCATTTCAATCTGAAGTTGAACTGGAGCTACTGCAGCCATAATGACTGACTCTGTGACTAAATTTACAATAAAATACACAGATAATGAGAGAATTGCACTAAAATGACAGCAATATGTTAAAAAAAAAGAAAGAAAAGCAGGTTTTCACTATACAATTATTAGCGGTGTAAAAAAATACATTGTTCATCCAAATATTCTCTGGTCTGATCTGGAAGTCAAATAACTGTTGTCTGTACCACACAGCTTAACTGCATGACTGTGTGACAGTTTTTGGTCAGTCACGCTGTTTCCTGTGACTTCAACAGTGCTCATGCTAACAGCTAGTGCCAATTTATGGTGAAAGAAGAGGATATTCACCCCTCTTACGGCTGTGTGACAAGAGTTTAGACCTGAAAAACATCAGAGCGGACTGCTCAGATGTATATGGTGACCACAAGGCATTACAAACTGTTTCCAACCATCACAAGGTCAACAAACACAGAAGAACTTCTTAACCTTTAACCTATTTTGAGCTGTAGTAGCATCCTGAAGGCTCTGTAGGAAAACCGTTAGAGAGCCTGCCGTCAGGTGTCTGCTCTGAGTTTGGTCTAAAATATGAGCTGCACAGAGGACAGTATCTCCCTCCACACCCCCTTGCAGCGATAGAGTAACTCTGTGTCCATTGAAACTTTGTCCATACCCCTCAATCTATTGAAAAAAAGAAATCAGGAAATTGATCAAAATCTTTGCTGCAGAAATTTGTGCCACAGATTAAATCATATTAAAACGCCATTATGTCAAAAAAGTTACTAAATTCAATAAAACCAAATGATAAAAGGCTGAGAAATGCAGAAAAATCTGTCATAGTCTCATTAAGTTTAAATATATTCAAAAAGAAATTTTAAACAGGAAAAAATATCAAAAGACAGAATCAGGATTTTAAAGGGTGCTGCAAAAATACAAATAAATACTTATTTATAATAATAATAATACTAATTATAAAAAACACTTCTAGAACATTTAACACAAATACCCCTGACTATAACTGTACTGCAAATTTCATATCAAAGTTATTGGATTTAAGTCGTATTTAAAAATATAAATTACATTCAACCTGCAATTATACAGCAATGAACAATTTAGGCTAATTTTGTCTTTTTGTTTGAAAGATTGATATGTTTTCTAATTATTCTAATTAAAATAGATGCACTGACAAAATGTCTAAACTGCTTGTTTCTTATTATTTATGTAAATTTGTACATAATATCATCTTAAAAGGTTGCATCCTTCTAAACTGAATCATATCAATACTGTACCATGGGAGTGATTGTGATAGCAAATATTGTTCAGAAGATCAGTATTGGTTAATTGGTGAATTACACCCCTGATGATGATACAGAAGGACTTGATTCTGAGTCAGAAAGGCTCCCCAGTTTGGGACTCTTATATGTAGGGGGTCAAAAATTTGGAAACCTCTGCATTAAACAGAATTCATCAGCACTTCATCCAATAGAGACGAGGGGAAGCATCTGGTATCAGCAGATTTTTGCTCTTTTTCCAAACATGGACCATCAGCTAATGTGAGATGAACAGATCTGTATCTTTAAAGTGCTGACATCCATCGAGGCTACAGTTTGATTCAGAGAAGTGTTTGACCTGCTGAATAAACCCTGATCTGTATGAACGAAAATAATGGCACTGACATAAGAAGAAAAACATCACAAATACAGACGCTTAGATAACTTCACATGCCTTTCAAACACTTAACACTCTGTAATCACTACAGGTAAGGTGCATGTGTGAAGACCTGTTGATGCTGATGTGTTAGCATGCTGCCATAATCATCCAGAAGAGCAGGAGATTGGAAAAATCTTTAGATATTTCTAGGTCAAGAGTACGCAGTCTCCACTTGTCTATAATTGGCCTGTTAGTTGCGCAGTGTGACGGTCCCTGCTGGAGCGTTTGTGTACAATTGTCATTTTTTCAGAGGCGACATGAAGCTGCGTCTTGTCCTGTTCAATCTGGAGCACCTGGGATGTTTAATCTGGCTCCCTGACAGACTTATCCTCTCCGCTGTCTTAGATATTAGAAATACTCACTGAGCAGATATTCAGTGTTAAAGTGGTGAAGCACATTATTGAAAAGGATATATATGGATGTATATTTTACACTGCACAAATGCTTGTTTTGCTGCTGTCATCGTGATGGCTGCGTCTACTTCCTGCTTCAGCAGCATGCTCTCTGATTGGCTTTGTTCTGTTAAGATGACAAAACAAAAAGGACATCCTCGGTGTACTCCACACACATCAGGATTTCTGGTCGTGATTATTTAGCATGTTTAATATTTGCAATTTCAACTTGGGACAGGCCTGATCTTCTTCCGATAACATTTTGGAGAATAAAATGACCCTTAATGCACCTCCTACCAGGATAATCTGTAAGAAGGATCACCATATAATCAGGTCTATGCTGACTTTGGTTGGAAGCAGTGATCCAAGCAAAGACTTGGCCAAATTATCTTGTACTGTGATCCCTGCTGAAGAATCACTGCCTTACATATGTGCAGTAGAAACAAAATGTCATGGCTTACACTGGGAAAAAAATGCATTCATTAAAATACATGCATTTCTATTTCAGGTCTGAAAGAGCAGCTAAATGGCATTAGATACATAGGAACTGTGGTTCATAATGAAGGTGTCTTCAGGCCCTAATGAGAATATATTTAGTCTTTTTTTCAGACTAGGTTATTTACACACTCCCTCAACATCACTATGAGGGTGTTTTAAGCATGATCTGGCTTTTTAGTTTTAAGAGAATGCTACATCAATCCATGTTTCTGGGATGATTAGCAGGATAACAGGTGAGACAGTTCTTGCTTGAATGCTTTTCTCAATATAAGACAGAGGACAGGATGTGTGGAAGAGAAACAGTGGGGAATGACATGGAGAAAAGAGGCCTCAAAACACATTCGAGCCCGGGTCAGGAGGACATAAGCGTCTGTGCATGGGGTAAGCTGGCATAACCTCACTGGCACGACCACATTTTTAATCTGATCTGAAGCTTCATTTGAAACATCCTCAAATGTTCTCAGAGCCATGGCAGCCAGCAAGGACTCTCAAGGGATTTAGAGTTAACACTTACAATCTGAAATTATAGTTCTTAACAACCTGATAATAAAAACATTTGACAGTCAGTTTGGTGACAATATTTACCAGCAGAAGAAATGTCTGTTCTCCTGCTGGTGAAACCAGTTGCACCTGCTGCATTTTTGTCTTTGTCCTTTAACTGTTTTTTTTATTATTGTGTGCAAGTTTTTGGTTTTATTTATATTTAAGTGTTGTAATAACCCCAGCAGGGCATTTTCCACCAACAACAAAAAGAGATGTTGCTTTGACTCATTTGATTCCCACCAGATGTGAAAACTGCAAAGCAACATTTCAAACAGGTTTACTGACTTCTTATGCAGGATCTAAAAACCTGGTCAAAGAGCAACAATTACAGCCTGCAGTACAAAAATCAGGAGAAACTGCATAAACTGTACCAAAGTAAAACACAAGAAAAAAATCAAGCAACAGATCCAATACCAACAAACCTCCATTTTCTTTAAATTTCTAATCAAAGTAAGCTGATTTTTACCACATTTCTGAGGAGAAATGGCTCCAAATCGGACTTTCCACATCAAAATCTGTCAAACTGAATCAAAAGTCATTACAATTAAACAAACCCTCACACCTCACCTCATTTTAACACTTGTCTTGTCTTTTTACTGCTCTTTTGTCTCTTTATTCTCTCACCCTCTGCCTCTTTCCTTTTTATTGAGACTTTTTTTTTTCATGTTAGTCCTTGTGTTCTCATTTTATGCTGCAGGGTTCTTGTATTGTTTGGGTTCTTATGAAGTATTAACAGGTTTTAACTGTGTTCGGGTTTATTGTGCCATTTGTTAATGTTTGTAAGGGTTCTTTACAGATCCAGATGATATATCAATGAAAATAATTTAATTGAAATCGATTTTGCAGAATATTTAAAATTTAAAAATGTAAGATCTTTTCCCCTTGACTTACTCTTACTCCAATTCTTAGTTGTGTCACTGCTTGAAAATATTAATACTGATAACTTACAGTTTTTCATGGCCCCATCCGATTTTGCACAAGCACATTTATAGGCTTGCATTTGTTTGTCTTAGTTTTATATGTAGGAACAGTGTGGTAATATATGTAGACAAGCCTACCTTCATCAAAACTTCAAAATTGACATTTAATGGTAAAATTACAGCATGCACTCTCGGTATAAGAAGTAAATTCAGTTTAGCTTTGCAATACATGTTGAGAAGCAAAACTTATTTAATGCAGTTTCTATGTCACTATGAGTTTATATTATTTATGTGGGGCTTAAATACAGAAAAGATTTTCTGAGGAAAAAACGGATTCTTTTTTTATGCTGCATCATCCAGTCCTAGTTCTTTTCCTAAATTTTATCTTTTGTGGTTTTTGTTGTAGCTGGTTAGTTTCTTTTGTGCTTAAGATCTTATGCTCTGGTTTCTGTACGTTCCTGTTTGTCAAAGCACTTTGTGACTCGATGGATTTAAAAATGCTTTACAACTAAAGTTACTACGATTATTATTAGTATTGTTATCATGGATATTAATAATATTGTTAGATTATGATATTAGATTGAAACAGACAGATTTTTTTCAGCAAACCCTTCATCAGTGGCTGAACAGATACATCAGACTTTACAGATGGGTCATTTTAAATTAGAACAGGGACCTTGATGGTGTGGATAAAAATAACTTATTTGTAAATCCAAAATAGAGCTGTCAAGTCAAAGAATAAACTATCTATTTACTGCATATTTAAAACGGCATTTGTTGACCAAACTGCATTTAACTAGAGTTATCTCCCTCTATGAAACACATCAGTCCTGATGATTTAAGCAATGTAATTCAATGCTCAGTCAATAACTCAACTTATAAAACACAAAACGATGTGAGAACCAGAGGTCTTGTGATTTTCTTTGTCATTTCTAACATCAGAACTTTCTTTACTTCGTCATTTAGAAAAGGACTGAAATTCAAAATATAGAAAACTTAAGTCTGCTTCCAAAGGGTGCCTAAGAGAGGAACAGAACTGTCAAAAAATGCAAGCAAACTCCTACACAAGACTAAATAACATTTTAAAAAACATGCACAGTGTGCAGGTTCTTGTTTCCTAAGTTCAACAACTAAAAGCAGGGAAATTACCCAAGATAAATGAGCCTATGCCTTCTCTTTTGGTATTTAATTGAGTCAAACATTTTTATAGTTTCATGAGGAAGTTCAAAATCTGCATAACAGATGATAGGGGGAAAAACATAGCTGATTTTAAGTCAATCAAATTTAGGCAGGGAAGATGGTCAGTTTCTGGGCTCTACATTCTCAAAAGTCTGGATTTGCTGCTTTTCATCAAAAATAGCTCATCAATTTACTGTTTGGGTCTTTGACTGTCAAGAAAATGCACGTCTCACCAACTTCTGATCACTACAGACATGCTGGTTATTCAACAGCTGCTGCTTGATCCTCGACGGGATTTAACTTACATGGAAAGCTGAGGGGAAACATCAGGCAGATGTTGAGGTTTGAGGAGCTATACCTGTGTTTCATTAATACTGGGACAGCCTATAGCACACAGGCAGCGGGCTCTGAAGCAGGACCACATCTGGCTGTTCAAAGAGGCAAAGGGAGCAGCTTTAAAGCGGGTTCATTACAGAGAGGAGCTGAGCTGCAGCTGGCACAAAGGAGCATTTACAGTATGGATCCACAGAGCCCTGCCAGGCAGGAGGGGGACAACACCGGGGGGAGAGGCTAAAAATAACCCAAGACTCAGATCAATATCTGCATAATATGATACAACTCCTCTCTACAAAGTTCATGTACAGCAGGAGCTCAGTGAAGACCCCGGACAAACACATGACACTGCTCAGTAAGCGGATCAGCAGCTGTCTGTAGTCCCGTTATGAGAGCAGAGGTGTGTTTTCTTCTGCATGTATCAACAGGTAAACCGAGTCACATGGAGAAATAAACGGGACAGCGTTACCTCAGCTGAAGGCACACTCCGTCTGTGCCAGGTCGTGATTGTAAGACACCGTTATTAACTTTGAGCCCATGAAGTGCTCAGAATATCCAGGTTTACAGCAAACACGCAGCTGCAGATGGAGCTGCTGTCAGCCCCGGACTGTTTGACAGTCTGCAGGATGTCGGCGGCACAGACGCTCCCGAGCAGCGTTCGGTCTTCACGATAAAATACCAGCTGGCAAAACACACACAGACTGAAACGATGCCAGCAGGGGAGCGGGTTCATCCCAGTGAAGACAGTCAGAGAGCCTGATGTGGAGAGCTTCCCTCCAGCAGCCGCTGTGCCTCAGTTAAGCAGCGCGTCTCCATATCAACAGAAACATGCTCGCGCAGCTTTGGCGCTCTCAGATTCAATAAACTTCATGTTAAGTTTGAACAAAAAACTACATTTCTGACAACATCTCCGTCCAGCGAGGCTTAAATAAGTGACACGCTGCCAGGACGGACCACCAAACGCGGGGTAACCGAATAAATTTGTAATGACTTCAGGCTGCGCCTTACCTTCAGTTCCGCACTCTCCGCCATCTTGTATTTGTTTGCGCAGGCGTGCTGAAGTGTTGTCACATGACTGGGACGCGCAGAGCACTGCGTGAACGCGCACTGGAGCGACAGAGGTGCGTTCAAGAACACAAAATACTTCAGGAAAAAGGTAGTACACTGCTGCGAGGTGATGCCGGGTGAAATTAAATGACGGACCAGCAGTAATTGACATACGGGATCCTACCTTACCCCTCATCAGATGGGAGAACGCACCACTGTCAAGGGTCCAAAAGAAATATCAAAACATCGGTATTTATTTTTCATATAAAATATTGACTTCATTTTAATGTCACGAGTTGAAACGGCCTGGAAACTTAATTTAGCAACAAAAGTAGAAATCTACAAGTTATGGGGGGAAGGTTCGAGCTGAATTAAAACTGGAGATAGTAATTGTAGATTAATATTTCACAAAATGTGGCTTAATCTGAAGTAACATTTATTGAAGCTATTCTTTTATTTCAGAATATCTAATTACAGTTTACACAAAAAAAACGACTGAAAAATATTTTCTCCAGAAATTCTTTAAGAGGATAATAGTCATGTGTATATATTGCACTGAATTAAAGGGTCATGTCAGTTCTAGACAGAAACAAGTTCATCAGATTTTTCACGATTTTTGGAGAAAATAAAGATGTTAGTCACAAGTATCACACAGTTCAACTGATTATAAATGAAACAGTAATTAAGTTTGCATCTCATTCTTTACTTTTAAGCTGTTTTTTCATTGAAGAAAACAAATAATTGAACATTGAAAAGTGAATGTTCCTCTTAAACTAAGAGATAAGTGCATCAAACTTATAAAATTTCTTAGTGATATCGGCCTATTTTCACTGTGATTTGCCCAAAGTTAAGTTATGCAATTCAACATCATCTTTTTTTCTAGACATTACACTGCTACACTGTCATACATAATATCTTCCATTCTATTTAAAACTGAAAAATTCAAGTAGCAATTTTGTATTTTCATATCTAACAATGACAAAAAAAAGTTAATGCCATTTTTTCATGCACTGTTATATTGCATTCTCACATTTTCGTTTTCCAATACTTTTTTAAAGTCATGCTTGATAAAAGAGTTTGACATCAACAATTACAGACTGTTAAATGTGAATATTTTTTACAACATATCAAAGGTTACCTGTTGTTATTGTTATGGATGATGCTTTATCAGTAAATGAAATGAAACTATAAGGGCATAATTTGTCTCGGTCTTTCATTGCCCACCCTTGGAATTGAAGGAATCGAGGGGCCAGCTGCAGGTTTAGTCAAATAAAAAGTCCCCAGACAGGGTGCAAAATAAAGCCTTCTCTTTTTTACCTCAAAGTAATCACTGCTAGTAACAGTTTAAACCTTTTCTTTTCCATTAAAACACAAACATGGTCTGTACATGCAGTACTTTATGATTTTGAATATGGACGACCCTATAGCTCAAAGTCTCCTGGTCATAATGTTTATTATGTCTTTAATGTGTAACTTAAGCTAATAAATAGTCACTGCATCACACAGTTAGTGCTACAGCCAGAAAGCTACATTATTTTCATTTTGTTGGGGAATGGAAGTCCTTCCTAGGGTTTTACTTTTGCAAATCAAACTGTTTTTTGATGCTGATGCAGATCCAGAGGATGGATCACATAAGTTACATCTGAGCTGAACACTGAATTAGAGTAGGGGTATGACACTAAAAGATGTTTGCTTAGACTGAGTCACAACATGGATAGATCCACTATAATGTTTAACCATTACGTGTTCAGGTTGTCAAGCACTATTTGAGCCCATTCAAAGCAAGAACATTAAAAAACTTGTAGCCTTCATTAATGATTAACTGTTTGTACAAATCAAGCAAATATGTTAATATTAAGAAACTATCCCGGTCATGAAAGATTTGCTGCATAATGTTAAATAAGTTTAACTTCTATTCATTTTGGGTTCCTTTTCTTGTGTTGTGACTATGGTCAGATAATTTCTGTTTAGGTACTTGCTAATTCCCTTTTTAACTTGAATGAAAAGGCAGCCCTTTCTAGAGCAAAATACAGAAAAAAAATCTTGAAAATTTTAGTTTACTGAAATTTCTTACCAGCTTCACGATGGAGTTGCTTGACTCTTTGCTGAGAAAGCTACACCCACTGAATCAGATAAACCCAGCAGACAGGTCAAGACAATAAGAAATCCATCTTCTGCTTCTTCTTTTTGTTTTTTTTTTTTTTAAATGTATTTTTTGGGCATTTTGTGCCTTTATTGATAGGAGAGAGACAGTGGATAGGCTTGTGAAAGGGGGTGAGAGAGCAGGGGAAGACACTCTGCAAACTGGTCACAGGTGGGATTCGAACCTGGACCGGCAGAAGCAAATACATGGGGTGCCTGGTTGCTAACCACTCCGCCAAACCAGCACCCCAGCTTCTTCTTTTTTTTAAATTAAAAACTAGTCTCAAAGGTGTTTATAGGGGGTTTTCTGTTGATTTAAAGTAAATTTAAAAAAGACACTTATCAATACGTCTGTTATCTACACCTTGTATTTGTTTTGGAGTGCCGATGGGTGCTTCACTCAGCTCAAACAGACAGAGAAAAAAGGAAAAGAAGTGAGTGACTATATTTAAGTGGGGGTTTCATCTTTTCTTGGATCATTTATGTACACCAACATGTGGTGTACTGATATTCATCATATATACCAGGAGTTTCCAAAGTGTTCTTCATCAAAGACTGCGAACAGAAAAATAACTGGGCCACTTCTCTGCTCTTCCTTCTTTGTGTTTCAGGTTAAGATTTTAGGGTGACTCATGACCAATACATTTTTGGGGGAGCCCTAGTTGACTGGTTAAGGTGAGAATGATGTTCTGAGCAGCAGAGAGGGGGTGCTCTTGTTGCTTCAGCCAAACCTGCTTTATCATTTGAATTATTTAGGGGCCCCTTCAAAACAACCTGCAGGCTGTAGTCGGCCCCCAGGCCTAAACCTTTAGTTTATACCAACAATGACTGATGAGTTCTCTTTAGAAAAATCTCTATCAAGCATCACAATGCTCTGTTTGTTCGTAGTTAAACTGAAATACGCCCAGGACACCATCAGTCCAAGTCTTTTGTCTTGTCAATCATCCGTTCAGCCGTTGTATAAATGTATTTAAGCTTTCTGGCATAGATGAAAATGATCTGATAATACACACAAAATAACAGCATGTATATGTAGTTTAAGGATACAAGCTTCATATTTTTGTCCAGAGATTTTGGTTCTTAATAATGATTTTGTCTTGGAAATGAAAACTTCTCATATTTTCTCTTCGGAAAAAAACACATTATATTTCTATCAGACCATCGATCAAACTCTTATTCTATACTGCTGTGATCAACATAATACTGCACCATATCAGAGATTTGAAGCAAGTTTCATCAGAAAGCAGATTGCCAAGTTCATCCTGAATGAGCTTCTGAATACTTTGTGGTAAAAATAGTGAGATGTGTCATTTAATCCTTTTCCCAGCCACTCTGTGCCCTGAGGTCAAAGGTTCTCAGACTAAATGAGGCACCGTGGGTCTGCATAATCTTGTTGGTTAGATATGCTGCTCACCAATCTGTCAGCTAGAACAGCTAGAGATAGAGCTGCTGAACATACTCACCGTCCATGGAGAAGAAGACACACAAAAGATCAAAATGGAAAAGAAATGTGATTTAAGAGACTCTGATTTGTAGCCAGACAGGGTGGGATTTCCACACAATCATCTCGAGTGTTTATGGAGGATGATCCAGACAGAAAAAATGTTTAGCAGGTGCCAGTTCTATGGGTGAAATTGCCTTGTTGATGCCAGAGGTCAGGAGAGAAAAGCCAGTGAGTCTGGAGATGATAGAAAGGCAAGAGTGACTTAAATAACTGATTGTTAAGCGCTGCAGAAAAATGCACAACACATGTAATCTTTCTGACAGCTCACAGGAGTGGCACCAGGTGTGACCTTCTGCTGCACCTGGTGCCACACATAAGAAGAAAAAAAATCTACAATTCACACTGGCTCACCAAAATTGGACAATAGAAAACTGTAAAACCATTGCCTGTGATGGATCTCAGTATCTGCTCCAAAATTCAGATAATGTGGCATCAACATGACAGCATGGCTCCATCCTGCCTTATATCAATCATTCAGATTGACGGTCCTGTAATGGCACCAGGAACTTTTTCTTGGCACACTTTTCACCCTTTGGTACCAGTTTCACATAGTGACAGTGACGTAAGTATTGTTGCTGGTCAAGTTCATCTCTTTACGCCCACAGTTAACTCATTCTCTGAGCTTTGCTGCAGCACGGGTCATGTCACAGAGCTCAGATCATCTCAAACTGGTTTCTTGAACAAATAATGAGTTCACTGTTCTCCTCTGGCTTCCAGTCTCCATATCTCAGTCCATCAGAGCTTATGTGGTGTGGTGGAATGAGAGACTCTCATTATGGATGAGCATCTGACAAACCTTTTAGAACTTTGTGATGCTGTCATATCAATATATGGACCAATATCTCTGAGGAGTGTTTCCAGCACCTTAATGAATTTATAAGATGAAGTTTTAGATTTCATGTTTTTCTGAGGACAAAGGGGATCAACAAGGGTACTAGAAAGGTGTCCCTAATATGAGTTTATGTTCATATGTAAAGCTACATATGACTCAGGAAGTTTTACTCTTTAATAGTCTAATTGCATGTTTATGATGGTTTTCTGTCCTGATTAGTTTTTGTCATTGTTTTCTCTGAATTTGTAGTCTTGTGTGTTAAAACGGTTCAAACTTCAAATCACACAAATCAGAAAAGGCAGTGTGAAGAGACTCAAAGCCCTGCATTTTGCTTGCAAAGCCCCTGGATGGCGCCATATCATCTCTTATGAGGCTGAATGTAACTGAACATGCGGTGCACTCTCCGGCCTGGCCTGTGCTCACTGTTGTTCTTGATCACTCACAGCTCTCCTGACCATAATGGCATCATATTGAATAAAAATGAACGATTAGATCAAACACACGCGGCTAATGTCCATTAAAATCACAGAATGCTTGTCCCCTCTGGGTTCATTCACAGAATCTATTGACAGAGTATTTGTGGTTTGTTTCATGCAGACAATCAGAGAGGATTTATTCTATCTTTATGTTTTTCTGTGCCATCTGTTTTATTGTTGGTGAGACAGTGAGACAGGTGTCCTGTAACCACACAAAGAAAGAAGCAGACTGTCAATACTGACAGACAATACGTCAAACAGGAGGATAAAACAGGGAACTTCTTTGTAAATGTTTGGTACAGTCAATGTGTGGAGTTAATGTTGGTGCAGGCTGAGTGGACTTAGTCTCACAGCAGTACCTGTTCACCGACATTTGATAGTGGTAATAACAACTTCAACTACATAAATGATCAAAGATGAATTGTTTTTCTGTCACTTCTAACAACTGCAATGACCAAGATAATATTATTACTTTAAAGCGACCTTGGGTTCCTTGAAAGGTGCTATACAAATTTAAGTTATTATTATTATTATTATTATTATTATTATTATTATTATTATTATTGTTATATAATCTTCTTTTATTCTTATTGCGATCTTATCAAAACTTGACTTAATGGGCATTGTGGGTTTGACATGAAGGAATGAAGAATCTTAAACTCATAACTTGTCCTCATTTCAACTTTGAGGTATATTTCTTCTACATTTTCATTATCAGGTTCCTTCAAATATGAGCCTAAGGTCATTTATTTTACAGCTAAAGCTTCCTTTCCAGCTGACATTGGATAAGAGACAGCCAGCCAATCACAGGGCCACGTAGAGAGACAGACATTCATTCACAATAGGGATAGGATGAAATATCGTTTGGCAATATATCGCAATACAGTACGTGACGAAATGCATCGAGTTTGAAAAAAATGGATCGCCAAATAAAGACGTCACGTCCGGTTTTAGCGCATGTGACGAGAAGTGACGACAACAAACATTAGCACCAACTACCAACTACTGAATGATGGAGTCGAATGAGGTCCAAATTGAGGACACTCCGCCTGGAAACAAGTCATCTGTCTGGCAGTATTTTGGCTTTCTCATAAAAAAGACGAAGACAGTGAAAACGAGCCTACCGCTCGTTAGCATACACTCTCTCTAACCTCTCTAGGGTTAGAGAGAGTGTTATTGTTTGTGTTTGGCCTGTCAGGCCTTGTGTTTTCCTGTGTGCAACTCAAACAAAAACAAATAAGTTGTAATTACACAGTAATATTTTTACTTTTTTACTTTTTTGATATTGTATCGTGACGTATCATATCGTGACCCGGGCATATCGAGGTGCAGCGTATCGTGAGTTTTAGTGTATCGTCCCATCCCTAATTCACACACACACACACACTTACGCCTAAGGACACTTCAGAGTCACCAATTTACCTAATGCACATGTTTTTGGCCTGTTGGAGGTAGCTGGAGAGACCAGGAAGAACCCGGACAAGGAGAATCAAACCAGCAAACCAGCTGTGAGGCACACGCACTGTACCTGCTGCGCCACAATACCATTCAACCCCCCACCCCAACCCCAAAAAGGATAAGAGGTAAAGATAATGGATGGATAAATTGTCTCGGATAAATGGATACTTTCATTTTTACATATGAGCATGAGCAGGTTAAGAAAGCATGTGTTTATGTTCGGTATCACCTGGAGTAACTACACACTTCTCAATAGATATAATAAATACAGCATTTGTACAAACATTGGATTAAACTGTGCATTTTTTATTTATTTATAAGTAATTTCTTAAAACAATTATGAATACTTCAACAAAGCATTTGTTAAGGTCTTGGGTGAGGTAAGTGGTTAAAATACAGTATGTATATTAATCTATGAAGCATGTTTAACTGTGTTTAAAAATTAATGCTTTCTTAGTAATCACTTAACTCATTATCGACGCCTTACAAATGTATCAATCAAGCATTTAATAACCAAGTTCAATATAGACAATGAGTCAAGTGTTTTTCACTGCTAAATAATCCTGATAAATGCTTTGTGACTATCAGCTAAGTATGAAAATAAGATTGACTTATGTCTTACTCATGCTTAACTTTTGCTCAATAACCAAAGTTAATCCTGAATGTGGCTGGATAAGGACCAGAACTAATCAAAACCCTAACTTAGTACCTACAATAAAATATGTTCCTGGTTGACTTGCTGTAAGTAAATCAATCATTCTCTCATAGTTATCTGTAAGTTACTCATTTATTCCCTGTTAACTGGCAGTAAATATGTCATTTGCTCCTTGTCAACTAGCAATGTTACTCATCTCTTTTGAGTTCCAAGCTGTTAGTAAGCCTTACATTCATGGTTAACAAGCAGTAAAGTATTTTTCCCCAATAAATAAACTAGCTGCTAGTTAAATATAATTTCATGTTTAACTAGCAGTTAATTACTCATTTGTTTCTTTATAACTAGTTAACAGAAAATCATTAATTTCCAGTTAACCAGCAGTTATTTAACAATCTGTATCCAACTAACTGGCAGTTAGTTGATCATTCTTTCTAATTAATTTGCAGTTCAATGCTAATTTATTTCATGAGAACTAGATGTTAGTCATTCTTTCCTATTTAAGTAGCAGCTAATTACTCCTTTGTTTCACCAGAACTGGTTTGTAAATCACTTATTCCTGGTTATTATAGTAGTTATTTACTAAGGATGGGATGAAATATCGTTTGGCAATATACCGCGATACAGTACCTGATGAAATGCATCGAGTTTGAAAGAAATGGATCGCGAAATAAAGACATCATGTCCGGTAATAGCGCATGTGACCAGAAGTGACGACAACAAACATTAGCACCAACTACCTTGTCTCCAAAAAGCTGAATGATGGAGTTGGATGAGGTCCAAATTGAGGATGCTCCACCTGCATATAAGACATCTGTCTGGTAGTATTTTGGCTTTCTCATTAAAAAAGACAAAGACGGCATAAACGAGCCTACTGCTCATTAGCATACACTCTCTCTGACCTCTCTAGGGTTAGAGAGAGTGTAACTGTTTGTGTTTGGCCTGTTAGGCCCTGTGTTTTCCTGTGTGCAACTCAAACAAAAACAAATAAGTTGTAATTACACTGTAATATTTTTCCTTTTTTACTTTTTTGATATTGTATCGTATCGTATCGTGACCCGGGTGCAGTGTATCGTGAGTTTAAGTCTATCGTCCCATCCCTATTATTTACTCATTGGTTACTATAAACTAGCTGTAAGTGCACCATTCTTCTATGGCTAACCAGCAGTTCATTATTACCTGTTTTCCAGCCATTAGTTAATATTTTTTCACAGTTTTACTAGCAGTTAATGACCCATTTGTTTCCTTGGCAGTTGGTTAATCATCCCATTTCTAGTAAACCAGGGTTAGTAGCTGATTTCATCCCACTTAATCAGTAAGTTACTTGTTATCATCATGGTTTATTTGTGGTACCTTACCTATTTGTTCCAGTCTTAACTCACTTCTCCCATAGTTAGCTGTTGTTCACTCATTTGTCCTTTGGATAACTTTTGGTTTGTTACACATTGTTTTACTGGTTAATAAAGAGATGTCTGTTGGTTCAATTCTTGGTAAATAAAAAGTTAGATCTTCATTTTCTCCCTGCAAGTAAGCAGTAATTTAACTGATTTGACTTCTCTGGTCAACTAGTTAAATACTCATTATTTCAGGGGTGAACTGGTTAGTCATTTGCTGCATGGTTAACTGGAACATCATGGCACATATTTTCCCACAGTATCTCATTGTTTACCACTTATTTGTACCTGAGAAAATGAAGAACTGAGTTACTCAGTTATTCCCTGATTATTATGCAGAAAATTATTCAATTGCTCACTTTCAATTTGCACTTCTTGCTCTTTTTGTCACTTGTTGTTTAGCAGTTTATTCCCTTTTGTTGACACTCAGTTGCTGCCTTCCATTTTTGTCAGACTCTGCAGATCAGTAAGTAAAAACCTGGCTTCTGAAATAAATAACACTGAATCTGAATCAGGTACCTTTACTATCTTCAGAGTTGCTTCATGTGACTGTTCGCTATATCCTGAGATTATGTTGGACTGTTTTTTAATTTTGTTTTTTGTTTTATTAATAAAGTCATTTTCTCCTCTGTACAGATTTTTTTGTCTGTTTGTGATTTAATGTGAGACTGACAAATCCACAAATTGAAGAAAACAAAAGCTGCTGTTCACTGTAATAAGTTTGGTGTTTTTGAACTTTGGCTTGTTCTCCTGTTTTTAAGATGCTCTAAAGGCCACTTAAATATTATTGAATATCACTTTCCCTCACCCATTGTCACACAATTCCTCTTTACTTGTCCCCACATTTGAGCCATAATCTGGTTTGTCCTGATGTTAAAAAGCTGAATGAAAACACATTAAAGCAGCCGATTGTTCCCTCAGTGGTGTTCAGGCCTTGTTAGTATTCAAAGAGAAGCAGCTCTGCCGAGGAGGACGATTACGCTCAGAGAAAATTAACATTCATTATGTGTCAGTGACATTACGTGAGTATCTGTCTCAGTATGAAGCATCCAGGGAGCGAGAGCCGTGTAATCAATATCTATTAGGCGTCCCATCAGAAGAATTAGATTTCACTATTAGATCAGGCTGCTCCCCTGACTCCACGTCAAACATTATAAGTGGACTGGACATGTCATACGCTGATGAAGACGCCTAATGAAAGAGATCATGTTGAACTCAAATACAATAAGAGGAAATATGAGCCTGCACAGGAGGAGCTGTTCAGTGAGGAGGCCAGGAGGGGGCAGGATCAGACCGAGGACAGAAATAAAGAGGCTTTAGAGCAGGAAGTGGCTTTCACATTTTATTAATATTGACATGGGTACATACAGAGATGGAAAACCAAAGGACAGAGTGAGTAAGAAACAAGGATTTGTTTAATTTTAGAGCTGCTCCTTGTATTTTTTCTCTACAAACCAAATATTATTAATAAAAAAGAAGAAATGCAGCTGTGTGATTTGCTTTTTACTCCATACAGCAGCGGTTCTCAACTGGTGGGTCAGACCCAGAGGGGTAACCTGTGGTGTTGTTGAGTTAAGTGAAAAGTGAAAGTGAAGCTGCAGTTCCTTGAATGTCCACTAGAGGCTGGCTGCTGAAGCACCAGAAGTCACAAACGATCATGTTTATAGCCACGGTTATCAGGTGGACTTGTTCAGACCAAATCAAGATTTCCTGGGCGCATATACAAAAGACAGGATTTTTCTATAACTCATACATTTTCTCTTTATCACGGTTATCCAGCATCATGGGTTTGACTGTAAGTCTTTGCTGTGTTTACGACTCAAACTCCACCTCCTTGTGTTTTATTAAGTTGGCCAAATTTAGTTCAAGCCAGCCCTTAAACCTGGAGGCTGTTGATGATTAGACTCAAAATCCCTCTCCAGTAATCAATTAACACCACTCACACTTAAATATTTTCTACTGTCCTGGACCAGGACTCAGGGGTGGGTCTTATTTGGTCTGGATACCAAATGTGTTCATGGAAAAACAAATACATTGGTAAACAGTTGAGGTAAAGAAGCCCTGAGTGGCAAACATCCACATGTGTATTTTGTTTAGTTTAAGCTGTGCTAACATAAAAATGCTGTGTGCTTTTTGAGAGCTTGACCTACTTTAACTTTAAGTTTGTGCTAAAATGGTTCTCCCATGTGTTTAATTCTTAAAACATTTTCTGAAATATTCTAAAATGTATGTTATCATGAAAAATGGGGTAAATGCATCCTGCCTGTAATCACTGACTTTTGAAACATGCTTTGTCGTGTTTCTGTTTGTTTTGTCCAAACTGGACTGACAGTAATATTTCTTCTGCCATTAGAAACGAGCATCTCTGGATTAGCAGTAATTGCACTTAAACATCTGCAAATCACACCTGTTTGTTAACATATTTGATGATAAAAGGAAAAAGATGATACTGATGTTAACCTGGTGCATCCTTAGTCAAGAATATTCTTCTTTTAAAGTTGACTTTATCAGTCAAATCGTAAAAGAATAAAAATGTAGGCCATTTCACTCATAATAATGCAGTATCAATACTTTCATTATTTCAAAAAGAACGGGTGGAAATACTGACACACTTTCAATTAAATACGTATACTTGTCAGTAAAACACTTTGTTAACACTTTGTTTTGTTAAAAAATAATCTTCCTCTTCAACAACAGGTTTCTAATATTTGTGATACAGTGTTTGTAACAGAGCGTGTAAATCTATTTTATATTGCTCTAAAAAAAACCCACATTCAAATCAATTTAAGTATCATGGATTTTAAAGGCCTGGTAGCACGTCTCTTACACTTAAGTCTCATCTTGTCTGGTTGATTTAAAGTAGATGTATATTTTGTGATCAAAGTTTTTTTTCCAGGTATTGTCTCTCATTTTGTCACATAAAAAAAAGAAGTTGATTGATTTATCAAAATTTTTATTCATCAAATGTAAAGGTTTTAAACTCAACATTATTAATTCAATAATTTTGAACAGTTATGGTTATTATCATTATTATTTTGTAAATTAGGGTCACAGTTTCCAATGAAGGGGGTGGAGGGTCCTGAGGGTCCACCAGTTGAGAACCTCTGCCTGTCAGAATCTTTTCTGTTTTATAAAAAAAAAAACATCAGATGACAAGTAAAGTTTTAGTTTGTCTTTTGTAACTCACAGATTTTTGACTTAAATGATAGAAAAACCCTAAAACACAAGCGGTAAAAGTATCGGTGTTAAAATATTTAACTGTGGGGTGCTGGTTTGGCGAAGTGGTTAGCAACCAGGCACCCCATGTACTTGCTTCTGCCGGTCCAGGTTTGAATCCCACCTGTGACCAGTTTGCAGAGTGTCTTCCCCTACTCTCTCACCTCTTTCACAAGCCTATCCACTGTCTCTCTCCTATCAATAAAACACAAAATGCCCAGAAAATACATTTAAAAAAAATCTATAAACTGTTCAAATGTTTTTAAAGAGCTAATTGAAAGAAAATCCTTCAGACATCAGAGTTGTTTAAGTAAGTGCTCATAATAATGTGCTCTGTTAAACATAAAGATGCTCATATTTAAATCAAAGAATTTGGTATCAGACGGCATGTTCAAATCCAGAAAAGTTGCCCATTTAAAGTGCTTAACAATATTTACAGTGTTACAAATGATCTAAAGAATCATAAACTTAAGAAGAGTGACAATGAATAAGAACATGTAAACTCAAGAGATTAAACATCAACAGAAGCTAAATAATGAGAAGTTTTTTAAATGAATATCACAATTATACAAGCCATTGCACATCGTCACATGTTAGATATATGTATGTATATAGTGATTTTTTTTTTCTGTCAGAGGCTTAAGAGCAGACAGCTTTGATTCCTCTTGGTTTAACAATCTTCTGATTCGCAACAAAAACTGAACTGAAAGTCAAATCCTGATCTCTGTTCGTGGACAGTTTTTGCAGAAAGTGAGAGGTCGCAGTTGAAAGCTTCTGCGAGTCTCCACGTTTTCACTCAAGTGCTAACGTCAGAAGTGTGTCTACACAGCAGGACGGAGGTCCTCGGGTGCGTGCGTGTCAGTGTGTAAGTGAGGTGGTGTGTATCTTCTTATTTTTTGGCTGTGCTGAGGTCATGTGAGGGCGACGCCGGGCTCTAAGGGGGCAGCAGCGGGGGTTTGAAGGTGCAGGCTCCGGTGCACTGACGAGGGGTGAGCATCTTACACGAGAAATGATGAAGGGCGTCG
The DNA here is from genome assembly GCA_036419115.1 of Scarus forsteni. Classification (NCBI taxonomy): domain Eukaryota; kingdom Metazoa; phylum Chordata; class Actinopteri; order Labriformes; family Labridae; genus Scarus; species Scarus forsteni. The sequence continues at coordinate 19,115,532 of JAZDUH010000443.1, forward strand.
TGAGCTTCTGGGGAGGAACGAGCCCAACAGTGAGAACAGGAACACAAACAGGAACACAGCACCATCACAGACTATGACATGCAAAGGTACAGGTCTGGATCTTTCCCTCTTTATGGTCTTGTAGGATGGTGTCACATTTTTCTTAGTCTGTGTTGAAATAATCTTCAGATACCAACATTAATACACTGATGCAGTTTCTCTTCAGTGTTTTTATTTATTCTGTCCACTGACGGATCTGCTCAAAGGAGATCTGAGTGAAGGGGATCCAGAGTCCCTGCTCTCCAACATCAAATTTAATATCTGCAGTAAAATACTCAGAAATATGAGCACATGTGGCTGAAGCAGCTTTTGGGTTTATTTGATGCAATTTACTGGAAATTGCTTATTTTATGGGAATGACAGTAAAGTATCTTCTATTCTAATCCTCAAAGTTTGTTGACATTATTTAGGTTGATTGTTTCTCCTCTTTAATAATCCCGATTAGTGTTGTATTTAATCATTTGAAAGCCAAAATGAGTCACCTTTGCAACAAGGCACAGCAGTTTATCAGGATTGTGCATATGTGGAATGGGAAACACAGCTGAGTGTGAGTAGCGCCTTTAAAAAAATGTGTCAAACTGAGGACCAAGTTCTGAGAGACTTGACTAGTGTAGTCAAAGATAGACCGGGTAGTGAGTCCAAGGAGGACAACACCCTAAGGAGACCTGTCCCTCGCCCTTGTTTCACTGAGGAACAATAGTCTTCCTTCCAGGGGAAGAGGGATTTTGACACATTTTTTGGATGCTACCCACACGTTAAGCTGTGATGTTTATTCAGTGATTGTATGATTCTTACTGGTTGTACCTTGTTGTAAAGGAGACTAATTAGGCCTAACAATCATGTAACTTAACATCTGACTCATATAATGACTCATATAATTTCTTATTTCTTTTGGTGTTTATTCAGTGATTCATGTTTAACTTGGAAAAAGTGTTTTTAAATCTGAAGTTGATTTATTCGTCTTGTGGGTTTTTATTTCAAAATTGTTTTCATAAATCACATCTCCATTGAAATGTTATTACAAACATCATTGACCCTACTGAACATGAAAAAGTGTTAATATCAGTCGTCAATAAGATGAGGACTTGTTAACACAGAGATTGTTCAGATTGTTCCTTTAAATGGACTTTGGGTCATTAAAAGCAAAGCTGTTAGAGGATTTTTTTTTCTTTTGCAAGTCAGCATAAACAAAAATATAAACATGACACAAGCTCAGATTTTTTTGTCAGGTTTTTTAAGTGCTGATCTAAAGACATTTTGGTATGAAAACTAAAATGCTGACGAGCTTTCTGATGGTTTTCAAGAGGTCTTAGTCTTAAAACATGATCCAAAACTGAAATAAAAACATGGAGCATCCAAAGTATTTTACCAGGGGCATAGAATTGGGTAGGGATGCTAGGGACACGTCCCTATCAGTATTAGGCCACTACTGTATGGTCCCTAATATCGTTATAACTAAAGAAAAGCTCATACTTAATGCCAAAGAGATGCAAGTTTTGCTTATTTTAATTATTATCCATTTATCACTTGTATGTTAAAAGGCAGCAAACATTTTAGACCAACAATAAAAAATTGTAGAAAATATACAACAAACATGATTTTATAAAATCATATTGTTGGGGAATTAATTACACTTATGGGTAATCATTGGAAACTGTATTTTTTCCTTAGACTCTAACCACAACCATCAAAATGAATGATTGTTGCATCCTAAATTGGCCTGCTGTTCATGTGTCATGCATTAATATATTTTAGTCAGAGATAGTAGAGATGGAGGAGAAGAGGCTGGAGGTATAGTATATAGAACAGTTTTTTTTCTGAATATTATCATTTGCATATTAGTTTGACCAGCTCTACATTAGCAGAAATTACAGTCATACATCCAAAACACAAACTTTCAGGGGTGCCGCCTTGGAGCACTTTTATGTCCCCACCAATGTCAGAATCAAACCTACACCCTTGATTTTTATAACAAAGGTCACATGTCCATTCATCTGCTCTGCTCCAGAGGGATCAACACCTTCATTCTATAATATAAACCAACAACTATTTAACAAAAGGAGTCTGTTCAAATGTGGGACTAAAAATGATGAAACATGTATTCATGTGTGTAACATCGCTGTCTTATGCTCTCTGACTTTGTTTTAGCCTAATTTGTAGTTTTACAGCTTCATGCCATCAGGATTAATTCACTTTGCATGTTTTTCATGGCATGATGCTGCATCTTAATTTTACTGACACAGAGACTGTTTTTAATCTGAACAATAATTTGTTGATGCTTCTATTTCTTTCTGCCAAATGATCAGCCTTTCCAGTGTAGACAGGAACAGATTTGTGTGCTGTGTTTTACACTTTGAGTGCTCCAGTCTGGTCTGTAAAGACTTAAATAACTGTGACTTTTAGAGAGAAAAAAAAATGAGACTGTGTCTTCAGTTTCTGGCTCCATCACTTTTCCACTGCCTGTATGCTCTGCATTTATCTGTTTCTGAAAGGAAGATAAGGACAACATCTGATGTAGCTTTGCATGCTCTTAACTGACGTTGTTAATTCATTTATTAACAATTATTTATTAGTATTATTTATGACTAATTTATCTTTAAAAAAGCATTTTGTGGCCTTGCTCCTTAAGTGGTGCAACATCTCAGAGAGTTTAATCACTGTTTGGCTGGCCTTGTATAGATCTCTCTAAAGTCTGGTTAAATATTATTTTCAATATTTGTGTATTTTTTAACGAGTCTGTTAATTTTGAAATGCTAAAAAAATTAAATTAGGCTGAGAATAAATCTATTTAATACTCCAAGAGAAAGAGAAATGAGCCAACAGTTTTAAATAAACAAACATGAGCGCAGGTAAAGTTTAGTTACCCTTAACGTCTTCATGAAAAATCTTGAATCCATTTCTTGATTTAATTGATGATTTATCACGGATCCTGTTATTTCTGAGTATTGTATGAGTTTGTTTTTCGTTGTTGTAACTGCGTGTTGCTGCCATTCTTGGTCAGGTCTCCCTTTAAAAAAAGATTTTTCATTTCAATGACACTTTATCGGGTTAAATAAAAAAGGAGTGTATTTTAAAACAGACTTAAAAGTTCATGACTCCATCCTGTAATGATGTCTGAATATTAAACTCTATCAAATTGTTGTATATGTTTAATAACCCATGATAAAAAAGTAGCACTTGCATATTTAGTTTGTCTTATGTGTACATCATGTCCCTGTCCGATCAGATCAAATTACCTTTAAGCTTCTGCTGTATTGCATAACGAGCCTTTCTCTCTTGGTCCAACTCGCTGCACAAAGTGTCTATCCAAAGATAAAATGAATAAAATGGGTCAAACGTTGGAAGTAAATCACATGAGTTACTGTATCGTGTTTGTTGGTGGGGTGTAATGTTTGCCGTTTGCCCCTATGATATTTGGAGTGACCCCTGTGTGTACTGGAAGCCTGTATTTAAAGGACTGTAACATTAAACCAATCCTTTAACGCTGCCCTTAGTTGCTGTCTACTGCATGTAACCGATACAGCGCCACATAATGGTCTGTCTTTTCAATTTTCCAGAGCATGATTTAGGAGAAAATAACCTTTAGAAACAAAACAGTGTGGTGTCAGTTTCACCTTTTCATATTTAATAATTAACCACACTGTAAAAGAAAAATGTGGAGTAGACAGTAAAAAACAACGGAGGCAAGTCGTCAGTGTTTCAATATGCAAGTGTCACTTTTCATTTCATTTCTGGTTTGTGGATTCTGATTGATTTGTGTTACTTAAATGTTTCCCCTCTAAGCTTAAAGAGCACTGATCTACATCTGCTTTACATTCATTATGTATGGAGGCACAGAGAACAGAGAGAGAGCGAGACAAACCTCGAACAATCTGCAGCTGCTGGACCATTTCCTCTCTGTAGGACAGCTCACGCTTCATTTGATCCTGAAAATTATCTGAAGAGTACCGAAGGCCACATTAGATGGAAACTCTCTGACATTGTGGAGTTTATTTTTAAAGAAACACTCATAGATTTAAAAGGACAAACTGAACCACTCATGTCCTAACATCTTAATACAGCCCTCTATATTAAGACACTCAACACTTTGACCAGCATTGTGGTCTGTTTATGTTGAACGAGGAAATGTGATCAATTTCATATATTTTCAGAAAACTTCACAACAGGCTCAGATTCAGGCTGACATTTGTTGTGCAGTGCTCTCTGAGTATTGATGTTAAAGGTTTTGTTGTTCCCTTTTTGTCCAATTGTGCTCACCTTGATCACAAAGACTTTTCCTTGTCCTCCTCTGCCCTAAAACTGCATCCTAATTCAATTAAAAGGACTTTAAAGAATGATACTCGACAGGAAATGAGGAGAGTGGATGAGCAGCTCAACCATTTGACATCACTACCCAGGGTGCTTTGCACAGACATGGCAGCTTACATTAGAATTTAAGTTTTTCTGCAAGTGTAAAAACAAACAGTAATCTGACTCTCAGACATAAAAAGACACCATTGCTGATCTAATAAGGTCAACGTGTTCAGGTTTTCTTTAAAAAACAGTCTCTCATAATGTTTTAACAAAAGCAGGAAGACTCACTTTTGTCCTACCTTTTAAATGCTGAAATTCTCTCTCCAACTTTTTCCTCAGCTCAACTTGTTCCACCAGCTGTTTCTGCAACTCCTCTGGGAAGACAGAAATGTGACAGATTTAATGCCAGACTCTCAAACATTTAATTGAATGTTTTATACATTTTCAATAATATCAACACTGTTTAACGAAAGAAAATAAAATCAGCCTTTGTTTTAGCACAGTCTGTGTCCGTGAAGAAGCAGAGAGAAAACATTTATTTCTCTGCCACATAATCAAGTGTTATCAAAAGCTGGTCAGTTGAAATAAACTGCTTCATCAAACAGCATGTTAGTAACATAACTGCGACCTGGGTCTGTTTATGGGACTATCTTTTTTTATGTAAAATGTGAATTAAAAGTCATCATGTTGAGGAAACATTCTTAAGTATGAAAGCAAGGTTTTGTTCTAGTTTTGTAGCATTTCTGGGTTCATGGTTTTTGACCTTCTTTGTCTGATTAAATATAAATGTAAACCCATCTCTCTTACAGAGGGAGCTCAGGGCCCTGCAGCTATTTGATTTAGACTTTTATTTCCTTCATTGTTCATTGGTGTCTTGTAAATGTGAACCAGAACATGTAGGATTATTCTTTTCCTGCTCCATGGCATTTGTGATTTTACTTTGTGTTTATTTTTGTATGGAAGAGCTTTATTTAATGAAAGGGAAAAAACATTAAAAAGAAAATACTAACATAAAGGGGAGTCTTGAGTTTCATTTCTTCATTGATAAAAATTCCAGTTCCACAGACTGATACAAGGAAGAGGATCTTTGTCAAGAGGACCACACTTTAATTTTTTCATCAGAGGGACACCTTTTTTTTTTGAGAAATAATTCTCATTTTATAAATCAAAGCTGCTTAAATTTTCTTGGAGGAAGGGTGCTGGTTTGGTGGAGTGGTTAGCAACCAGGCATGTCCCATATTCATACTTCTGCCGGCCTGCCATCGAATCCAGCCTGTGGCCAGTTTGCAGAGTTTCCCCCCCTACTCTCTCACTCCCTTTCAAAAGCCTATCCACTGTCTGTCCTTTCACTGAAGGCACAAAATGCCCCCAAAATGCATTAAAATAATAAAAAATTCTAGGCGGAATACATGTTTTCATTCTGAGTTTATCAAACCACAGTCAAATTTTTAAATCTATAATGCTAAAAATGAAGATGAGCCCAGTGGAATTAATATAAATATAAATAAAGAAAGAAAATTAGGTCTACTTTTTTGATGAAGTTGACAGCACCTTAAATATTAGACTTTGTTTTGACCAATTTTATCTTCTTACTTTGGAGATTTTAATATTTTTCACAACTGATAACTTTAAGTCTTAATATGACAGTGAGTGCATTACTTTTCACTGCCAAGTAACAAAGACAACTGAAAACCTTTGTTTTTATGAATGATGCTCGTACAGGAGTGTCCAAACAAAAATATAAGACTTGCCTGCCCTCATAAACCTTTAATATATCTAAGTTGACTAAAAAAATCCAGTTTGGGTTACGATGTGCTCCACAATTAGCATATTGAAAGGAAAAACGACAATCAGCATATAAAAGATTACGATTAATAACTTGACATTAAGAATAGCCAATCACTGTTTAGATTTTGGGGTGGCCAGTCAGATTTCAGGACCCTTCCTTGTTTAGGATGATGAGGATGCTCTGTGGAGCTGAAAGGGAGAAAGCTAAAAGCTCATCATCATCAGCTCGCAAGATAAAACAGAAGAAGCAAATACATGCAACAAGGTGGATGTTTGCTGCAATAATCCCGTTGTTCTCAGTCATTAGTTTCACTCAAGCTTTATGCACACAGAGGTGAAGTTTTTGGTTTTTGGAACCAGCTGTGGGCAAACTTAAAGTGAACTGAGGGCTGCAATTGGCCCCCAGGCCATAGTTTGGACACCTGTTCTGTCATGTTCTCTTTGTGTTTGTAATTCTTTGGGGGGATATCAAACTGACTTGCGGCCCATATTGAACGAGAGGTGGAGGTTGGAGGGTAGCCCATAAACATCCTGTTGCCGGCCCTGGTTTAAAAAACCTCTACGTATGTATGTTTTTTTTGCCTGAAAAATACTGATACGACTCGTAAAGAAATTCAGTGAAGAAATTCATAACACGACTCCAATCACAGAAATATTCACCCCCTTCAAAGTTGGCCTTGCATATGTCCCTCAATGTTCCTCATCTTCTGTTTAAAAAATACAAAAACTTAACGAAACACCCTGGTTGTATTCTGCTTTTTGCCCTTTTTGCTATCAAGAGTCAAGAGATAAGTAAATAATCGAGTTATAATTATTGAAACGAGATCACTGTGATGCATGAAGTGCTGCACTCTAAATGTTGCAGAGTACTATTTTAGTTATTTTTCAATATTAATTTTCATCGATTACTTGTTTTTGTGTTTCAAGTGTAAAACATGTCAGGAGTTTCTGTTTAATAAATTCATACACTGAGATAATAGAATCAAAGACTAATTGTGTATAATAATGTGCAATATTTATTATATATATATTATATCTCGTGATTTTAGGTTAGATTACATGGTGCAACTACTTGATTTTGGAATTAAAACATTTAATTTTAATTGAATTTAATGTATTTCTTTTCAGCTATAATTTGGTAATGTTTAGCAATAACCTGTATCATTTACGTTAAACATACTCTACTTATGTCATAAATAAAATATTCAAAAACCCAACAACCTAGGGTTAATATTTTTGTTACTGTTAGTAAAAAAGTACATAATATTAGATTACATACAACTTCATTTTTACATGTTATAGTTCAGTGTTAAAAACTCTGTTGCTTAATATACATATGAATATAGGCTAAGTATGAATATAGTTTGTTGGCATCAGGCAAGTGTTTAACTTTTTATTACACTGACGGGGTAAAAAAATATAGCCCAATAAAACAGTTATTAAAACACTAATAAAGCTTTGTAAAAATATTATATTCTAATTTTTAGCCTGAAGATATCTCGTTTATATATATATATATATGTATATGTGTGTGTATATATATATATATATATATATATATATAGATATAGATATAGATATAGATATATATATATATATATATATATAGATATAGATATAGATATAGATATATATATATATATACACATATATATCGTTGATCAATATATATATATTATTGTATTATTGATCTTTTCTTTTAATTGTTAGCTTCCTGGCCTGATTAAAAAATGTTCACCTTATCCTGAAAGCACCTATTTGTGCTTAAAGAAATCAGGCACCAAACAAAAGTATCTTAAAAATTCCACTAAACATCCACTTCTCATTAATTGTATCCCGCTTAATATGGTATAAATGTAACCGTGTCAGTATAAAGCTTAACACGAGTCCAGTAGATCGTCTCCGTGCCCTCTGCAGTGTTATTCTTTGAGCGCTCTGTGCGCTGCAGTATAATTGTGCTCAGCGCCTGCAGCCTGAGCTCAGAATAATAATGGAGTCTCGGGGTTTTTCCAAGCGTTGTAAAATAATTAGCTGGCGCGCCTCGGGGTTATGGCTCTGTTCGTTAAAATATTAATAGCCTCTAAACGATTTCCCTTTTTTACAATAATAAGTCAAAACTCCCACATCTCGTGATTAAGTGGTTAACAACTACGGAAACACTTTAGGGCCACAAAAATGCAAATTTACATCAAGCTCTGAACGCGTCATCGTTAGCAGGCCACGAGCGTTTTACTGCGCACGTTCAACATTCATAACATACACGAGCTTAAATTATTCAACTGTGTGAGTTCATGAAACACCAAGATTCGATCTCATTAGTAAATAATTACATGTGTTTAATTAAATGTAGGTTCCCACATTAAAAATAAATATTAGTGTGAATTAAAGGTGCTGAGCAGATCTACTGAGCTGCTTATTGATGGCGGAGGAAACATGAATTCAAATGTAACTCTAAACAGGAAAAATGTGAATGATAATTATCATTCTCAGGATTTTTGACTGTTGAAGAGCAAATTAAAAATATTATGACTAAAAATGAGGCTCCCACCTTTGGCCATGTTCTCCAGATCTCTCTCGTGCACACTGATGTCGATGCGTAAAGATCCATCAGCTGCGTCAAAACAACAAAACAGATGATTTCACCTCAAAAACAACACTAGGGTATTGTACAGGGGTTCTGGGGAAAAAAATAAGGCTTTTTACACTTTTTAAAACAAAACACTGGTAAATAAATAAATAACTAAATAAATAAATGTAGTACTGAAAACATAGAAGGATTTTTCTCTCTATAGAAAACCTCAGTGTTAAATTCAGGGGTAATGACGACCTATTTTGCATTATTTGGTAGCCATTCTAAATTATAACACAATCAAGAAAAAAAAAAATATCATGAAACCAACATAACAGTTAGAATTAAAATATCCAAAAGGGATTGGGTTGACTTAAAAACATCCTTATGAATACATTTTTTTAACTGTATGTCGGAATTTTCCTTTGAAATTAGTGTCAACAAAGTTGAATTTATAACCCAAATTACAGAGCCATGAAGAGTGTTTCTTCTCTTCTTCAGTTATTTTTCAGGATCTTTTATCAGTTTATTATGTTTTCAGATGTTTTTAACCAAAATAATAACGCAGGGATAATTAAAGACCTTGTCTGTCCTTGAGCTCCTGATAGGATGACGACGTGTTTCGTTGGTTTTGTGTTTCAGGCGCGTGATGAACACCTGAACCAAATGGAGGGACACACAGGTTCAGCATTAAAACAGGGCTCCAAAAATAAAGCTGGATTTGCATTTTCAAGCATTAATTGGTTTCATAATCACCGTTGATTCTGCTCGATTGTTTGGAACCAAACGACGGAGGCTCGTTGAGGAGCGCGTGGCTGTCTTTTCCATGAACATACATCTGTAAAAAAGACACACACATACACACACGGGTTTAATAACACTCTAATTAAACTTCATTTACTGCTGTTCTTGAGCTAAAAAGGCCTTTATATGCCTCAACGACCAGGTGCACAATTTGTTATGACGATGTTCAAATGAATACTAAAAGAGTTTAAATGAAAAACTACTTTTTTTTGTAACTGATTTATAGAATTAAAGCGTTTAACACTTTAATATCGTAGGAACTGAGGCTCTGTCATTTAGCCTACATCTACACTGCATGCGAACTGCCCAGCACTAATATTTATATTTATTTATCTGGAATATTTCACTGATCTCAAAGGAAATTTAAGAATATTTTATCCATTCCCTTTTTCTTTTATTGCTCACATTGTTCTTAAAACTATGGCCTGCATCACGCTCCTATTTGAACCTCGTGGATCAACATGAGAAAGTGATCCATGTCTGATCTGATGTATCATGAGTAAAGTGACTTGAGCTGCCCAAAACGTCCTAAATATGTCGACCGGAGACACAAAAGCAAGAAGCATCAGATTGAGGTCTCGTTGGCCTTCAGTGTGAATGTAGCCCTACATTCAAGCTGAATATTCATGAGACATACATATGACTTAACCCATTTTATTTCACTGATTTGATAATTAGAAGAGGAAAAAAGTCCTTGTTTGTCGACCCTCCTCCACACGAATGAGCCCTAATGACTGAATGTATCCTACAAATAAAATATAAACAGTTGATTTTTAAAAGCTTTTGTCAGTTGATGTTGATGACATTTTTATCGGCCTCCTCTCCTCTATAAACTCTCATCACCCTGCTCCCTCGCGGGGATCATTAAAGTTTCATTTCGTCTAATCTTACTTCATGAAGGGGAGAGCCATTACGCAGCCGTCTGTCCTCCTCCGGTGACCCGGTGCGCGCAGAGTCCTCCGGTGATGCTGATGCTGCTGCGGGGCTGGACCCCTCAGGCTGCTCCAGACTCTCCTCAGCACCAGAGGAGACCCTCTCATGCCCGGGGGAGGAGTCCCGGTGCTCACGGCGCTCCCCACCTCCTCCTGCTCCTCCAGGTGAGATCTGGATAGGCTCGTCCTCGTCCTGTCCTCTGTTTGACTCCACGTCCACATCCGGGTCATCATCTTCCTCCACAGCGCTGTCTCTATCCGGGGAGATGGATCTGTAGCTCGAGCTCTCGCTGATAAAATCCGGGGACAGGTAGCCAGCAGGGCGCGCGCTGTAGCCATCCCGGCTGCCATAGAGTTTGGCAATGGTCTCTGCGTCTTTGACCACAGGCCTGAAGGCTGAGATGTAGCTGATCTTCCTCTGGTGGGTCTCGTCCCCTGACTTGTCCTCGTCGTTCCTGGAGGAGGCCTGTGAGCTGCAGCGCTCTGCCCCGTCCTGCTGGTGGAGTGGATGGTGATGGTTCGAGTCTTTGGGTGTGTGCGCGCCACGGTCACTTTGGTCAGATAGGTCGAGCTCGCTCTGTCGGATGCTCGGCAGTTCTGGAGGAGGTTTGGGTGGAGATCCAGGGTATGGGGGCAGGGGGAGGCCTCCAGCTGTGGGCCAGAACATGGGGAAGGCGGGGTAGAGGGTGTCCTTCGCGCCGGGCCAGAAGACCCCGGGCACGTTGGTTTTTGAGCCGTCAGACACTCCGTCGCTTTTCTTCTGACACAAGCCGTAGCTCGGGAAACCATAAGGATGGTGAGGGAACAGGGGTGGAGGGATTTTCTGCAGCATGCTAAAGCTCTTACTTGGCACGGGGATGACCGGGTAGGTCCGCGCGCCGCCCGTTAAACTCAGATTATTCCCGCCCTGATCGTCGTCGCAGCGTAAAGTTTTGTGTGGGATCTCTGGAGAGCTTCTTTGGGCCAGACTGGAGGAGGCCTGAGCTTTCAGAGAGGAAGAGGACATTCCTGAAGAGCTCATGGGCAGAGTCCTCTTTCTGCTGCCTCCATTGAACATGGCCTTTACATCCTCCCACGCGTGGTTTATCTCCTCAGCCTTTTTGTCCGTCAGCTTCAGGTGGCGTCTCCATGAGTTGAAGTTGGCAGCGTCCGGCTGCAGATATTTGGACTCTGTGGTGCGGTGAGAGTGGAAGATGAATTTATTTGGAGAGAAGTACATGTTACAGAAGCTGCATTTGATGCACTTTGCCCTGGAGCTGTTGTATCGAGCAGGGATGAAGCTTCCTCTGCAGCCCCACGCGCACTCGTGTGTGACATCAAACGCGAAATTCTCCGGCAGTTTGGGCGGGCTGTGCGCTCCCAGAAAGGACTTGCAGAGCCGCTCGGCCTCTCTTTTGGTGATCATGCCACAGCGTCTCGAGGAGATGGGCATGGCCCCCGCGCGCCGCAGGAGCTCCAGCTGCACCGGAGTACACTGTACGCACGTGATGCCCAAAGCCACCCGGCGGTTATGGATCTCGTTGTAGCTGTAGTTTTTGAGCAGGGTGTTGGAGATCTGTGCCAGGCACAGCCTCTCCTTCCCGTCGATGAGCAGGCAGACGATGGGGACCCCGTACAGGGAGGTCTCACTCACTTGGTTCGGTCTGAGAGGGTTCGGGCTGGAGAAACTCTGCGCGTCAGGCTTTACGCCCGGGGAGGAGGTGACGTCTCGTCCCGCGTCTGCAAGCTGTCCGGGCGTCGACTCCATCCCGCGAAGCCTGTCAGTCAATCAAACAAGCAAACAAACAAACACACGCACACACACACACACACACACACACACACACACACACACACACACACACACACACACATACAGGTGTAATGAGAGGACGTCTAACATTGCGCAAAACCAGCAAATATACAACATTTAACCTTTACAATTTCCGGATTATTCCTTTAAAAACAGATCACACATTAAATCAGTGAATCATTTTACTGCCACATGTGATTTTATAATTCATTTCTGTTTTGCCCTACTTTGTTACACCGGAGCTAAAAAAAAAATAGTAGCAGTCTCATATTTTATATTTATGTTTTTATTACATTCATTATCATTATATAGCGAAAACAAAAATATTCAAACGTTACTGGCCAAAAGGCTGAGCAGGGTGTTTAGGGTTCAAGTTTACCAGGCAGATACTGTGGGCCAACACCGAAGAAAAGACAAAAACAAATCTCCTTTTGTGTTAACCTTATTTATATGGCTGATGCTTCGTGTGCCATTTTTAACTTTAAACTTTTTACAGTCCTCATGAAATCAGCAAAAACAGAGAGGGGAAATGGTTGCTTGAAAATAACAAAATAATAAATAAATACATTTTAAAAAGTCTACTTAATATGACAATTTTGGTCCCATAAAATGTGCATGTATTTTTAAAAATGAACTTTAAAAACACCACATTTTAAAGATTTGTTTTGGCCCATAAACTGATAGGATATTGGTTGCCCTTGCACAATAATTACTATCAAATACATTTTATATAATGAAGATGATTTCAATGACGGGAAAAAATCAAATCAAATCAAGAAAACACTTAACAATGTAAAATGTGCACTAACTTTTCTGTGTAAAAGTGAAATCCCGTTTTTCTTCTTTATTAATTCTTATTCAATCATTCCTCCGCGCTCTCGGCCTCCTCTCCCTCTCTGAGGTATAATCCGGGTTTTTTGTGTGGAGGTGGATCTGCTGCAGCTCTTATCTTTCAAATCGGCTCAGCACTTACAGGACAACTGCTTAAGAGTCACATAAGATCCTTAGGCGCGGATAAGGACAGAAAGAAAATGCCGCCTGAGCTGCGCCAATGCGCTTAGCAGAGAGGAAAAGAACAACTGTAAGCTGCTTTCCTGGTAATTACACAGATCCACGAGCGCCTCTTCCTTCGCATTGTTAATAAAAGACTAGCCCTATATATAATTAAAGCTTCTGTGCACATTCACCTCAGCCAGGTGCTCGATATTATGGCGAGGCAGTAGGCATGCCATGGTCACCTGTGCGTACTCAGTTTGCGCGTAAAGGAGGCCGTAAATATATGCGATTTATATCCTGCAACGACCTAGATTTTATTTCACCTCAGCCTAGCCTAAGTCTAGAAAAATTACCGAGGTTTCCCTTACTTACAATGATGTCCAGAAACTAAAATGCAGAATCAGAAGAAGCAAAAAACAGGGAATAGTCAGTGAAACATCTTAGCAGTGCAGAAAAGCTGCTTGAAACATACATATAAAATCATCCAAAACAAAGAATGATGAGCAACTGATATAATTAGTTATTTTAATTTCAAAGGTGATTTGAATTTCATCGCAAAGATAAAAAAAAAATTGCAAATGTTCAAATAAAATAACCCAGGGGACAAATAAAAGACTTTGTGGCACAGTTATTAAAATCAAGGACATACCTTCTCTCCAAAAAGACGGCACACTCCAACAGATTTGTGGATGCAAATACTACGATGAATAAAATTAAGAAATAGAAAAAAAGGCCCAGTGAGTCCACAGAGTGAAAGAAAGAAAATGTGGTCTGTCGGAGAAAGCTGAGCTGGTCTTTTTTATTTCAGGTTATTTAGGAGCAGCAGCAGCAGCAGCAGGCAGCACCTCCATCGCGTTGGATCCCAGGGAGGTGAATGGCATGTAGACAGGAAGCACATGGCACCTCTCTCTCTCTCCCCCTCTCTCTCTCTCTCCTGTCATGCTGATGTGTAATAGCTCTCCCCCTCTCTCTCCCTCCCTCTTTCTCTCCCCCAAAGACGTGCTGAGCGTCTGCACACTCGTTTGGATAATTCACAGTTCTGCAGCTCTGACACACATATCAAAAACAGGGACAATATCACGCACAATTAGACCCCCGCTGACCCCAATTGGAGAAAGAATTCGGCCCCCAGACTCCTATTTCCAAAAATATTTAATGTTGAATGTAATTTGAAGAAAAGCACTTTACTTAAGTCTTGGAAATACGCGCGTAAAAACGACCAAATTTAGTGAAATGATACTTGGCCGTCTGGAACTAGTCAAGGACGCTCAAGAAGCCCTCAAACTCAATATTGGAAAACCATCCCGGCTCATCTGATCACGCACACTGTGTTTTTAGCATGATTCCAGACATATTATTTGTACCGCAGCGGGGGCGAGCTAAGAAACAAGAGGCAGAGCGCGTGGCACTGTGGAGGGCAGCGAGAACGACAAAGGGCCCGCGCGCGTTTATCAAGTTACATTACCATCTGTTAGGCTCCCACGAGCGTCACGCAAATCAATGTGAGGCCCGAGACACGAAAGAGATGTAAGCATGGCAGGACAAATACCAAAATAATGATTACAATAAAGGTAGTTTTGTAGTTTTGGTTTCGCTCATTTTGTTCGTGCGTAAACATCATTTCGGGACGTCTGAAATGTTTTTCTGACACATTGTTTTTGAAAATAAAGGGAACAGAAATGCTGATTATAATAACGCCTCAAGCCAAAGTCTATTTCTCTTTCTCTACAGACACACAAAGGGTTTAAAAGCCACAAAAAATACATGACAGTGATGTAAATAGCGACAATCAATCCGATTGGCTGCCCCGAACCCCTTCATTTATTATTAATAACCTGATCGATGGATGATCGGCTGAATAGGCTGTTGTCCTGCAGAGATAGAAGAGTCGATACCTGCGGCAGGTGGACACAGAGGGACGGACAGTTTCTTAAATAACAAGAGGAAAATCTAAAATGAGGAAATTAAGAATTACCGAGAATAAGGCAAAAGTCAGATTGCGTGTCTCACACTCCAACTATAAAGTTTTAACCAGACAGAGTGTAAAATGTCATTTTATTATTTTAACCTTGGTTCTCAATGAACAGTAACCTTCTGTCTTAGAGTTTTCTAGAAATGGGCTGATAAACCAGGCCAATAGAATCTAATATGACTGAGGTCACTTGATGAGGAATTTCAGTAGATAAATACAACAGAAATCAAAGTGAACAGAAATGTAGATTTATTTAAGAAAGATTAGCCTCAATGCTGCCATTTCAGGCTGTAGCACAGGACATATCACTCAATCAGCCAAAGAACATTCATGGGTGTTTTTTATTGATTCAATAAAAAATAAAAGAGCCATTTTCAAGAAAAAATATGTTCCTACACAATGTTCCTACCCTCCCTTTATATCAAATTCAAGACTTTTAAAGACACTTGAATGCCTAAACGCATCAAATGAATGTACTTAAATTACACCACAGAACAAAATTATAAACCTGCTTTCTGTTCAATTGTTATTTGTTAAAGTGAGAATATTTTACTCTAAAATAACAAAGAAGAGTTTCTGCTAACAGGATATTATCAGGGAAGCAGCACCACATGAATGGAGGACAGAAAGTTTCAATGTTCAGTGTTCAAGCATCATGTTGCTGCCACACCTTTTTCTGTTTTCTGAAGCCTAGTTTAAACTAGTTTTCATGACAGCGGCCTTAGTCTGTCATCAAAATCGTCAAAAGTTAAAATCTGTAAATTTATATCTATAAATAAAAAAAAAGGACTATTGTCACTGACTTCAGCTCAGCACCACGGCTTGGAGAATCTACAGCCTCCATTAAGCCTCTCTGCATTGTGGGAGGCTATTTTTGACTTATCAGATTGAAGTCATAAAGTTAATTAGCAGGGTTTTGTTGCCCATCCGTTGTGTAAGCAGTTGATGAGAACTGCAGTTGTGGATGCACAACCAACCAACTGCATTCAATCACATTTTATCTCTGTGTCCTGGTGTGTTTGACCATTTCATGTCTTGGGTGTCTATTAAGCAAGGATCTGATTTGAGTTGAGTAAAAAACATTTTGTGTCTGTTGAGGACCAGATGCAGCTCTTTTCACTTTGGAAAAGCTCAGATCTAAGGGGGCGGGGAGACTGTGGTCATGATCTCTGTGCTGATTAGCTGTCCATACAATGTCTGATAGGAGGAGAGCTCACAGGGCCCAGAGCAGACTTAACAAACAGCCATGAGTCTGTAAAGCTATTAGAAACCTAGAAATATGAAGCATATTAAGAAGCAGTGGCTTTAAAAAGAGAAAGTGCATTCCTCTGTCAAATGAGAGTTTGCCAAAAGTTGTTTTGTTTTTCAGCTCCCAAAGATCCTTCTAACAGCATTAGAAACAAAAAAAAGTTGAATTTGCAGGACATGGGACCTTTAACATCTAAAAGCAGGGGTCTCAACTGCCCCCATAAACATGTTTTAATAGAGGCATAGCATTGGACTGGCTTGGCTGAAAAATTTAAAACAAATTGATTGAAAAATTTAGTTAAGGGTTTAAAAAGTACTTTGTGCTAACATATAACCAATATTATGTCTGTTTGTGTAGAAAGTGCACATCCTCATGAATGAATAGAAAGTTGGTTTTCAAACAGCTTGAACTGTCTTCAGTGTGTGTTATAAAGCTGATGAGTGGTTCACAGGTTTTTATTCTGGCCATGTGGTTTGTTGCATTAAATTTGTGGCCTCTGACAACATCCTTGCATGAATTAAATCACCCATTTTAAATTTGCAGTTAACCACAAATGATTATAAGAATCTATTATTTAATTTGTAACCTTCATGTTCTCAACTATCACTCCGGGCGAGTGTCAGGGTTCTTCCTGCAGAAAACCCTGGTGCTGTGTCTAAATGTATTATTCACTATGGGCCCAGAAATACCCAGTCTGGTCCTATACTTTTAAACTGGTAAAGACCTAAACACATACATTTGTTAAAAAATACTCTAAAAAAAACTTCAAGAAAAGATATGACAGTAAACACCATGAGAAGGCAGCCAGGATAACACTGCAGCAGCATGTTAAGGTCAGTTTATCGGTGAAAGCACATAATCTGACCCAACTACACTCAAGCTGGTGAGAGAGTGTGTGTGTCAGAACAAAGTTTAAACTGTGTGTGTGTGTGCCAGTTTTACCTCCCTGCAATATTGATGCTGAACCCGATCCTGAGCGCGTGCTCTCCTCTTTCAGCATCAGAGGCTTCCCCCTGCAGCCCCCCTCCAACAATAATTACAATGTTATACTGTAATTATTCCTCTCTTTTGAATTATTTACACCGCAGAGCTGAATGCAGCCTTTGTCACTGCTTATTCTGGAGGAAACGTGATCTGACGTGTGCGGATCAGCAGCGATGAGGAGGTTTTAATTAGACATTTCAGCGGTCATTTTAGGCCACCTCTTTATTTATAGAGCTGTACAAAAGAGGCAGGCCCTCATTCATATATCTACTCAATCATAGTAATAATGATACCTTTATTTACAAAGCACTTTTAAAAACAGTAAGACATTAACCAATTTCTTAAAAAGAGAGAAGAGCTTAACAGAAATAACAGAGCAATTTAACATTTATAACTGAAACATTCAGTGGAGATACAGGGGGGAGAGATGTAAATAATAATTGATAAATAAATAAAAAATATTGAGTAAGAATACATTAATAGACGGCAATATAAATAATAAAAGCAGATAAAGTAGTCAGTGCACAAAGAAAAAAAATGAATTGAAAGGAACTGAGACTATTGAATAAAATCATTAAGAAAAAAACAAAAAAATGTTGAATAAAGAAAAAGAGACTAAAGAGATTGTAAAACACGAATAGGGGGATGATATCACATAAAAGCAAACCCGTATAAATGGATTTTAAGAAGTGATTTCAGAGATGACACTCCAAGGTCAAGGAGCTGTGGTGGAAAATACTTTGGAAGCAAAGGACACCTGTGCTGAGGATCTCAGGCAGTGAGCTGGCTCATGAGGGGTTAATAATTCTGTAATGTAACTTGGAGCCAGTGCCATACAAGATTGAAAAGTAATAAATAAGATCTTAAAACCAATTCTTAAACAACAAAACAACAAAGAGGCTTAAATCAGGGAGATGTGATGTCGTCTGTGAAAACCAGTTAAATCTGTCTCTGGGGCATTTTAGACCAGTTAGAGGGGAGAGAGTAATTTCTGACCGATACCTGGATGTATTCATGTGGGGTGTTCAGGTGAAGTCTGAATCAAACGTTAGTCCGAGATTCTGGGGACATCACTTAAACAACCTAACAGCAGCCGGACCTCTAGGGTCCTCATGGCTTGGGGGGGAGGTTTTTCTGTGTGTCATCTGTGACCCGAGACTTTGTGATTTCTTTGGCCAAGGGGCAGCAAATAGACAATAAAATCAGTCCTAAAACTGAACCTTGTGGTACACCCCAGGTAAGGGTTGAAGTATAGAAGGAAGGATTACGTATGGTGACCACAAAAGTTCGCACTAAAGCGATAAGCGTGACATCAGCTAAGTGCAGTGTCCTGATACCAAACCAGTATTAAATGCAATATGTTGAAATTGTGAGATTGGAAGCAGCGTTGAGATCTAAATAATCCCAGTTGAGTCCTGCCCTCTGCTGCAAAAAGATCACAGGCCTTTTTCTGGAGGGCCGTCTCAGTGCTGTGACCCGCTCTAAAACCAGACGGGAATTTCTCTAAGATGTTTTTGTGAGTCATTATAAATATATTAAGAATATTTGGTAAAAACATGTTTGAATGAGCAGTGACGTGAACTGATGTCTCGTATTGTGTGCATAGTGATTGACTAATTAGCAATCATGAGCATTACCTGTGATTAAGCAGCAAAGTCCAGTGGAGCACCAGTGCATGAAGCAGAGCAACATGTGAGGAGATCACTGCAGAGACACAAAACCCTGGAGACAATGAGAGATTTGGAGTTAGTGGTTTTTCAACACACCACTGCGCTACAAGTTCAGTACCATCTTTAAGGAGGGGGCTGACTGAGGACAACTGCAATCTGAAAGAAAAAAAAGTAATCACAAGAACACTGTGAGACAAAGCACACATTCCCCCAAAGAATATATGTCTGTACACATGCAGGGACGGTGGGCTCAGGTCACCCCTCCATACTGACAGGCTGATGCAGGGAGAGGCTTAAAGTTATGGGCTCACTGGCCATAGAGTCAGGTCTCACTCTCAGGGGTTCGAGTAGGAGCTTAACTCTAATAAATCCTCTTGAAAGACATTGAACCAAACTTTGCTTGCCTGATTGAGGATGCATTTACAATTTCAAAGTAATTCAGGCCATATTTCTTGTTCTTGGTGTCTTAAATAATGTTTTTACTTGGACTTAACAACTAAAGATTCTTAGAAAATGTGTAATGCTTGTGGCAAAATCACATTTTATATTTGAGATGTTGCAGTGTGTTTTAATCCCAGTATCAGTTAGTCAAGCCAAAATGAGCACATGGCATTGTATCAGTCTGCTTCATGTTATAATTAGAGGTTTATTTCCCATCAGCTCTTGCATTTTATCATCCGCAGAGATAAATCAAGCTTGCTCAATCAGGACAGGTTTAATAACAGCACCAATTGAGGCCAAATGTTTTATAATTAACAGTTGTATCAGCAGCCTATAAAAGCATGACCCCTATAAATCCCATTTTATAGAGCGATCAATCCTCCTCCTGGACTAAAGGGCCTATTGATCCTCTCTGCTCACCTCACCTAAACGCTTTCTCTGCATACCTTTTTTTTTCTAGTTTCCACTGAAAAGAACATTTCGATTGCACTTTTTATTGGAGGGGAGAGATTACGCCGAGAGGAAAGCGATGGCTCGAAAATTAAAGGGTGACATTTTAATTACAGGACATTGATAAAGGGATGTGGCTGATGGCTGTGTACACTCTTTGTCCCACCTCATGTGCTAATCAAGTCAGACTGCTGTGGGAAAAAAGGTCATCGGCCGATACAAAGCTAAGACGCAATGCTCGCTGGGAATTTGGGAATATGAGGGTCCCGGGCCGGCAGAAATGAAGACGCATCTCCAAACAAAAGCACGGTCAATATCTCACACAGAGGGCCGCCAGATGAGATCATGGAGCGTCCGCATCCTCATCGCAGACACATTATGGGTATAGGTCAGCCATGGATCATCTGATGACAACATTTACATGAGACAGGATTCATTTGAGGCAGGGCGAGCTGTCACTACTGCTGCTCCGACTGATCTTCAGCTCCCAGGAGGCTGCACAGTGGTTAAATAAAACAGTCTGATAGGCAGGTCTGTTAACAGGCGGGTGTTACTCTAGATCCATGATGTTGTGCAATAATCAGATTAATGAGTATTATAAATATCCAGACCAAACAAGAGCTTTTACATCACCTCAACTAAACCTTAAAATAATGCAAAACAATGCTTTCAATCACTAAACTTCTAAATCACTTCTACTGAAGACCCATCTCTTCTCAGTGGCCTTTAACTAAACTAACCCATGTCTTCTGTCTTATAGAATTTTGTATTTTAGATTGTTTTAGAAAATTTTATAATCATGTAGCTTTTTATGATTTTAATTTTATGGGATGACTACAGAGAAATACAAGGATGTTACAGATGCCAACCAGTGGTCGTCTTCTAAATGTGTTAAACTTTTTAAAGTAGAAAATAATGTCTCCTTTAAAACAAAGATGCATTAGAGAGCAAGTTCCCCTTCCCTACCCAGACAGTTCACTCAATCCCACTCATTCGCAACAGGAGACACAAAAAAGACAGACAAACTCAGAGAAAAAAAATAGAACTGAAATAATATTATAAAACATGGTTTCAATTTTTATCTTGCTTGTCCTTTGCCGCTGTGCTTTCTTGTCCCATTTGGCCATTTTAGTTTGCATGTTTAATGTCTTAAGTTATCATTGCTGTTTTGATATTTGTTTGTCTCTTTGTGGTTGTACAACACTTTGGTAAACATTTCTTGGTTTTAATTTTGCTTTATATATACATTTTGACTTGAGTTGATGCTTGACTGTTTCTAGATTTTCACTTTGTATCAACATTTTGTCAAACTACTCTAATCACTGAAAGTATTAGACAAAATATGAGAAATGTCACTTGTGTCAATACTGAAGGGTCTAAGTCCAATCCTCAATGGCTGCCATGTTAGAAAGACAGACTTTCAATCTACTTTCAGCCAGCCTGATAAACTGGAGCAGGCATTTTGTGGACCAACCTGGAGATCAGCATCTTGTTGAACTTTTCATTGGGTTTTTGGATAACTGCTGATAGTCAGGTATGTGAGAAAAAAGTTCATGAAAACAACATAAAAAAACTTAAGGAAAGGTCTAAGATTTAAGTGAAGTTTAATCTTCTGTGAGAGTAAAAAGCTAAAGTTAGACCATTATACAACTAAAACATGGCTGTCCAACCCATAGGCTGTTACCAGGCTTCTATGCTTATATCTCAGTCTATTACCTTTTGTTGAAGACAATTTTTCTTTGTTTAAGCTCATCAAGTTGTTTTTATAGGTTGGGACAAAGTGTATGCTACATTTTTTTTTTACACAACAGCAAATATACTGTCTTTGTGATCTCTAGTCATTTTCATAGCCCCTGGTTACAGATTGTTTGCAACCCTTGGTCAGAAGATGCAGTAAGGCTGAAAAGTTCACAAGTGGGTCAGTCCCAGAGGAGTTTAAATGCTTTAGGAAACAAACATCAAAATCTTGTATTTAAGTGTTCACCACAGGCCTCGCTTCAGGCATTTCTCAGAAAAACCTTTTCAAAGGTCTCATAGACTTTGAGAGAAGGGAACTGAAAGTGCTAAAATGCTAACTAGAATCTATGTCTCAGGACTCATTTCTGTGCCACAGAATAGCCTGATTCACGCTGCCGTTTCAAGACATAATATTAACCCCCCGCAACGCTTTGCCTCCACTGTGATCATTGTGGAGAGGGAAAGACATGACACCCCCATTTGATCTGTCTCCAGAGGTAGTTTCAGCTGAGAAACTACTTGCCTTTCTAACTGGAGAGAGGCATGTAGACTCAGTGGGCGACAGGAGTGCTGTGAGTGTTTCTGCCTTTGACTGTATGTCACATGCATCTTAGCCATACTGCGGTGTGAATTGACACAGATATTAGGGCTGTTCATGGATCCTGTTGCTGACATGAAACTGTCGACTTTGCGATCTTATTTTCACTGTTCGGAATAACAAGCAGGACAGCAAGAGCAGCATTTCAGAAATCAGGGTCCTCAAACCACTAGTTTGTAACATCAGTGAGAGTAAATCCTGGTTTTTATTTCTGTATCAAATCAAATCTATGCAGGATGTACACTGTGGTGCTCAAAGTCATCTTAAGCATTTAAACATGTACACCGTTGTGTTCATGTCGCTCTGCTTCACTTCATCCAAACACGGTAGGCAGTGTGATCTTTAATGATACAGAAAAGAGACAAAAATAATAATGAGCAGCAGTAGACTACAATGCAAGTAACATGAAAGAAGAAAAGAGAGATATCCGAGGAGGAGGAATTTATGACTATAAATCAGCTGAATCAGAGGATGAGTGCTTCCATGGGGAGACATGGATTAGAAATCATTAAATCTAAAGTGTGCAGCCAACCATCACTTTATAGTCCACAAATACATGCCAGCTATGAACTCAGGGACTGGCAGTCACCTGGTACTGTGACAACCAGAGACTGAGTCAGTGTTATTGGTATTAGACGGATAACTACGCTGTAACTTATGTTAGGCCATAAATGAGGCACCAGATGGATCCATCAGTGGCAGAAGGAAACAAAGAATATGAAGGACTCTGTCAGAGTGGCCTCTAAAACAGGACAGTCTGTGACATAACAGGTCCTCTTGTTCACCCTCTGGAGGACTAAGCCCCCCAATTTGGACATCTCACAGTGTTCTGACTTTGCACAGCAGCTGGACCAGCCTGCCCCAATGTCTGTAATCATGCAGACCCATCCTGCCAAGCTCCAGTCAACAAGAACTGTGCTCAGCCCAAAGCAGCACGACCTACTCGGACCTTTAAAGCAGGGAGAGGTGGGATGTACAAGTGAGACGACAGCAGGAAGTGACTACACTCACAGGGATTAGCATAGATGCTAACAGCTTCAGTAGCAGTTTTGTCAGATTTTGACCACATATTTCTGTTAAATAAAAAAACAAATAACATTACTACAAACATCTCTATAGGAAGAATTTTTTTAGCTCCACTTCAAACATGTTTTAACCAGTTTGTTTTCGGAAGTAGCTCACAATCTGTAACGCAGCAGCTGCCTACTACACTATCTGTTTGGACTGTAATAAATGTTGATTGACGGAACAATTGTCCAATCACCTGTGAGATTTGCTTCTGAAAGGCTATGCCCTACCAAAAAACTTTCTATGGGCTCTTTCCTACATGGACTTGTGAAATATTTTGAACAGTCTGTCTGGTGTGCCAGGTTATGTGTTCTATGCAGCCACTTGTCATGTGAGGTTTTCGGGGTTCAATTAAGTTTCCCAACAAATTCAACACATTCAAATGTCCCATGTCCTGGTGTGTTTGACCATTTGCCTGGGTGACTGTTCAGCAAGGATTGCTTTTAAGTTGAATTAAAAAAAGGAAATATTTCATCCTCAGGGTTCAGATGCAGCTCAATTCCCCTCCCCTTTGGACAAGCTCAGATCTGAGGTGGCTATGATTATGCTCCATGCTGATTTGCCTCCAAAATGATGTCTGATGAGAGGGGGAACAGGTTGTGGAGTAAAGCAAATAAGTACACTTCAGGAAGTAAAAGATGCAGCATTTTAAGGGGCTTGAGGACAATGTGTCACGTTCTTCTGCTCCCCAAGCTGCTACTAACAACATTAAAAGAAAAGTAAAGTGGTTTTGCAGGACATGGGACCTTTAAAATGTGCACTGCAAGCAAGCTTGAAGATATAAAACTGAAGGATTGTTGTAAGAATAATAGAAGACAGCTCACACTGTTCATTTATTTAAGTATGAATCAAACTTCTGAGGAGTCTTTCAGAGTTGGCACATAGCAGTTTTTAGGTCCATATCTCACAGAAAAATAACCTGATAGATTAGGCAGCAGGTGTGTAACTTAAACTTTAAAAAGATACAGAAGTAAAAATGACAAAAGTAAATGATTTTGTGCAGACTCAGTGAATGTTTATATGGATGCTGCTTATGCAGTATTGAGTAAGACATGCTCTCAGCGACCTCTGATCAACTTTCTCATAGATCAAATGCCTTTCTGTGGTGTTGGTGCCATGAGGGTCACACAGCATTAACACAGCTCTCTTAACCACTGGAGATACTTTTTGTAAAAATAGATTTACAAGGACGAGAGGCTTTCTGGCTTGTTGTGGGTATTTGTTGTATTTCTGCCATTGGTGTTCCTCGGAGGGATAATTGGCGCACTGACAAACTAACCCGAAGTTTAAATAGGGTCAAACAGCAGTTGAAGTGTTGGTCACAGAGGAGGGTCAGTGGAGGCAACACCAATAACAAATCTAATTTGAAAAACCTTTGTTTGTGTACAGGTCAAATTAAATAATAAATGGTCATATAAGTAAAATTTTAAAAAAAAAAAAGCTTTGAAATAAAATAATTTGTCCTTCAGCTCTCCAAGGCCCTTTCAAAAAGTTCATAATGCAAATAATGTGTCATCTCTGAGCGACTACGTGCTGCTTAGCTGGGTGTCAGGGTCCCTAAACGCCTCTGTGGCTTCACTGCTGTTCAAACAGATAAATGTCATTAAAAGGCTGCTGGGCTCTACATAAGCAGATGAATTCAGATAGAAATTAGTATAAATAACATTGCACAAGGTCCCAGGTTGACAAACAGCGCATGAATGATAACTAATAGAATCAAATGGTGAAGGTCTAAAAGTCCGTACAGAGGTGCAGAGGAAACTTTCATCACAAACTTTTTGTTCAAAGTGAGAGCACGCTGTTGAGTGAACTACACATAAATTTGTTGACTTAAGACCAAACTCACAGCAAAACTGTGCATAACCTTGGTTTTTATGGATGTCTGGCTTTAGGCACACGGTAAAGGAAACCTCCCTCCAGGGATTGCCTATGATCAAATCAACTGTTAATACCAAAACACAGTAACAAAATCTGAGTCAAACTCCTAAACGTGGGAGAATTGGCACTCCAAATGAAGACAAAATGGCGTCACATAGCAGCAGGTCCTGTTTGACTGTTTTAAATAAGAACAGATGGAAATGTATGAAGCCTTAGTATGCTCCAGATATAATGTAAATAATATCAGAATTTACAAATCTGCTCGAAACTTCCTTTTGATTGACTACAGCACAAAAGACAAACTGACAAACTGCAGCGTTTTTTTTAACACTCGTGTTATGAGTTTGGTGCCTGTTAAAATTCCATTAACAGTTTGGTAAAGGGCAAGAGAAGATTGAGGAAGTTATGCAATTCTAAAAAACACCTGGAACACTCAACAGGTAAGTCAGGTTACTGAGAGCAGGTGACAGAAACATGATCAGGAGTAAAAGGAGCCCTTCAAAAGGCCACACTGTTAACAACAACTAGTATTACTCATTATGCCCTAAAATGTGATAAAAATTCTGTCACCTCTTGCTAAGAAGAGTTAAGCAGCTAATCAAATTTAAATTTTAAACTCAATTACAAAAACAGCCTTTTGCAATTACAGTAACGAAACCCTGGAGATTTAAATATTATTGTGTCACGTCATGTTTAACTTTCTTTTTAATGTATTTTTTGGGCATTTTGTGCCTTTATTGATAGGAGAGAGACAGTGGATAGGCTTGTGAAAGGGCGTGAGAGAGTAGGGGAAGACACTCTGCAAATTGGTCACAGGCGGGATTTGAACCTGGACCAGCAGAAACAAGTACATGGGGTGACTGGTTGCTAACCACTTCGCCAAACCAGCACCCCATGTTTAATTCTCTTGTCTTTTTCCATAGTTCTCATCATTAGAATAGGCCAGATGCATTGGTGCAGCAGCTTTTGACGGTACAGGTGTTCTTAACCTGAATTATAAGTGAATTACACTGACTGATGGTCATGCTAATTTTGTTGTATTTAGATACAATGACAATGAAGTGAGTCTGAGTATTTGTACGCATGTATTTTACAAGTATATTTCTGTGTTGCCCATTATTTAATGTAAAAAATGATAGTGTCAAAACTATGTAATTTCAGAGAAAGCAGGGCTTGTGCATTTTAAATCAGTAATTGTGTTTCATAATTGTGATCAAAGTATCTTTTAAAATAGCCCACGCTTATGATTTCTTTCAGTTTTTAGCTAAAGATGATGCTCTTTGCATCTTCTCAAGGACACAAACTGAACTAAAGGTAATTCTTTGAGTTGTGAAATATTTTTATGATTTTAGGCTAGCATTTACTCAAAGACTTCATGTTTTTACTCTTTCAGCTAAGATTGTCATAGTTTTTACATAATGAATCATGCCCCTGTTCCATTTCTGATATCTGCTACTTGTTATCAGTTCCTATTGATTATGCTGATTTAGCAGAAGGTAAAGTACCTACTGTTAACCCCTGCACTGTTTGACCTTTTCTTAGCAGACTGTAGCTAATGAAATCAGTCATGAGGTTAGATTTCAACATACGATATGATGACAGCTCCGTAAAGTCAAAAGTACATAAGATCTTGTGTTCTCCTTGGTTTGTGGCTCTTTTCTGATCATCCTGGGGGGCGGGCAGATCAGAGACCTTAGCAGCGTATTGCTTTATATATTGTCGATCTAATCCAGACTTGTGCTTCCTTCCAAATCGAACAGTCTAACAGAGTTGTTGGGTGTTTATCTTACTCTTTTAGGCTGTGTTGAACTTTTTAGCTCTTCACTGAAAGTTCACATAAGCAACAACCCACCAAGGCCAAAAAGTAATTACTAAGTAAGCATTACTTTGATCATTCATTGTGACAGCATTATGAATTGAGAAAATTGAATCCCTCCCTTTACTTAGTACTCAAAACTTTGTTGCAGTCTTACTTAACAAGTAATACACTGCATCCCAACACTTGGTAACAATCACTGAGGGCCCTTTATCAATGTGCCAGTAGTTAAAACTGTAAACAATCCTCAATGGGGTGATTGCTAGAATTTTAAAGATATGACCATCTACAGTTCATAATACCAACAAGAGATTCAGATAAATCTCTGTGCATAAGGGGCAAGGAGGAAAAATCAACACTGCATGCCCTTGTCCTTAAATTCCTAAAGTGGCACTGTGTAAAAATCCAACATCATTCTGTGATGGACATTACTGGTTGGGAACATCTCAGAAAACCACTACATCTAAACTGGACGTTATTTGTTTATAGTTCACCCACATGATGACTTAATAGGAAACAGGACACAAGTGGATCGAGGCGTTAAAGGCTAGCATAAACAAGTCAATTATGTACGGCTGAGTTGGTGGTGGTTATGGTTACTGTATGTTTAATTCTATGTGAATGAATGAAATTAATTTTGGTGCAGTTTCATCAACAAAACTCAGAAGATAAAAAAATCCAGTTTTCAAGCAGACTGAAAACGTGAAGGCAGAAGCCAAAGCTTAATTAAGCCTACCCCTTCCACAAAAATCATAACTAACACAGAAAAAAATGACAGCATGAACAATGCTGATGCAGTGTTGTTTACATTCAATAGAAATAATATCACAGACACATTAATTTACATAATAAATGGTGTTTTTCTAAATCAATTGATTCTTATAGTCTTTTGAGCCTTACCAATGTTGTGCATGTTTTTCTATTTTCAGAAGAAGAATGCCACAAATTAACCCCTGTAACTGACAGACAGTGAGATTTGGTACTTGAAACATAAAAGTTCCTCAAAGGTTGTGTTTACTTTCTCTAAACAACTTCTAGATACTTTCTGGTAATTGTCCAGTTTTAGTTTTGTACATTGATTCGTACTGTTTTTAACTAAATCTGAAATTTTTAGAATATTTAGTGGCAAAACTGGAGGATTGGTTGGTTCATGGTGTTTTTTTTTTTTTACTAATAATTCCTATAGCTTATTTTGTAACAGAAAAAATAGTTTGAATTTGTTTTTTAGTGTTTCTCCAAACCTCTACCCAGTATGCCATGTATGGCATGATGAGTGAGTAATAGATAGTGTGCAAAGACTTCTGGTTTAGGAAATCTCGAGCTTTATACAGAATTGCAATGGATATGGACATTTTGGCAGTAACATGGTTTATATGAGATTTACAAATATTGCCACCTAAAGATTTAGCTTCAGACACAGTTTCAACTTTATTTATGAATAAAGGTGAAGTGATAAATTATTAGCATCAAACCGTGTTTAAAGTTTCTGAAGTTTACTCTCTACTGTAACCAGAAGTTGTTTTAGATTTTTTCCACCACAAAAGATTGTTTTTTTCATCAGCAAATAAAATGAAGTTCAATGACCTAGAAACCAAATATAAATAATTAATATACAATATGAACAACAATGGTCCAAGTACTGAACCCTGCGGCACCGCACATGTGACTTTTAAAAGGTTTGAACTTATGTTACTATTGTGGACAAATAGGATCCTGTCCTGAGCCAGTCCCTGGATACCATATTTCTGTAAATTAGACTTTAGTAAGCTGTGGTCAGTGGTGTCAAATGCTTTTGTAAATCCAGAAATATCCCAACTGTGCACTCAGTTCTCTCTATAGAATCAGTAATTTGTTCCATGAAACCTATGAGAGCAAGTGAGGTGGTTCTGTTTTTCCTGAACCCATATTGTTGTTCACAAAGTATTATTAGTATTATTAGTATTTTTGGAAATGAAATCATTAAGTTTTTTTTTTAACAAATATTTTTGTAAAATGTTTGAAAATTGTGGTAAAGGGGAAATGGGTCTATAATTGAAAAGAAAATTGCACCAGAAAACTCGGACACTGGCCAAACAAATAACTGAATTTAATTTTGTATTTTTATATCTATTCTTATATCTACACAACACATTTTTTCTTTTTACAAGCATTTTGTAATCCTTTTGTTTCCTTGTTTGATACAACAAAAATAAATATGATATACGATTCATCTAAATTTTCAACAAAAATAACATGCCAGTCTTGATCCATTAGGTCTTTCCTAAGACTATCAATAGCATTATCAGTTACACCTCTTATCAATGTCATGCTTTTTTGTTCTATATTTATTTTAATGTGGCAAAGGATCTCTAATTTAAATTATGAGAAATCCAGGAGTCAAACTCCCCTCAGCTACATTAATGAATGTATAATAGTAGCAGTATTTGCTGTTATCCTATAGGATGTGTGATTGAGGGATACAACCAAGGCAAAACATTGAATCTATAAGGTTTCAGTTTGAGTTTGTCCATGAGGATTTAAAAGATCTGTATTAAATCACCACAGACAAAAACAAGCTTATTGCTGTCAACTTAGCTGTACATTTCAGACAGCTTCTTTGAATGTATATTATAAATATTATAGCCTATTTATAGTGTTTATATTATTCATGTCCATAACAACAGTTACTCGGCTACATGTTGTGCTGTAATGTTTCTGATGAATCTTACTCACAGGTCTCACTTAAACCTGCTCAGCTCTGTGAGCTCTTTGATCTGAAAGACCTTCGCCTCCTCCGATGGTCCATTTTACTGAATCCACACTTTCCAATTCCTCGTCCAGGTTGCTTGTATTTTATTTTGTTTCCTGAGAGCCTGGTGATGTCCTTTTTTTCTTGGTTAGATGTTCGTTGACGTAAACTTAAGTTCCTCTCAACTTTTGCCCTGCCACCACAGTTCACTTTTGTCTTTTCTGTCCAGAAACCGGGTAATGATGGCCGGTATGTTGTCCTTCCTTTTCACTTTTGTCATCTCCATTGACATGAAGTTTACAGGCTGTTTCATCTCCTGTTTCCTCGACTTGGGACTTTATAGGTGGCATTTGGGCAAAGAATTCAAAAAAATGTTTTCGGTTTATCAGAAGTTACAGAAAACTTGACTTTCAACTCATCTGAAAATGCTGATTCATTTGCTGACTCAAATGAACATCAATGACTTAAATCACCACACACTTCTCCATGAGTTCAGGCTCAACGTGGCACCTGCTGTGACATTTAGTTTTCAGGGTTCTTTTGCACCATATTTGTGTGTTTCTCCTTTTCCAGGTTAAAGTTGAAATTAAAATACAACAATGTGGCTCTCGTTAATTAAACGTTGACTGAGATTAATTATAAAATGCTAATTTGGATTGAACTTAAGCGTCAAGGTGTTTTACAGGTTGGGTCACATCATGCCAAGAGATGAAAATGTCAAATAATTAATGAGAAGACCATCTGATTTTTTACAGCATGGACCCTCCATTAGTCGTTCAGATCATGTCCTAAAGGTGTCCTAGATCCTTCTGTTTTTAACTTGTCAAAATATCACCAAGCTGACTTTGTTTTCTTACTCTCAGCCGAAAAACCCTGGTAACTCACGCAGAGCCAAATAGTTTCACTTCTTAATGAAGGGAATAATGTCAAACTTGGCTTTGACTTTTTCAAATGTTGGCTGGGACTGTACAAACCTTTAGTAGCTTGAAGGTTGTGGTGCTTAAAAATCCTAAAGTGTCCCTTTCAAATAATTATCTTTTATGTACTGTTTCATATGAAGACTGATTGAAGGATTAGAGTTTAGCTTCCTATTATTAGCTATCATGTTCATATCGTTGTGTCATTCTGAACTTAAACTGTTGGGTAGGCTGTTGGATTGGGACGGATGGAAAAATGAGGGTTTCAGAGTTTAAGTGGACCATGGTGAACTTAAGATTGGGAAAGACTGATCTAAGGCAAAAATCTAATGGAAACAGAAATTCACATACAGCATTAACAGTAACATCTATATCATTTTGATGTACAAATGTGGCCAACCCTCAAATGTATGAGATTATTCAGTGTGAATGTAAAAAAAACTTTTCTAGCCTCTTTTTATTGGTATTAATAACCTTGAGGCCAGTTGAGTCTTCACCTTTAGTCGTCTTCTTTTGATTGATCCAGATGAATAATGTCGACTCCTCTGAAGGTTAAAACTCAAGCTTTGTCATCTTTTTGAACGCAGAGAAGTCTTCCCTTTCAAAATAAAACAAAAACATGTGGAATGAGAAGGATGCAGCACAGCATGCTTCACCATGAATGCCACAGCTGAAAATTCTAGACTTACCCGACTTGCTATGTTTCAATATTTTTTTATTTTAATATGGCTGAAATACGTGCCAGCACAGATAAATGCAGAAAAGACAAAAACCCAGCAACATGACAAGATAGACATGAACACTGGGTCCAAATACTCCACGGATTGTGAAAAAACATAAAACATAAAAAATGAAATAAAACTAAAATGGAACAAGTTTCACAAGCAGTGATTTCTGTCAAAGCAGACTGGAACGTTCGAAACAAAGAAAACAATAAATATTTCAACCTCTTCTGTAGACACAAACTTAAATATGACTGTCAGTGAGTATATTTCCGAATCATGAAATAAAATACTTCCTCTGTTTTGGCTTCATATAAGTTACAACAACAATAATAATAGAAAAAAAAACCCAACTTCATTTTTTTCCACACATCAAAGGCCAAATAATTTAGGGGTGATATCACAGAGATGGGTGAGCAGTGAAGTAAATGCCGAAGTTCCTGAAATTAAAGCACAAATATATATATATATATATATATATATATATATATATATATATATATATATGTATATATATATATGTATATATATATATATATATATATATATATATATATATATACACATATATTTGTCATGATGCAGAACAGATTTAGAATAATTCTGAAGCAGTTAGGAAACAATGTTGATATAATTAAGCCAGAGGGGTATCTGTAAGAGAAATATCTTATTTCCAATAAGCAGAAAAACATGTTTGGCAGTTTGCACAGACATAAAGAATTGATGTTAAATCGTAGTGGAACAGTTGGAAACACGGTGATGTAGTTGAGACACATTCATTTTATTAAATATTTTGGATTGAACCTTTTGGTTTAATCAGGCTGTGAATGTTAGTTTGGCTGTAAAACATGTCAGTGTCCCACACAATCATGCAACTTCCTGTTTTTCCCACTCAACACAAAGTGGGCAATCAAGGAACTGCACGTCTTTTGGCACTTCTGCATTGGCTTCATTTTTAGGAGTTGCGGCCAGGAAAAGCTTAATGTTTATTCTTTTGCTAAATGATCGCACTGTCAAAACAAAAAATGTTTAGTTGACACAAAAAGTTTCCCAAGAGTTCATGAGCCTTGAGCTTGTATTCTGAAATTCAATTCATTAGCTCGTATGAAACATTTCAGTTGTATTTATTTTCCAACTTTACAGAAAACTAGTTCAGTCCACAACAAGCTGGATTTTGTTGGACCCCTCTGTTTCAGAGACTTGTGGTTACTCAGAGACCAAGCACAACAGCAATGAATGCTATGATAATGACAAAATATTAAACAGCTTCCCCCAACATTTCTGAAAAAATATACATAGACCTCTTCTGTGCTATTTTTTTACTGCACACATAAGTGCACTCTAAATTGCTTACAAGTACAGTATGTTAAGGCTTAGCTCAAAATATATTTGTGCATGCACTTTACTAATCACATCAGTGACTTGATTTACCTTCACCTGTTTCAAATGAGTACCCACAGCCCCTCCATCAGGAAAAAACTGACTCAGTTCACTGAACTGCTCTCCATTGTTTTGTTCGGTGCACTGTATTGATTTTCTTTCTTCCACATACCTGTAAGATCGTTGATTTCTTTTGGTTGTTCAACAAAACATAAAATTTATACAAAGCAAGAAAAGTCTTTCCAAGGTAGCAACTGACAAGAGCTGTCACAACCTTAGATTTTCTTTAAGACAGTGGCAAAATTTGAGTAAAAAAGACAACTGAAGAAATTCTTATACCAAACATAAATACTACTGAATAAAAGTAATCAATGACAAAAGCTTCTAAGGAAACATACGCCTGTTTTGACAACAGGGCAAATTCAAGGCACAAAATGTTTTGTAATTTCTTATTTTAAATGACCAAAATATTGAGGCAATTGCACAAACTTTTTGGCACTAAAGCGTTCCAAAACATCAACTTATTTGGCCATTTAATACATTAATTTTATAATCACCCTCTGTTTGGCTTCTTCCCTTTTAATATTCTCTACTTCTTTCCTGCTTTATTATTCTATTAATAAATGTATGGCCTCCAGATCAATCTCCATTAATGGCAAAAATGACTTAAGTCACTTCTACTGAGAGAAAAATTAAAATCAGGTGATTCCACAGCAGCATAAATACAAGTCCTTACCACTCAGTATTGGGTTATTTCTAGTTTTAAATGGCCAAATTAGCAGACAAACTTATTCATTTAATTTAGCTACAGCCGTCCTTTTTTCACATGAACCTTCGTTAAACATATGATGTAAACATGATTTAACTTCTCCAACAACTCTGGTCCTTCTTTATCAATCAAACAATGACGACCTAAAAAGTTCAGGTGAAAAAGTGAATAAACACAAACTTAACTCATCTGGCAAGTCTCACACTTCTTAGCTGCTGTGTGGAATAATAGCTTAGTGTGGTTGAATCTCAGAAGCTGTGGTGTTAGTTGTCCCTTGTAGCTACAAACAAATGTAAGCTGTGTGGTAAAAAGCCTTTTTCTTATCTCCAGTGAATGGAATATATTTTCTTTGTAAGCTTCAGAACTAAAAAAGATACACGATGATCCTCCAGCTCTGTGACATTGTAGAGCAGCTTCAGACTGAAACTGTGGGGCTGCTCAGTTCAACAATGGTTCTCAACTGGCCTCGTGTCAGGAAACAACACCTGTACCACCCCTGAATAAACATTTCTACTCAAATTTGTTATTAGTTTTAACCTCAGAAGTAAATTTAATAAAAATGACTGCAGTCTAAATGTGAGAAAGAACAAACAGAATGGCTAAAGGGCAAAACCAACGTGGTTAAAACTTATAACAGCAGCTCTGAGAGAACATGCACACACTTATTTCTTGGATTGTACCCTTTTTTGTGTTATGTTTACATTTTAGCTTGTTCTCTATTTATCCTGAAGATTAGCTAGGAAAGCACAGATGCAGGGGATTAACAGAGATACTATCTCTGTTCAAAACATTTAGCCTGGCAGAGCAGACGGACCTGCCTGATTCTGACATCATGCCTATCTGTCTTGCCACCCTTCATTATCCAATGACTTCACTTAGCTAAATGCTTAAAAGCCCAATCAGGGAAGAGAGGTGGGAGCAGCAGATGTGACAACAACAGGAAGTGACTTGACAGGAAGTGTTTGAAAATAATGGCAGCTAATGCTGGTTAGCCTGTGGTCATCATGTTTACTCAGTGACACGTGGTGAAATATGCCCTCCCCAAAACTTTATTTCACAGGGATTGTCTTTGACGAGGTCTATGTCACTTATAAGTGTTAAATATTACATCTGTGTGGTATAATATAATGTGAAACGATAGTCTTAAGGTAGTTAAGCTAATGGCTAGCGGCTAACAAGGGCAAACAACAGTTAACAGCTGCTGTTAGCCACGTACAACAGTTAGTCGTTTCGGCTAACGGCCATTAACTGTTGTTCACCCTTGTAAGCTTTTAACTGTAGTGGCTAACAGCTAACTTTTGTTAGCTGTTAGCCTCTACACTGAGCCGGTATGTATGCTATGTCATAGCAGCCCTGCTTGATATGGATTGGTGTATGATGAGTGTGATGAGCTGAGCAATCGTCCAATCACAAGCTGCTGTTGTTTTTGAAGGTTCTGTGCCTGAAAACATTTTCGTAGGGTTCCTTCCAAGATGGATTAGTGAAATATTTCCAATATGGAACTGTCCTTCTGGCGTGTCAGGTTAGGACGTGACTGAATGTTTGAAAACAATGGAGGCTTCTGAAGCTGCAATATATATATATATATATATATATATATATATATATATATATATATATATATATATATAGTTATAATATATATATATATATATATATATATATATATATATATATATATATATATATCTATATATATATATATATATATATATATATATATATATATATATATATCTCAGAGATGGACTCATTTTGTGCTGGGAAACTGGGAGAGAATGCGAAAGTCCTCAACAGATATGATAGTTAGCCTGTGGTTGTCATGGTTACTCAGTGGTACTTGGCGAAATATGCTCTCCTCAGAAGTTTGTGGGGAAAACTCTATAAGTGTTAAATGATACATCTGTGTGGTATAATTAATGTGAAACGATAGTCTTGACGTAGTTTAAGCTAATGGCTAACAGCTATCAACAGCAAAAAAAAGTTGAAGGCTGTAAGCCGTCGCGGCTACCAACAGTTAGGCGAACAAAAGTTGGCCACAATGGCAAACGGCTGTTAACTGTTGTTAACTGCTACGTTTAGCCGCTACGTATGCTACATCATATGTAGCAGCGTTTCTTGATATGGATTGGTCTATGATGAGTGTGACGAGCCGAACGAATGTCCAATCACAACCTGCTGTTGTTTTTGAAGGTTCTGGATCTGAAAACATTTGTGAACAGCTCCTTCCCAGATGGATTAGTGAAATACTTCCAATATGGAACTGTCCATCTGGCATGTCAGGTTACAAAACATTGGCCATTGGAAGTTTATCTTTTGTGTCAATGCTGGCATTCATCAGCCCTAACTGCTGATTTCAAGGAAAAATACATTTGGTAAAGGAAATAACCTGTTGGACAAATTTGAGCTGTTTTCTTGATCAGTCATTGGAGACAAAAAGGCATTGTGGGAGAATTACACAAAAATAAACTAGATAAAAATTAATCATCCGCATCAGAGTTGTCTCAATTGATATATTAAAAATTGGTGTTGGCATCAGCCCTGATTTTCATGAATCTCAAGAACTGTCGCATTATCACAGGGAGACCAGCTTTGTCATCTAAATTAAACAAAATCAAAACATTTTGACCATGACAAAAAAGAACTTATCACAAAATGGAGTACAATGAAGTATATGAATGTATGTGCACTTAGGGCCACCTTACATCATTTGTCATATCTGTTTCCCAGGCAAACATCTGAGACCCACTTTTGGATCCTGACACACCAGTTGAGAACCACAGCTTTACAACACTACATGAGCTTTGTATGATACTTACTCAGAGAAGGCAATAGCTGGATACAAATAATGTGCATCATTCAGGGAAGTTTTTCTGTTACATGGCTGAGGTAATAAATGACACCAACAGAAGAACAGGCACACACATGGGCAAATATTCACAGGCAGAAACCTTAACATTCAATCGAGGGCTGTCCACAGTAAAGCACAGAAAGGTTATTTGAGATACCATCCTGAAAACAGAGATGAACTCTGGTGCTGTATTGTAGTCTTTCACTTTGAGTTTTCTTACTGTCCCTTTTAATAAGGGCTGTTCACAACAGATCAGGAGACCATGCCCTTCATTTCTGCATACTCACGTGTAATCTGCGTGAAGGAAGCTGCTGAATGCTACGAAGAAAGTGCCGACCTCTCTGCTCTCTCTGGACGCAGAGCTCGAGAGATATGAGCTGCTCAAAGTCACACATAAATACATGGTGTAATCTTTGCTCACAAGAGTATTAAACATAAAGTGATTCTTGTCCACTGGTTTCAGTGCTGTGTGGGTGTAGCTGACCCAGAAGCCTTTAATAAGTGTTCGAGTTTTGGGACCACGTTTGGGTCCGATAGGGTCAGGCTGCAGGAGGATGTCAGACACGTCCCTGAGCCTGCTGCGCTCGTCTCTCCTCCAGACAGCGACACACCCACATGGACACCACCTCTGCATTTCCATCATTAAACTGGATGATGAAAGAATGTTCCTGCAGAAAAAGAGAATCAGAGTCAGAATGACGTTTGTTGTTATCGTGCAAAATGTACAACGAGATTGGACAGCTTCTCCTCTTTCAGTGCAAATAGGTGATGAAACAAAAAAATGAAAAAAACAAACAAAAAAAAAAAGTAAAGTACAAAATAGCTATATGTATAAAATAGTTGTAAAAGTGTAGGTACAAAATATTCACAAGACAAAATCCTACTTGACAGTACAATTGAAAAACTCTATGTACATATGAGATAGAAGGGATAATTACTAAGAATAAAAATAACTTTCTATGTATATATGGAAATGTACCGCTGAATATTTACTAAATACTTTTAATGCAACTGGTGATGAGCACTTACAGATGATTACACTGTATAACACATGATTGTACGGAGCCCCTAAGGTGCCATGCAGAAAAATAAATATAAATCCTGCGCACAAGATACTAAAACATGTGCACGACATACTAAAACGTGCGCACGTTTAAGATAAAACGTGTGCTCGCTTTTAATTATACAGGCAAGCGGCAACAGACAGCCGGGCTCATCAGTCGATGGCAGTAATGCCCCATAATATATCGTCATCAGCTGCCGTTACAAACCAAGAAGAAGAAGAAGACAACCGGGCTCAATCGAAGCATCCCAGTAACCAGCCAACGTTAGCTGTGTCTGTGAACGTAGGAGTGCAGGGTATGTACAGTCCCTTAGGCTATTTATCACTGCCTTATATAAAAGCTGCACAACTTTCAAGACTCATGCAAAGCTCGTGTCTTGCTGCCACCCGCTGAATAAGGTGAAGGGAGTTAGCCCCGAAGTTAGCTTTTAGGCCATTTTCTTGGCACTGAGTGAACATCCACTGATATCCATGCATCTTCCCCGGACCCTGTAATTGTTCCTGTATGAAATCAATGACACGGCCCAAATCTGAGTGCTCCTCCCGCCGGCTGAGCCTGTTGTCTTTTAGTATGCGAGGTAAAGTTCTCCTGCTTAAGATTATTCTATCTCTCATGGCAAGAGTAGCAAAAATAATATATGACATTCCGAGGTGGAAGTAAAAGTTAACTAGCTCACTTCTTCTCTCCATTGTGTGTGTTTGTAAATATCTGACGTCATTACGGGAAGTCATAGTGGACAAGGGCAAGTCAAAACATGGTAAATAACTTTATTCTGAGCGCACGTTTTAGCTAAAATGTGCGCTCGAATAACTATGTTGTGCGCAAGTTTTAATATATCATGCGCACATTTTAGTATCTCGTGCACACAATGTAATTTTTTTTTCTCCATGGCACCTTAGGGGCTCCGTATGATTGTATTGCATGGGATGAGTAAATGTTGAAGTAGTATTGAAAGCAGAGCAGCAGCAGTGACATTCAGAGAAATATTGCACATTTTACATCATATCATATATATATTATAAAAAGGAAAAAGAAGTAAAACATTCTCTGTAACAACAATATAGCTGTGTAATTCGGGATTACAAGCATCAAATGTAGCTCTTTTTAAGGTAACTGAGGCTTAAAAGCTAATAATAAATAGGTTAATAGGTTAGGGATGCAACACATTGGATTTAGGCAATAACAGAAATGCAGATATTTACAAACTCATTATTGCCAAGACCATTTTTTTTTGTCAGGAGCACTAAGCCTCCGCTTCACTAGAACTGCTGTGCACCCTTCATGAGACAGTCCATTTGTGTGAAACACAGAGGTGAAGCAAGAAAACATCATTTTATTCTTCAACAAATAACATTTGGTTTATAAAAGTGGGTGCTGAATGAAGATGAGGTAAACCATTGTGGGAAATTTGCATATTCTGTCAATATCACTGCCAATGTATAGGGAATATATATCTAATTGTACTGCCAATATATTGTATGTAAATATCAGTCAAAAAATACAATATATATTGATAAAGATATTCTGCTTTTGGGCGATTACCTGCCAGTACCGATATTGTTGCACACAGCATTGGGTTACTCATAATAGTGGACCAATGTCAGAGTAATAAGTAGAGACATACAAAGATGCAGTTCAAGCAAAGAGGAAAACGTGTTTTCTTTTATAAAAGGAAGTCGAACAGGACTGCAAAGAAGAAGAGCACAGTGCATTGATGTAAAAGTATTGTGACCTGAAGATACTTTATTCCAAAGAGGATGTTATATTTGTGTCCACTCAGTGTGATACAGCTTTGGAGGAGCGCAGGAGAGCGTGACATCATGTGTGCTTCACAAACACACTAAAGCAGACAGACACAGTGCTACTATCACCCGCTGTAATGCCATTATGCCTCTGATACTATTTTTGAAGATGGAGCAAATAGGGATCAACCAGTTCCCCTCTTCTGTTGTTGTAATGTTAACAGTGAAGGTGAGACATCAGTAATTCAGCCTGTAACAGCATGAACGGGGCAATTATAAACATTCCTTGTAGTGAAACACCAACATTTATAGCTGTGTATACAGTTGCAAAAGTATACTTAAGGTGATCTAAAATGCCATGATGAGCATTAGGAAATGAATTCATTTCAACATCAGTATGTAGGTGTTTGACTTTGTGCTTGTAAAGTTGTATTTGTGTCACAGAGCAAAATCTTCCTCCTTGACAACCCACTTAATGGGGTCCAGTTCATATTTAATAATATGAACAAGCACACGCCCCATCAGTTTAAGCAGCATAATTCTTTCCTGAGTATAGACCTGAATGGAAAAAAAAGTTACACAAAGGCTACTCACTGAATTTAGTACCTAAAAGTGAAGCTCAATGAGCAATATTAGTTTAACAAAATTAAAAGCTCAAACCATTTCCAGAGGAGGTTTTTACAGGCAGAAATGAAAATGTAGATGATGAGAATCGTTGTTTATAATTGAAGGTTATCAGTTCTTATGCTGGATGAACCTTGTTTACGCTCATCCTCAAACAGCGGCAATTCATAAAAAAGACACTTCACAATAGATCAAGCTGAAGCCATACTCCTCATACTTTTACCGTTGCCCCTTTCTTCATAGGTAACTTTGTCCAGGGTAAAAACTACACCACTTGCAGTAAACATACGCTTTACCCAGAACATCTGACCTTCAGAATAAAAATCATCATTGAAAAAAAAATAAAAGAAAAGAAAAAACAGAAAAAAGAAATCCTCACAGCACAAATGGAACATTTGAACCTATTGTGCAATATCATTTTAATGATCTAACAGATTGGAGACATAAACATAATGACACCTTTATGTGAAGCCATTGTTTAGTTTTACTTGTGTAATTATTCTTAATCACGAATCACGAAATAATAATAAAATAGAAATAAACAAAAAGAGAAAAATCATAAAAGCCTCTTAAATATTTATGTTCAACAGATTTGGTTTTAAATACAAAATGTTTCAGTGATGGCTCATCAGGGTATTTTAAAGGTATTTATTTTATGATGGAAGTAAATCATCACAGGCTGTAAAATCAGCTTGTAACAAAGGTGGCACTCACAAAAAATCTCTGTTAACTATTTACAATAGCTCCAGAGATGCTTTTGCCACACAGTTGTTTTTGGCTGAGGCTGCTACGTACTAACTCTGTCCCACCTGCAACAGAGGACAATATGGCACTGTTACAAAAAGGAAAACCTTTACTTAGTGAAAGAAGGTATAACTTAAATACAAAAAAGGCTGCAAGAGAGATCTATTTATTATCTACAGAAAGCATCTAACAGTGCCTCTTCAAGCTCTACATTTAACAAAACGTGAAAGCCATTTTTATTTTCCAAGAACAACTTCTATTTACCTTGGACATTAAATTCAAAAGCTTTCAGAAATCTTTCATCATAGTTCTAAAAATAGTAACAATGTGCATCTTAACAGGGCAAGGGCACACCTTTTGGAAGAAAATCTTAGACTCTGAAGACTAAAAGAAACATCAAAATCTTTCTTATTGGGGTGCTGGTTTGGCGTAGTGGTTAGCACCCCATGTACTTGCTTCTGTCGGTCCAGGTTCGAATCCCGCCTGTGACCAGTTTGCAGAGTGTCTTCCCCTACTCTCTCACCCCCTTTCACAAGTCTATCCACTGTCTCTCTCCTATCAATAAAGGCACAAAATGCCCAAAAATATACATTTAAAAAGAAATTTAAAAAATAAAATCTTTCTTATTTTATGGACTACAGCCTCTTTTAGGATTACATATGGGACTCAATTGTTCAGATTCACATTGCATCAAGTGTAGAGGTCCCAAGTCCTGGTGTGTTTGACCATTTACATTATGTCTTGTGTGTTTATTAAGAAAAGGATCAACTGCAGATCTTTTCCCATCCCCTTTGGGAATTCTCAGATCTGATCATGTCCAAATCTTTATTTGTTTTTGTTTTTTTCATTCCACCCATCTGTCTTCCTTCATCCATGAGGGATGGACTGTTTTTTAACTGCTCTCTTAATATGCAAAACTGAAGATGTTTACATCAAGCATTGAAAAATGATGAACTGGATTTTTATTCTGATTTAGATTTTCAAAGAGAAAACTCTTAATTTGAAAGACTTTGATCAGGAGTGCCATTAAGGGCCAAACCATTTTACATCTCATAAGTCCTTGTTGGTGGCTCTTTAAATCTAACAAACCATGTGAGTTTTACATGTTACGGCTTCTTGAGTTAAACAGAGATGTCACATATGATATCTCAATGACAACAGCCCCATCACCAGCCTCATCTGGAGGGACAAAGCCTGAGGTCTCAGCGGGGCCAAGGGTCAAAGGGGAGGAGGTTGTAAATGAGACACTTCAACTGAGACTGACCAAGAGTTTTATTTGAGGTGTCTAGATGTCCTATTAGCTCATCTGCGCAGTGGTCGGCCGGTTTAGATTAACTTGTCAACTCTGATTTCAATGACATCTGTCCTTACAGACCGTCCCTCCTTCAAGAGTTGAGCCCTAACTTCAGCTGGGTGCACACTGGGTTTTTTTTATTCCTCTCACAGATTGTGTTAATTTAAAAATGTTTTAATTGACCTTTCAGTTCAACCTCAACCTGTGAGTTACAGCTCACGAAGGGTGCAGTGACAATAGCACCTCACATTCAGGCTGTCAACCTGAATGTGTGGTGCTATTTTTCTTGTTAAATAAAAAAATATATACTGATACTAATTTCATCACAAAGACAACAAAAGTACAAGTCCCTTGGTAGAAAAATGTATTAACCTGGTACCGGGTGATTTCTTGTACTAAAAGGTGCTATGAGGAGAATGTATTTCAGGCGACATTAAGACTCTGCTACCCATGAGCACGCGCGGCGACTGTCATAATGCTGCGTTCCAGTAGCCTCGGAACTGGGAATGACATCATCTCCGACAATTGGCGTTCCAGTTGAAGTCGGAAAAAAACATGTCAATCTACCAGGCTATTGTTAGCACACCTTGCGTTGTTGTATGAAGAATGTGATCATCACTATGGCAGCATTTTTGTAAATATAAGTCAAACAATACGATGTATACAGCTGATCTAGAGCAACACACTCCAGTCAGAAGTGCAAATAAACTGATTCTTACAGGAGCTAAACAACTGTTCACACTGGGGGCATCCATCGTTGATTGTCAACTCGGGGGTGGCGAGGTTTCACTGAGTTCTCAGTAGGAAATTCTGACATCGGGGGACGTTCCAGTTGCAGTTTCC
The DNA here is from genome assembly GCA_036419115.1 of Scarus forsteni. Lineage (NCBI taxonomy): Eukaryota > Metazoa > Chordata > Actinopteri > Labriformes > Labridae > Scarus > Scarus forsteni. Next base: position 19,158,286 of record JAZDUH010000443.1, read on the forward strand.
TACTCGCAACTGCGAAATTCCTACTTCTGACTACAACTGGAACGCACCAAAAGACGTTACCCAAGCCAAAGTGTGTGTTTGTTGTGATGCTAATGAATGCAGCTCGGACCTTCCTCAGAACTCTGCATTGCTTTACAACTTCTTTTTTCAACAACTTACAGGATGCAAAGCGACGAGGTAATGCATCTCTTTATAGTTATGTAGCGGTAGTTTTTGATGTGTGACAACAAGCAAATTTTGGAAAACTTAGTATCGTAGTTTTGTAGCCGGCTATATATCGCTACTTACAGCCCGGTGCTTTAAGACGTGTCCGAATAATATAAATTTGCTCTAGTTTAATTGTCTTGTTCCCGAAGTTGAGTATCCAGGCCAGTCCAGCCCTGTCCAACCCGACCGGAAGGCTAAGGAATAGCATTTATAGATAACCTATTTTGATGCTATAAAACTCATCTTAAAGTGTGTATTTTGATCAGGCATATATCTAAAAGTGAGACTTTTTTGTAATTACTTAGAAACTCCTCATAGCATCTTTAACTATCATGAAGTGCAGACAAACCTCTGTGCACAGTCAAATCATGTTCATTTTATATTTTTTATGTCAAGTCATAGTATGGTTAATATATGGATGAAAATGTTAGGCTTTCATTAGAGCCTCTTTGATTTCAGGTCTTTTTATTATCACAGCTAGAAGTGTTCCTAGGTTAAAAACAAACAGAAAAGAATCATCAGACACGTGTGTTAACAATTTTTGTGCACAAATTAAATCCTAATTAAAGGTTGGACAAGCTAATGATAAAATATTGTTATAACTTTAGAAATAACAGCTAATTTAATCAAATATTTGGGGCTTTAGCTATGTGAGCCACCTACTGGCTTCATGCACGAAGATTCAGAATAAAAGAAAATTAAAAAATACATTTAATTTGAAATTTCTTTAGTTCCTAGAATTAAGTCCGGATCATGAATACAGAAAAAATTATCCTCTTTATCACTTAAACCACCGCTGGGCCTATTTTGTTTGTTTGTGGCCTCTTTTACCCTGTCCAGTAAGATTATCCGCCAGATTCAATGTCTGCCATCATGCAGATCCATCTTGCCAAATCAAATTTAAAATTATTTGTGCTTGGTACAGATATATCAGTGTGCTTTAAAGCAGGAAGAGGTGGGAGCTACAAGAGGTGGGAGCTACGAGTGAGACGACAGCAGAAAGTGACTAGCATAGTTGCTTTCAGCTCCAGTTGCAGTTTTGTCAGATCTCAACCACATTTGTTTTTTAAATGACAAGAAAACTACACTGAAAGCACTTCTCAGGGTTGTATGAATGAAAAGGGCTTTTCAGGGTGAAAAAACCTTGGTTTGGGTTCACAATTGCAATTCACCCAGGCAAATTCAGGATAATTCCAGGGTTTTTCTGAAGGTGTGAAAACGCATCTCACATTTTAGCATCAGTTTAGCCTGCTTCACCAGAGATGTTTCAAAAATTGTTTCCAATACCAGGTATTACGACTGACAGAAAACCAAACAAGAGACTGAGGCGAGCCATGCTGATACCATTCAGTGGCTTGCATTTGAGTGCTGGGCACTTAAGTGAGCTATATCACAAAAAAAAAATGTTTCCCACTTCTTTCCTGTGTATCATTAGAAAACGGTTCCAGCTTATCTAAATTTACAGTTTCCCCATAAAACAGTGCCATAAACTTTCTCAAATGGAAACAAAGATGTGGTTTAAAATTAGTCTGATGGTATTTAGCTGATATTTCTGGGGTGGCAGGACATTAAATACCCCCCAGCAAATCCAAACTGGTGCAGAGGGTGTAAGATTAGTAACAAAGTAGGACAGACTGGTGAGGATGGTCCACTTTGTTCCTCATGGGACTGCTCTTGTCTTTTTGTCGTTACACCGAGATATAAACTGAAGGATGTGCACTCCACTTAAAATCAGAGGCAGAGAAAGCGGAGGATAATAACATGATTTCTAATAAAAAACTACTCCAATTTTGCTCCTTCTTTTAGATTTTTTTTGCTCCAGACTGCTTTTACTGAACCTTTAGTCACTACATGTGGGTACAGATTTTTTTTTTATCACATTCCTATGTTTTTTAATCCAGCACAAACTGTAGAGATCGTGAAGGACTGGGGGGAGTCCCATCAATCCTGACGTCCTTCTAATGGGCAGCTGGGGTTAACACAGTCTGAGGTTAATTACTTACATATCACTATGAGTATGCGTGTGTGTATGTATGCGTGTGTGTCAGTATGAGACCAGTAGAGTGGACGCTCCTGGGCGCTCCATTGTGCTGAACACCCATCTCATCAATCATTCTTCTTTGCCTCAGTAGAGAGAAATAAAAGAGGAAGTCTGTGGTGATGTTTTTAAAATCGTGCCCTGCACCTCTGCTCCACACATTAACCCTGACAGGTTAGAGACATCTGCAGGAATTTAACCTGGATGAAGGTGGTGGCTGACTTATCATATCACACATACACATACAAGGGCACAAACCAGAACACTGCAGAATTTGTATATTTATCCCATAAAAAATCTAAAAAATAAATATCTTGATTTATTGGGTCAAACATTATAAAAGGAAATAAATAAAAAGATGGCAAAAAGCTAAAGAAAAAATAAATTGAAGAATAAACATGTGGGGAGAGAATGGAAAGTATCTATTTCTATTAATCTGGTGAACAAAACTCACTGAAAGTCACAGTTAAAAAATAATTAACTATGAAAATCAAATACATCTTAAAAAATGTAAACAAATCTTCTAAAAAATAGGAAAACACACGCTGAGAATTACTTTAAGTATCTAAATAACTGAGTGAGATTTGCAGCACTTGGCCTGTGGGCATATTTGACCACAACACCGCCCCTGCAGGGGTTTGTCAGGCAGCTGAGGGCTGTGAAGGACACAGATGGAGCAGACTGTGAGCCTAAATCCTGGTAAAGGTGATTGGACAGTTGAACAGCATACATTTTAAATATGTAATCTTAGCAGGGGGGTCTGTGACTATGTAAATCGAGGTCTGTTGAAGTGAGTAGCTAACTGATACACATTTTCTAACAATGAGGATGTAACAGCTCTCACTAAAATATCAGTAAGGCCTCCATGGTTCACAGCTCACTTGTACATTAGAACATGTGCAGTGAAGCCTACTTCTCTACATGTTTGTTATGCATTGTGTGCCTGTGAGTCAGTGATTCTGCTGCTGCAAAAAGCCTAAAACATCACAATCCACTGAAGTTGGGCAAAGATATCTCTCCTCACATTGAGCTTCTCAGTGCAGCAATATGATGGAGCGCCTTTCCCATAATCATGGTGTAGACAGGGATGGAGAAAGTTCTGCACTAACCTGTAAATCAACAGTTTGACCTCATCAATACAACACTTAAGTCTGATGGGGCCCGTAACAAAGCATCATTTTACCATTTTTTATCATTTTCTTATAGGGAAACAATTTCCAAGAACATAAAGCATTGTGCATTTAATTCTGAAAACTGGTGGATCACAAAAGAATCACGCTGCAGGAAAAATCCTCATTTGTTTAAAACAGCATTGAAAAGTAAACCAAAACATGATAATAAGTCCCATCATTTAAATATAAAAAGCAATGTTGGAATCTGTGGCAAAAATCTACCCCTCAGCCCTGATTGTACCTTTTTGTCACTCAAATCAGAGCCATACAGAACAAAACAAAGGGCCAAACACTACGAAATTCTGAGCCATCTGACTTACAAGTACAGAGGAACTGAAAGATCAATATACTGTGCAACTCCAATTTCAGCTGTGACCCCAATTTACCAATCAATTTACCAAAAAACATTGTTGTACTCAACTGTTTAGAATATTAAATACAAACTGAAACTCATGATTCCACTGAAGATACTCTGCCTCTAAATTCCTGCCTGATATTATACGAAGCCATTTACTGAGTACATCTGAAATTGATCTACACATTCACTCAACGACCATGGCCACATCATCATTATATTATTCAAGAAAGTTGAAACCTGAGAGTGAAGACGTATAAATACAGAGTGTATAACCACTCCTTAGTGGGTTCATTGAGTGTTTTGACTTTGTGCTTGTAGCCATGTGTGGACAGAGGTGAGCAGGGGGAGGGACTGATTTAAAAGTTACATTAATCACCGTCTGGCCACATCAAAACGGGATAATCACCTGCAACCGCTCCGCTCAAATAGAAAGGACCTAAACCCAGGGGAAATACCACCTTACTCTTTAATTGTTTGAGGCCTTTGAAGGGTCTGTTTCATCTAAGATTAATTTATGCGATTTTAAATAACTTAATGTATGATTAATACTCTCAGACGAAATTAAATGGAGTTTGAGGCAATTATAACAAGAGACTGGTCGTCACCTCGTTAGAATAGAGTTAGAGGAAATGTGTGCATGTGAAAGAGCATGGAAGAGTGAGAGGTAGAGAGAATAACACAGTTTCTACATTTACATCCAAATCAGTTTTTCCCTCTTAAACTGTTTGGTTTCTGGTGTCAGTGGGAATGAGCTGTACGTGTAAGAACACTGGTCTATGTCAGTCCAAAGGCGAAGTGAGGCAACTTTACTAAGGAGTGAAAAAATGCTGCTTCCATTAATTCTTGTTGATCGAGGCATCGACTGCTACCATGGATCCAGAGGGACTCCTGGTTACTGTTGTGTTTGACTTTGAACAAAAATGTTTATTGGGTTGAGTAACATTGAGGTTATTTCACCTTTAAAGTGTCGAAACCAAAAGCTAAAAAAAACGTTTTAAACCATAACAACTAAAAATAAAATAGTTACAAAAGGATCACTACTTTTAAAGACTTTTTAGAATACATTTGGATAGTAAAGATGGTCCTAATCAGAAGGCCATGAAAATTGTAAGACATCTAACTGGTAGATACAAAACTTTAAGGCCTGGTTTATATTTCTGCTTCAAACATACACTTCACCTACACAGTAGCACCCGTCACTCTCCAGTGATCGTCAAGTTTAACTGCCTACTTTTTAACCTGTGCAGTGTATCTCAAAATAACATTCACAACAGGTTGGTAAACTTCACCCATGGTTTGCGATCAGTATTTAAAGCCTCAGTTCGGTATCATTACTGTTTTCCAAACAGTACTTTGGAGAAAGTCTTCACCACAGTGTGTCAAAAGGGAGAGCTTGGTAAATGCCAAATTATCAGAGCTAAACAATTTCAGCCTAATTGTATCTAAACGCTGGTCTAAATTTATGATCAATCTTGGTATTTGGATAAAAGTAAAATTAAATCCATGGGGCAGCTTTGGACATTAAAAAAGAACGGCGTGCCTGATATTTGTTGATAGAGAGAAAGGAGTTATATTTTGGGAAGAACAGGGTGTCACTTTGTGTTTATACCTATGTATTTTTGGGGAAGATGTAATTTTGACTCATTCAACATGGCGTGACTGGAGAGTCCCGTGGCAGAACCATTCTGAATGTGTGAATGGAGTTCATGTCAGCGCAGACCCGAGGGGGAAATGTGAAAACATTTTGGCCGAAAAGGTGCTGACAGAAAAGTTTAGCGAGGAGACATCAGTGATTTAGCACAAGTCTGACAGGACACAAAAAGCCCAAAAAGGGAAGCATGTGAAAATCCTTTTTGCACATGTTAAGATGTAAACCTTAAAACACCTTACTCCAACAAACTCTGCGTGAAGTTTGAGAAAGAGAATAAAGGGAATTCATGCAGCATAAATGCATATAAGGTATTACCAAAATAGCACTTTGACTGCAAATCTCAGAACCAACATGAGCAGCAAATCACAGAAACGCCCAACTGTGCAGTTACTGTTAACTCTGTCCAAATGAGACCAAAGAAATGGTCTTCCTCTTGAAGCTCCTGCAGCGGGTAAAGTGCACCTGGAACTGTGCAGCCAAACACATAGAGTCAAAGTGCTCAGGCACGATTTATTTTTTATTAGCAACATGCATGCACTCGAGGCAAAAACGGCCCCTATGATATGCAAATGATACTTATAGCAAAAGTTAAATTCACAACTAACAGGGGCAATTACCAGTATTCAGACCAAAAGGGTGTCGAGTATGGAGTATGTTGAGCACTTGCCTCAGTGCTTTTCAGTAACTATACTAAAGGGAGGCCTTAGATCTTTGACACTCCTGAGGCAATGACTGATACTCTTCCTTTTTGGAAGCTTCAATTTAATTTCTGTTTGTTTGTCTGCAAAGGGAGTCTTTAAAGTGTGTAGCTGACATATCACCAACTAAAATCTAAATCAAACATTTCCTGTAGAATTCAACATACTGAAGCTGTGTTTTTATGCATTGTTAAATGAAGAACTTCTTGAAGATGCAGTTTGAGGCCATATAAAATGAACATCATGTCCCCTTAAGTCCACTGCGTGCTCCCCTCACACGTCTGACATAGAAATAGGGGGCCATGTCCTCAGGTAAAAGCCTTCACAGCATTTTTGTTTATTCAAAACCAAAATGCCAACATTTTTTTTAAATCTATACATATGCTACAAATACATATATATATATATATATATATATATATATATATATATATATATATAATATATATAAAATATATACTCTAAAATATAGCTCACATGACACAAATATCACACAAAGCCATCTACTGAGGAAATATGAAACAGATCTAAGCACGTTCACACACAAGGCCATGGCCACATAATAATATTATATTATTAAAGGAAGTTAAAATGTGAGCATTAAAACAGTTTGATGTTAAAATTGTTTTTATATAAATGATGTCCTTTACTGTCATGAGTATGAAGCGTGGATCGATATTATCAGAGTCGTTAATTAAAAAAAGAAAAACAAACAAAAACACACCAGTATTTTGAAACTGGTGACAATAGTGGTCAAAACTTGGTGTTGCAAAGCTTCTGTGTGTGTATTATTGCAAGTGCGCCTCTCTCAAAATGCCATTTGAAGAGCCAGAAGCAGGAGAGCGTCCTTTGTGGAGCCGAGGGGCTCATCTGGTGTCTCTGGGGTTGTAAGGAGGGGGGGTACACACAAAAATTTGTGAGTGTGCCTATGAATAGGAAAGCAGAATAGAAGGGCTGCATTGACAAGGGTGCTAAAAGGCTGTGTGAAGGCTGCTGGCTGGGGAGCAAGGGTTATGAGGTAGAGGGGGAGGGAGAAATAAAATGTCCATCAAATCACAATCAAAGAATGTGAGGGTGGGGGTGGTCATCAGCTTGGCCTTTCTCCTCTTTTAAACACACAACAGAACCAATCCGTGTCAATAAAACAAACCCAGAGATGCCGGGTTAACGAAGAACCATTTGCTTACAGAACCACGCGTTACAAGGCTGAACGTTAACACACTTAAGTTGTCTTTCTTGCCCTGTAATTTGATAAATGGGTCAAAAGCTGTTGAACACTGACCGGCTTAAAGGAAAGGTCAGGAGAAAGATCCAAAATCAGGAAACCTCAGACAGGACAGGTCGTCATCAAGAACCTGTGTTGGACAATCTGGTAATCAGCCAATGGATCGTCTCCTCGCAGAGCCAGTGTCATTAGCTAATGATGACAGTATAGAGTGTCCACAATAAAAGATGCATTCATCCCTCTGATAGGTCATCATCTCACGATGGGTCACTGTGTAAACCATCTGAGCTCAGAGCAGCTCCCAAATTTAGCCCTATCTAGGTTCCTCTGTCATCAAATCTCAGTCTTTTTGCTGAGGAATGAGTTCACAAATCACTGATATTTTTTACATAATTATCACTGCAAACCAGCAGGTAAAGCCCAACAATGGGTAACTGTGACTGTAGTGTCACAATGGTAAGAACATTCTTTAGGTTTCTTCACTACAGCTTTGCTTTTGTAAAACAGTCAAAATATTTAAACCGATGAAGTTACAGATATTCTGTTGGTGACTTTTACTTTTGTCCTACTATCTACAGCTTGCACAACATCTTTAACAGCAATGTCAAACCTGAGGTCAAGATGCTTTTGTGGATACCATAACTTTGAGTTCTGTATGAGAAAGCACTGCAGTACTGATATTCAGTACAACACTAAAGCAGTTCAACAGTTATTGGTCAAGAGCACACATCTGGCAAAAATTTGGTCCTCGTTGGGCTATTAAGTATACAGTGTAATAAGATGCACAACATTCAATAAATGAAAAAGAGTCGTGCTGTTTATTAAAACAAACACAATGAATCCTAACACTCTCGTGTGGTATGACTGATGGAAAGCGGGTCTGTGAAATTGTGATCTTGTTGGTTCCACTATAAACAGAAGTACTTTTTTCATACCCAGCAGAAAATTCAAACGTTAGACTGGCGCTCAAGCAGAAAATAGCACACAGAATTTTAGAAAGAGACAGAAGATGTATATACTATATTAAATATCAACAAGAATAAGAGCAGTTATCCAGTTTAGTTCAGCACTTTACAGATGTTCATAAACTAAGTTTGTTGGATTCAGTGCAATATTGATCATGAAAGTTGAATTCTTCAATTAAATTGATTTATAATTCAAATTTCAATTCATTAAAATTACATACACACATATTCAGTGTAAATGTTCCTCTATGTTTACATCCCAATTGAAAAAGGGAATAAGATTAGAAACAGTAAACAGGGTTAAATACAAGAAACAAATCAAACCAAAACATGCATTTTTGTTACAAGAAAAGAAACACGGGCATCAAGATGTTGAGGCCATGAAAGTTAGGTTTGTTAGTTGGACACCCAATGATGCACACATAACTTCTATTTCTAAAAAAAAAAGATCTGTTTCACATACAGTGTTTAACAGAAATAATAGACCACGTCATAAAAACAAGACAATACAAAAACTTTAGAAATCTTTCAAAAATTACTGTTTTAGAACTGAATATGTTTCTTTATTGGTTGTACATTTTGAACAAGAAAGAGGAATTTCAAACTGATTTCGCCCAAATTTGAGCCACTTGCTGGACTTCTCTTACAAGTCAGAAATTAAGCAATCCTTCTGTTCAGAAATGCAAATAAATAACTATAACTGTAATCTAAATCAATAAAAAACAATGTGCTCAACTATTAAGTACGTTTTCTTTCTTTTATATAAAAGTAAATGTGATCGTTTGTTGATAGCAACATTTATGGCTTAGCATGAAAAAAATCTCAGTTATATTTTGGTTGAAGGCATTTACCAAAGTGCTGTATCCACCATTCCAGAAACATTAAAATGACTTTGGTAATTACCAGTGCTGTTAATTTAGGACAGCTGTGGCATAAGCCTTACAGTAAGTGGTCGTCTGATTAATTTGTTAAAAACTGTATATTGTTAGTTAGAAATCTAATCAAAATAATGAATTTTATTTAATGGTAAAACCGGCTCAAGGAAATAACATTTATGTAAATAATCTGTTGGTATTAATTGCCTTGCGGCCATAATTGTCAATACCTTTAGCCGACAAATAATGTGAAATTTTTATTAAAAAAGTACTAGAGCTAAATTTTCATTGACTTTACATGATGAACTGACCAGGTTTAATTTTGCCGTACTCCCCATCACTGTGTACCTGACATGCTGCCTGCTTCAGGTAATTCAAGGTGACAAGTGACACTTGGCTACACTATTGAGAGTGAGAGTGGAAAAGTTTGACTACTAAGAGCAGATATGCTGAAACATAGTTCAATTTTGTGTACTTTATAATCTTTTTCGCGAAAAGTGTAAAATGTTTTTTTTTTTCCTTAAACACATTTCTGAAGTGACACTGGATCAGTGGCTGCTTTTTGTTTGGACTGTGTGCATTGGACTCACTCAGTAGTGGATCTTTGGAAGCTTGGAGCCACAACAGCATCTGTTTTCAGATTTATACACGAGTTCTTTGGTTACAACATTTAAGAGCTGTAAAGACCTCCACTGGGAAAATAGTATTAGCTGGAGAATCCGAATCTCAACTGTGCTTTTATTCAAAGGACATGTTGAACTCGATAGGATAAAATATGAATGTTACAAGCAGAGCATCCAGAGCAAGTAGTAATAGCACACTGAGAGAAGCTTCAGGGACAGAACCCATCAAGAGCGAGGATACAATCAAACAGCAGCCCTTTAAAGAAGCTCTAATAGGATCAAATCGTCAGTAAAAGCTACACCAGTGATTAGAGAAACCGCACGCTGAAACCTGATGAGCAAACTAGAGCCAATAGGTGAGTCTGAATAGTCATAAAACAACAGTATTTGCTCAGTGTCTGCACTATTATGTGATTCAAACGCATTATCTTCCAGGAGAAATGAGTTGCCGACTTTAAAAAAAAAAAGGAGCAAATGGTGGCACATTCTGTACAGCAGAGAGAGGAGAGGGAAGGAGAGCAGTGCCTGGGTGCATTAACATACAGATAGAATAGGTAAAGAGTTTTAATGTACTCAGGAGGCTGGGGGAACAAGGTGGTGCAGGAAGAGGTGGGGAGAAAGAGGGAAGGAGGAGAAGAGGAGAGAGAAAGACAATCAGCAGGCGGGAGCCAAAGAGGCAGGCATCCATGACCTTACATCTTAGTTCATCGAGGTAGAGGAAGGAATAAAAGGCATACAGGAGGACAAAATATAGGTGGGAGAAAAATGAGACAGATGGCAGAAAAGTAGGGGAAGAAATAAAAAAGGAGAATGAGAATATTTTGAAAAATAGCACACTGAACTTGTCGAGTGAGGGAGAAGTAGGCAGAAGTAGAAACACGAGAGAGAAAGAGAAAAACAGTTCAGGGGCAGGTTTAGTAATTCAAGCACAAGAAACATTCCCCTGATTTTTCTCAACATGAGAATTCCCAACACTTAAGAAGCCTTAAACTGATTTTGTTCTTCTTTAACAGGAAACTATATAGGAAAGCTGGTTATCTTTAAATTCAATGAAAGTCTTGACCCTGAATGCGTTGTTTTGCAATGAAGAACTGACTATTAGACAGAACCAAAGCATGCAATGATACCAAGATCATTAGTAAAAGTAAAAATCAGGTTATAAAAATATATTTTGATATCATGGCAACAAAAACTTAAGTCCTTGGACTTTAAAAAATGATTATTTTTTTTGAACCAAAACACCTCAAGCAAACCCCTGAAAATGGTTTATTTTTGTTATGAAGAGCCATAAATGTAATTAACATCTTTATGACAGTAAAAAGGACTTGAGAACTGATCCAGTGTCAAACCCCGCCCATTCCAGGAAGTGTCCCATTGTTAAGCCCCACCCTCACTGGTCATTGTTGCTACATTGGACTAGTTCTTCTGTCATTAGGCATCTTCTTGTTTAAGATGACTGAAAGTGCTCCTCATTATGACTTAATTCAATCCACTTTTAATTTAAAATAAACTTTATTGTACCAAGTTGTCCTCAGTGAAATAATAAAGACAAAGATACAGTGAGATCTAAGAAAATATCTCAGAATCTGTTGACATGTTGAAATGACCATCGTCTGATGATAGAGATGTTGGCTAATCTAAGATTTCCTGCGCTAAACATCAAGTGATTGTTTAGCAGAAAGATAACTGAGATGTGCATATTTTGGTTTGTTTGATCAAATCTGCAGTAACCACAGGTGGATGATAAAGCTGGGATTTGTAACTTGGATGGGACAGCAGTGGAAGCAGTTTTACTCCCCCCTCCTCCCATAGTTGTGCTCCCAGTGATGCCACTTTCCTTATGCACAACCAATCCACTGCGTTTGTGCCTTCAGCTGCCATGAGCATGATGCCAATGTGAAGTTTTTGCAGCTACAAATGAGCCACAAACCACGTCCCTTCATAAAATTAACACTATCTATACAATCTTAACAACTTAAGCTCTTTTCGATATAACAGGCGCATGTACCTTAGTAGAGGATTCAGTAAGAATAGTGACCCTTTACTGAGCCCTGATGGGCTGAAAAGTGGATTTCCCTTGCTAGATTTTCTAATAGCTTCATACAGAGCAATGAGAGGCACAGATGTCTAATGGTCTTCATGTGGTCTCAGTAATTAGATGTTAACAGCTAATCATATGTTTTTTTTGACCAATGACACAAAAATAAACTGCATAAAGCAACTTCATCTCGAGTTAGTTAATAGCATTGAGCATTACAACAAGTTATAACTATGACAGAGTGTTGGTTAATTTGCCATAAAGTAATGTTACTGCTATTTAACATACCAAAAATGACATACTGTAAACATTATAATGAATATTTCATTTTATCTTAGAGCATTTATTTGTGCTTATACCACTTTATTGTCAATGGGTTGAATTGACCCTTTGCCAAACCCCACTCTTTACTGGAAATTTTTTTTTTTAATCAAGCCCCTCCTTAAGAATCGTTACCAATTAAAAACAAACTATTTATCATGATCAATTAAAAACTAACGATCAGGCACTTCTAAATCCAAAATAAATGGAGTTAAACATGCTCCTGTGGTTGTTTTAAGTGGCCACCAATGCAACAAGCTGATTTCCCTTAAATCGTGGTTTCTGCCTCAAGAGATACATTTTTGTCTGGAGGCACAAATTTCCAAAAAGTGTCTCGACAACATTTCTCTTTACTCCTCCTCTCTGGTGTGAGACTGAGAACATACAATCTGTTAGCAGCTCTGCATTTACACCCTCCAACCCCCCCATCCACACAACACACAAACCTTCACCCCTCCTCTCCCCATGGACTTCGCTGTCGCTGTCCTTGGTCCTAACACAGAAACCAGAGCATGGTGCAACTTTTAAAAGCAGTTTGTGCAAACTGCTGGGAACGACGTGTGTAAGTGTTATGATGGAGAAATCATTCTGACATGAAGAAGGAGATACCCTATTTGAATAACTCAGAAAGTTCTTATTAATTTTTAACACTTTTAAACCTGATATGGTGAAATATTGTTAATCAACTTGGAGAGTTTTTTTTTTCTTTTTTATGCACAATGACATGAGCAAACTATGACATGAATATATTCCATCATTAAAAGACTCCAAATGATGTAGATTTCAGACTACAAAATAAAATAAAGACACAAAGCTCTCCCTCGGTCATTAATTTTTAGATTATTATTATTAAGGTCATTTCATGACCATATTTAGAAGTTATATGAAATTAATTAATTTGAGAACAAGGATATATTAAATTAATGAGTCTACAGTTCGCTGGGGAAACATTATTAACATTGTATGCACAAATACAGACATTTAAAATTCCATTAAGCTATTTAACTTATTTTTTTCAACTCAGATTCTTCTACTTTTGCATGAAAGCTCAGCATCATCTATTCATGTTAGCTTTAATGCTGTGAATTGAACAAATTAACACTGAAGTGTGTTTCAATCCTTCCTCAAGGTTTCTTTTCTGACCTCTGTGACACCTTTCATTGGTAATATAAACTTCATTACTGTTGTTCCCACACAGTTATACAAATTTCAAGGGTCCTTGACCCAAAACACCTCAATCATTGCAGAAATACAATCGTATACTTCACAAACTACAGTGGTAATAGATTAAAATTTAATTGAATTTTTACTGATATGCATGAATATGATTATCCTCTGGGTGAAGTTATTCAAAACTTATATTTTGTGGCTGGTTAAAGGGAGGTTTAACTTACCATGAGGTTATTAGGGGCAGGTCTCTCTTTTGGTTGCCGTCGCATACTGAAATTATGAAAAAAGATATACAATCAGCCAATACCCACGCTCTTTACAAAATGTGTTTATGAGAGTGTAAGATGTTTTAGGTATTACCTTCTTTTTGAATAGTTTAACTTTCAATTATTAAAGATAATTAAGAGAAGAGTTCAAACATGAACTTTAATGCTACAGAAACAGAAGCAAAGATCATGATAGACAATTAAGACCATGTCAAAACAAAACAGCACATTTATGTCCAATAGTCATTTAATATACTTGTTACAGTTATCTTTAATCAAAAGCCATTAAACAGAAGATCTATGTAGGTGTGTGAGTACAAAGACGGAAGTAAAATTAAGTTATTTTGACAACAAAATAAAAAGTACTTATAATGGAAACAAACTGTTTAAATGTCACGAAAATTACAAAAAGGCTCCACAGCACTCATGGAAAGGTTTTTACAAAATTATAGACAGAAGGTCTAAAACGTTTGTCTTTGACAGCAGTTTACTGCAGGACACAAAGGCCGTCCTTTGTCTCATGCAGCTCAGTTTCAACACTGGATGGGCCTGATGATTTTTGTTTTTGTTTATAGCAGTATTTTCTTTTCTGTGTTACTTTTCTAGAGATTCTTGACAACAATTAAAACTAAAAATGAAACTACTAATACATAACCAAGTATTTTCATAAAAACAAAATATAACAAATAGTCTGACATTGAAAAGTAAGTAAAGCTAAACTAAATTAAAAAACACACATTTAATATGACATTTACATTACATTAAAATCCAAAATGAAATTTCACAAAAACAACAGTGCAAGATTCAAAGAGAAGTGACTTATGTAGTTTGTTTATACATCACAATAAAAGGTCCCTAACTCCCCAATGACCTGGGGAAGCATGTGTCAAAAAAAATTGACACATTTGGTAAAGCGTTAAATAAGCACTAACTTTGGTAGTTTGTTTATATATCACAATGGAAAGACCCTGGTTCTGTAAAAGTAACCTGAAGGAAGATGCAAGGCTGTAAACCTGCATACCTGGATGTGTCCAAAGAGTAAATAGTAACGGCAGGGGGGACGGAATAAACAACAGCTGGTAAAGCAGGCCAGTAAAGGACGCACGCACACTCACAAACTGCTTACATGTGGTTAAGGTGTGTAAGCCGATGTTTGCTTAACTGTAAAGGTTACAGGAGGCTAATGAATCAGAGGCAGAGCACAGTAAACCTTGTCTTTGTCTAAGCGCATTAGATAAACAAATTACTCCATGAAAAATATAATCATGAGAGTCAATACAACCGCAATGCATTCAAATACACAGGTAAAGCACTTTAATCTCATTTAATACAACTGTGTACCATTGTAGCTTGTGGTTTTAGTAATGGTTAATAATGCTTTGCAAGGCTTTAATGGTTGACTCTGAAAATGTTTAACCAGAATCACAAACAAAAGAACCACACACAGTCAAAAGCCCTTTAGAACAAACACAACCCAATCTAACATCTTAGAATTTCAATATAAATTGTCTGTCTTTAAGTTGAATTAAAGCACATTAAATAAAAACAGTAAGTGACTCACCACTGAGTGATGAAGTGAACAAACTTTTCACTGAACTGTCCAACAGGAAGAACTGGAGGGTCCTGCAGAGACAAATAAAAGCAGACAGCAAGTAAAACTTTTATCACATAAAATTACAAATCACTGTACCTTCACTCAAACACATAACTGAAAGGCCCTCAGAAAGACCAACAGACCGGAATAAAACATTTTATATTTAACAAAACACCACAACACAGACATGATGGAGACACTGTGGAGGGATGAATCCAAATCATTCTCATATTTTCATTCAATGTTCAGAAATAGAAAGGCAATAAGATGATAAAGGACGGAGCTGAAATCAGTTTTGTGCTATAAAATACTGCAGATATTTGTAGTGCTGTGTTTAGTTAACCTAAGGATAAAAATGTCCATTGCAAGGACTGATATTGGTTAACATTTTTAAAGCATTTTTACTCTGAAAATGAAAGTTCACATGCTGTACAATTCCAAATTCTGCCACGTTCCATTCCATGATCCAAATAGGGGCAGAAGGAAGAAATTCTTATGATTACATCCCCTTTCCTCAAAATAATAATACAAGAAATAATGATATGGTCTGTCCGTCAGATATTTAACAATAAATGCTGATCAAAATTTTGTTAGCAGGGGTGCTGGTTTAGCGGGGTGGTAAGCATCCTGGCATGCCCCATGAACATGCTTTGGCTCTGTCTGCCAGGGTTCGAATCCATCCTGTGGCCAGTTTCTCTCTCTCTCTCACCCCTCCCCTCTTCCTAAGCCTATTCAATGTCTCTTGCTCGCCTAGCAATAAAAGCACAAAATGCTCAAATGATTAATACGGAAAGAAATGATGTCAGTATCAAAAGAAAACAATTACCAGGAAATGGCAGAAGGATTTCCTTACTTTGGTACATTGGCTGAAAGCTGCAGAGGAGATCTATGTGGCAACTTAACACACCCTGAAAATCCAACAACCCCATTTTCTACAGACATGGCATGAATGCTGTGTCTTCATGACCTGCACACAGCTGAAGACAGGATCAACCATCTCTGTATGAACCTCTGACATGATTTATGCTTGTGTACTGCTGTTATCTTAAAACCAAATAAAACACAAAGACAGGCTTGCAAAATGAGACAAAACTGTAGTTCACATTTAAACCCTACAAAGAAATCCTGCGTTGTGCAGTTGCTACTGTAATGGCTTTATCAAACGTTGGTCACTTTTACCATTTTACACCTTACTGCTCTGGGCTTAAATACCTGATGGAAGTGCACAACGTACATCAAAGATTCTTCTCTGTAAAAAAGATAAATCTTGTCAGCTGTTGGTTAAGTCCATACAGGACACAGACGGTTACGTAAAGACTTCTGGAGCTTTTTTCCTTTAATTGGTACAGGAAAGAAGGTAGATAAATCCAGGAAGAGGGCTGAAAGAGCAGGAGATGACATTTTAGATATGAGCCACATATCTAAAATGTAATTTATAACAATTTTTCTCTGTTCAGTAAACAGAGAAAAATTACCACACAGGAACATAGCTGTTCCTCTTTATACTCTAAACATTTGACATTCTGGAAATAAATATCAGTTCATAAAGTGGTGGCTCAGTTATTCCTTCTGATGGCAAAAATTACTCTGTAGTAATTCTTTAGACTTTAATGTCAGTAACAACTTGTATCCATCAATCAACCAATAAAGTCATAATGAATGCTGACTATTTTTGTCTGGCTGAATGGAAGATCTTCATCAAATATGTGTCCTGTACTGAAGTGTGCTTAAAATGCTGCCCTGGTACAAAAAGTTATGTAAAATAACAGCAAGCAGCACAATGGCCACATGTTCTTAGAAATGTACAATAAAATTAATCAGTAGCTAAGCTACCATTTGTGTTTTCAAATCTATCATTCTTATCTCTTTATTACAATAACAATCTTTTTTTCTGGGAGATATCTTCTTAAAAAAAGGTTTTATTCATTTACTTAAGACATCACAACTCCTACAACTACAATCAAACTATCAAAAGACATGTCTTCATGACAGTCAGAACTAAGGTTTTTTTTCTTCTCAAAGATAAATATCCGTACTAATAAACACAAAACTAAGGGGTGTGAGCATGTCAGGCCAGCTCCATGTTAAAATAGAGGGTCTATGAAGCGTATCATGTAGAGCAGCTGCTTCACACTGACCCTCGATCAATGCCCCCTCCTCTCTGGCCTTGCTACTCCATCTGCTTGCTCCACTACCTTTGACTGTTGGCTTTAGAGCTTTTATTACTTTTACTGATTGTCAATTTTATCGTCCTTAAATAAAAACAGATAGTATGTAACTGCCTTTAAAGGCTACAGGGTTATAATACCCTCTTTCGACTTTATTTACAACACAGTAACAAAGACAAACAGAGAAATAATAAACTTTAAAGAACAACAGGCAGTTCAAAGATGATAAAGGGGGATTACAGGGTCACTAACAAAACCTCAAACAAACCTTGGCCACACAAAATATTTGTACATTTTTTATTCTTCAACTATTGGGTCCATCACAGCTGTGACTTTTGGACCTTTGTTTGTAAAAACATGTAAAAATAAAAAAAGGAGAAAAGAAACAGGCAAAGCCTGAATGACTGAACTTTGGTGAACAGTATTTTGTCTGAGTTCCTTTTTTTAGGGGGTTTAGGAAAGGCCTGGTCTAACCTAAGCCATTTAGCATGGTGACAGGTTCTTGCTGTTAGATCTCACTCTGCCAGTGCTGGACTAAAATATTTGTCTTTTTAAGCCTTCACTGTCTGGAGACAATCTTATCTATTAAGGACCCATTAACCTCTTTTCCCCAACTATAAGGTTGCCTGACAAAAAAAGACTGTTGTATCTGGCTAAAATTTGACCCACTCAGCGAGACATACTTCTTATTGATGCCACTGATAGTCAAACTAAGCAAATTTCATCATCTCAAAAGTGGTCATGGGGGCTTTCTGCTGACTATTCTTTCCATCTTAAAATTTTGTCTATATTGCTGTAGTCCAACTTGACAATTCTTGCCTCATTTTATTTCGTATTTGTTACTCAGACCTTTTCTTTTTAAATTTTCTATTTTTTTCACAAACAGTTAATATTTGACTTTGAGGGAAAAATATTACAAACAAAAGATCGTGTGTAGTAATAAAAACATTTGGTTTAAGTTGTCATGAAAAAATCTGACAGTTCTTTTATGTCTTAATATGTAGGATATCCCTTGTAAATAAAATAAAATAAAAACATTTAAAGGTAAGATAAGCAGGACATAAAGGTCTAAGTCCTGCAGGAGTCATAATATGCGCAGCGAACCCTGGTGATTTCAGAAAAGACATTCATATCAATACTCTTATGTGCACACGTATCAAAAGCCTCAGTCTAAAACCAAGCGTTTAGTCAAATGTGTGGAATTACACCTCTGTACATGTGGAGCCCCGCTGTGCCACTGAAAACACCTCTGGGCAGTGTTCGCCATTCCTTAATGCTCTGATCGGCAGGCTCCCGCAAAGCATGATGCATGAACCCATTTAAATTAACAAAGGAATGGGTTCCCTTCTAATCTCACAGCACTTCACAGTGCTGCCGCCGCTTGGATGAGCAATATATCATAGCCCGCACACACACACACAGGCATGCACAAACAAATGCCCTTGAGCACTGCACAGCACAAGCCTGAGTGTACACTCCGTTTAGAGGGAGAGGACCAAATAATTTGCAACCGCTGTACTACGGTGAACACGCACACATAAATGCTCCATGCAAAAGTGTTGACTACACAACCAATCAGTGTGTTGTGTTAGCTAAATCTGGACAAAAATCTCTCTCTGCACTTTCCCCACATATTTGCATACACATGCATCTTTTTGCAGAAACACGCACACACGTTTATGAATGTATTCATGTCTCCAGCTGAGAGGAACAGTGCTGCAGCTTTGATGTGGCAGCAGGCGATGGCACAAAGACAGGCAGCCTGATGAAAGTGGCTAGTCTGGGTGAATTATTCCTCTGGTTGTCAACGGCCCCACTACAAGACAGAACACACACTAGGAGGGTACAAGGGTACAAGTAAATATACATGTGATTGCCATGAAGCAATTATTAGGCAAAATTAGATCAGTAATTACAGGCTTGAAAATAAAGTGGGAGTTCTTTATTAGTGGAGCCACTTGCTATTCAACAAATAGAGGAGAGAGGCACATTAATGAGGGTGGACAGCAAACAGATGGTAGGAACAACTGCAGAGAAACAAGATGCAGGCTCAATAACAAGGCCGTGTAAGTACAAGAAACATCAGCACCAATTTCAGAAGAAGCAAAGGGTGGTTTCTAAGTTAAGCTGTTTGGTTGTATACAGCCACACTGAATTAAACTAAAGGCTTAGTTAAGTGAAACGAAACACAACAGAGGCTTTGGCCTCTGTAGAACTGAAGTGTTGCTTAATCACTGAAAACAGTCCTTAAACATTGCCAGGAATCAACACAATGTGTCAAAACAGACTAATACTATTCAATTTAACACTATCTAGTGATAAATGCTGATTTCAGGCCCTTTCTATAATAAAAGACCAAATCTTCCCACTCATGTAGTTCAGGTACAGCAGACTACACACCTAAATACATCTAGTTTATTTGTCTCCTTTGGGATGAGCAGTGTGTGTTGGTTTAATTTTTTTTGGGGTTGTTTTTATAAATTCAACTTGGCATGACTAAAAGAAGGTGCTCATACCCTAAAGCATGTGTGTGTCCCATTTGCATTGGCTGCTGCCCTTGAGTGCAGTAGCATTGGTTTTGTCTGTTGCCTTTTCTACACGTGTTGACCCATAACATTTCCCCAGTTTTGACTCTGCTACCCTCTGTGTGAATCAAACCACACTCCTCCCCCCCAGAAAATATAAAAAGAAAAGAAAAGAAAATATGACTAGGTTTGATAGTATGAAAAAAAAATATAACTAAGAAGCAACAAGGCAAAAATCTTAATCACATCTTTGCTATCTAACTAAACTAGAAAAGGTGACACTGTCATGCATCAGAGCTCTGCTTCTTTTAAATTTACAATAACTATTAGTTCTCCAGCACAGCATGAAAAGTTAAAGTTTCTATTCTATTCCATCAGAGCTGTTCCCATTCTACCCAAGGCCAGTCTCCTTACAATTTGTTCCTTTCAACATTATGAATTACTAAATTTCTTTTATCCAACAAACTTTCTATTTTAATATCTGTCATGTCTGTATGATTTAATCTGTCTCCTTTCAAATTCAACTTGGTGCTATAATCCTTCATTTTATTTCTCTTTATTCTGAGCCTTAGAGGACCCCAATCTTTTGGTTGGGTCTTTCTTAAGTGTTCCTCAGTGTGTATTTGAATGTTTAAAGAGGAGAAAAAGAGAGGCAGACTGTCACTCTTCACCCCCGACTGAACACATGCTAGTAGCTACAATAACACAAATGATCCACTTACAGAGCCCATTAGTCACTCAGCCATTAAAGAAACTTTTAAATACCAAGTGAGATGTTTTCATGATATAAGGGTACCAGAATGCAAGAAAAGTATTTTGATCAAATCTACAGTATGTACTAAAAGGCATTGTTAACTAAGTATCAGTACGTTTCTATACACTGCTTAAACTCTTATAACTATCCTGAAAGTCACGTATGTTAGCCCAAGATTGGACAATGCAAGTACAGTTATATTAATATTCATACATATGGTGCCTTTAAAAATGTTTGTGTTCACCACGTCTACATAAAGAAACTTACTTATTCACAACATTGCAAGTCCAGTTTTCTGACAGCTGAAATTTCAAAAAGCTTTGGATGTTTTTCAGAGATGGCAGAACCCTTCGACTTCAGTGTTTTTGGAGGATATCAAGTTTATACATGAACACTTAGCTATTTAACCTTGTCCTTGTGTTCATCTGTGCAGCATTTTGTCACAACAAAACGATGTCATGTTTCAATAACCATTGAAAAAAACAGGAGGAGAAAATATGTTAGTTGCATCCATGTTGTTGCTGCTTGATAAAAGTGGTTTCATCAGTTTACTCATAAACTCTCAAACTTTGCGGATTAATGTTGCGACTTCAAAAGATAGATTTGATGGCAACAGAAGAAAAAATGAAGGTGAAATCACTTGTTACTAAATGTCTTAAAACAGGGGTTACAAATCAGATGTGTTTCAACAACCAAAGCCAAACACAAAACTTCTGTTCAGTCCTGCAGCATAGCCTGAGGAAACATTCAGGCTAGAAGTGGAGTAGCAATTCAGCAATAAATCTATAAGCCTACCCATTAGCTACCTCACAGGACATCAGCAGAATTTTAAACATATTCTTGAAAATAGTGATCAGTGAAGATTTGAAAGAAATATCTGATACCTATATCTTCAGATATCTTGTACCTTGCTGTCAAATACACGGTCTCTGTAAAAATTTAACATTCTGTTTTGTGCCACAGCAACAAGATGATTTGGGACGATGACTTAACAATTTGGTGCACTTTGGATGAGCTAACATACGATTTTAAATGCCCCTTGAAAGTTGTATTATCATTTGTGTTGTTTTTTCCCTTATAGGTGCAACAAACTTTGGACCAGAACTCACGCACAAAGCAGTTAAAGAATTAAAGTGCCAAATCTCTAAAATCAGCTGTACAAGAAAGAATTGTAGTTTTAAAAAAAAGGTTTAGTTTATTTGCTTGAGTGCTGACTGAAATGAGTCAACTGCCAAATTACGATTTGCTATTATTGCAATTGAAAATGGATCTGCTGCTGAGGAGTAAGATGAAAATCCAGTGGGTTAAGGAAATGTTTTTTTGTAAGAAGTATTTGGGCTTGTGGATGCTCAGGGCAGAGATAAACACAGCTTTTGAAAAAATACATATTTTCAATCAATTAAAATTTCATGATCAAAACACATTTCAGATTTTTGATTGGCATGCGTGCACAACTAAAAACACAATGTATCTGACTAATGCAGTCAGGTAGCAACATAGAGTGTCTTGACTTAGCAACAAACCAAGGGTTGTTTAAGTCACACATCTCTCTGTTAGATCAATAATATATCTTTAAAATATTTCCATGTAACTGCATCTGTCCAAAGAGTGTCTCTGTCCTTAACCTTTTCTCCAAAAACAAAAGCAAAAAAGTGGTGGTTCAGACAGTTTTGGCTCACAAAACAGGCTCACTTGCCTTGCGGGCAGGTACAGAAAGGGGTACAGAAAAAATAGTTTGAGTGATGCCTCTGTCTGGCTGACGAATGAACAGTTCAGCCCAGGTCAATGCATTACAACCAAAATCATTTAATTATTAATTAAGACTTATCTATAGGCAGTTAAGGACAAGGGACATTGTATGTTTGATGTGATATGATTTGTGACAGGGGCTTGGGGAGTGGGGTGTAATTCAGATTTTAAATGCTGTGACTAGAAAAAAAAAGGTGGGGCTGTGATGGCTACTTTATACAAAAATGTAGGAAAATGTGAGCTAATAAATTCATGACCAAAAATGATATCCATGGATAAAGAAACATAAAACTGTGCTGGAGCTGGAAAGCACTGTTTTTTCAACATGATGCTTGCTTTCACAGTTCTTACCTTCAAAAAACAAGATTATTTCTTTATTAATAAATTAACCATGGCCCCTAAACGTGTGTACCATCATATACTATCATGCAACTTTATCTTGGATGTGCCTTTTTATCAAAAAATCCAGATGACAAATTTTAACAAAGAAAACAGAGCAGGTTGGACACACTTTGTCTGCTTCGTTCCTGTCACTGTTGTGTACAGAATCCAAAGCGGCGTGCTCTGCGTGGATGTCACTCATGACAAGCCCAACCTCTGCAGTAATGTACGGGTGCATATGTGTCTTGCCTGAGGCAGTTGCGTAGGGTGAAGGGCTGAGTGAGTGGGGAGTAAAGCCGCCTGAGTGGTTTGCTTCATTAGGAAACAAAATATAAGCTTTCCGGGCCATTAGGACTGATTTTAGATGCAAAAGCACATAAGACGGCGACTCACCTCATCAACGATGCATTGCAGTAACTGGAGAGGCTGGAAGTGGAGACAAAGATGAAAAAAAAAACATGTTAGCCTTCGTGGAATTTCCTGGCATTGAGAAAAATCAATAGTGTGATAAGAAAGTATCTACTTAGATTAGCACATGCAAAGCCATCCTACAGCTCCTTTATGTTATTTTATTAATCCATAACAACACCTAATGTAATACCAACAGTTTAAACATGATGTAATATTTCACTGTAAAAATGCAATTTATGATTTTTTTTCTCCAAATGAGAAAGCCAACCAAGAGTAACAGACTATAGTGTGGGAGACCTAGTTTCATTTCTGCCATTGTAAAGCAATAAAACTTACCATTAAAGATCCTTGGTTTTTCTGAATCTGTAGGGTGAGACAGAAAAGACGGGACAAGGCAATATGTAATTAGCATGTCATAATCAAGATGATGCACTTGGACACATTATGATCACTAGGAGAAAATTATTGCTTTCCTGTTGGCAATTTGTGAGTATGCATTAACACCATTTACATAATGAAAACACACAAATGTTAATGGCAGTGTGCTCATTTGAGGAGAATGGGGGTAAAATCCACTAATGCTTATTTTCAGAGTTATACTTTATTCTTGCCCTGCAGGTTATCTGGATGTGCTGTATAAACAAATCCTATAACTAACAAGCTTTGGAATCTTAGCATGTAAAGTATCAAAGGTGCAACAGTGACAGAACAGGTCAGAACTTCTTGCAGAACATTTGTTGAACAAAACTTTAACTAGCTTAAGAGATCTATTTTTCTTTAAATGTGTTTTAATTCCATTATCATTATGTTATCAAGCATTGTAACATGCACAATTTTACAAATTAACTTTCCTTGCCTTACATGGTATTCCACCAGCATGTATAATAAAACGAGTTAGAAGTTTATTTTTGGAACTTTACAAATAAAATGAAGGCATCAGATTTTTTAAGCTTTTGACGGTTTGGAAATAAATAACCCACACAGATCATAAAACTAACAACAACTTGTCTTGAAGTAGGCATTAAGGGAAACAATCAAAACAAACTCAAGAACTAAGTCTATAAAATTGTTCCAAAATAGAGACTTCGTTATGAGAGATCTGTGCAAAGGCATTTTAGAATAATTAAAAAAAGATTTTCCTATGAAACAATGTTAAGATTCCAGGTTATCCCATTAAAACTCTCGAGTCTAAATTTACCATGATAGTTGAATTTACGACTCGAAGACATAAACTACAATATACAAATCCTGAGACCTGGACTCAGTTAAAAGTCTGATAATGTTTGTAAATAAATTGCTCATTTCTCTGCGCCTTTTGACAGTGCATAAAAGCACTTATTGATTCACTCAATTAAATACAGGTTTTCACACTCTGCAAATACCAAGAGGCTCCTAAACTGCCTCTATATCCAGTTTTGCCTGATTCAGACACATTAAAGGCAACTATGGAAAACTAATTTGTTCAGAAATAATTACTAGGACAAAATTGCGTGCTGCTCCAGGGGTTGAAATTGGATAGTGGGAGACGAAGTTATTCAAGCATAATTGAGCACTTATTCTTCCTGTACTAGGTATCTTGACCACATGTGAGAGAAAGGCTTGGCGATGCCTTCTTATCTTTCTCTTAAAGGAGTCTCATCACAGCGGGCTGATTATCTGACAGATATATCATTATCTGCATGTTCATCCTGAGGGTGAGCCTTGTTTCATGCTAAATTTACACTTAACACACTCTCCACCATTATACATTAATTCAAAGCGTCTCTGACAACAAATCTAACAGAAAAAAACTACACCTAAAAAGCAAGTTACTTGTGTTACTGTACTGTGTTGCAGAAAATGTTAATAGGAGTCACAACAACCTTCAATCATTATTTGAAAATACCACATGGTGAAAATTGGAAGTCACAAAATAAACTTTAGATGTCAGATTTAAACTCTGTTAAAAGCAGCTTCTAAAAGATCAAATGTCTGTTTCCTTCAGCCCAAAAGAAATCATCAGAGGAGCTGTTTTTTCCTTTTTTGTTAGCTTCTGATGTCTTCAGCAATGTATTACAGCTGGACAGAACATAGAACCAATGCTACTTTGCTATGATCCCCAAATTATCAGCAAGGCACAACTGAGATGCACTTGGATGATCAAAAATCTGTAACCAAGTACTAACCGGCATAGGGGAGACAAAAGTGATAAAATGAAGTCTGTAAGGCAGCGACCAGCATGGTAATGGAGAAAATGTGATTGTTTTATGCTGAAAGGTGTGCATCATACTGTATAATAGCTTCCTATTTGTGGTATCAGTTCAACTCTTACATATGAAGGTATGTTTGTTATCTCTAACTCTCTGCAATAAGCTCATTTGCATCAGCAACTCTGACAAGCCAGAGCACAGAGCTCTCTACAAGTCACAAGCTTTACAAACCAAACAGAAAGATAGATTACAGTGGGTTGTGGAGGCTGGTGCTTCTTGACAGAAAAATTACACTGGGCAAGTTTTCAAGCTTTGGTGTAAAACATCTTTGTCCTTGTGATGTATCACTGACAGATGACCGCAGACTAAAAATAGACTCTAGCAAAATCTAATGTTGGCATCAAGCAAACAGATAATGCATCATGAGGGATAGGAGCTGATCAATCCCAATGCCATTATTAGCCTTTCCTTATTTATTCTGCCTTACTATCAGTTTGATTCTACATCGATTCCTGAGCCCTTTCAATGTGGAAAAAGTTGGAAGACCAAATATTTTTCAGCGTGAACAACCTTAAACACATGGCACTCCTGATTCTACTGCCCTGCTACATCGACAAAAGCTTCTGCATGTTGCTGGTGTTTCCATCCTTCCCTGAAATCACACAAACTAGATGTGCTCTTGGCATCCTGCTCTTCAAAATGAGCCACAGTTTAGACCAATCATCTCCCATTGTCCGATTAAATCTTCTACATTACTACTTCTGCCATCAACCTTTGACAAGAGCCTTCCATCTTTGACTTGTGTGGCATGCAGAACAAAGTGGAAGGAAATTATAAAGACATTTTTAAGCATAGAGACAAATTATATAGACTCCTTGTGCTTATTGTTACTGATTCTGGACTGGAAATGTTTTCTGATTCTCATTCATTCCTGTTGATCACAGTGTTTGGATAAGACAAACAAATGCAGTATAGTACCGCAAACTCATTTTGTTTGTTCACAATCCTTTTTTTAGTGTTCTCTTGCCCCGACTGTTTCACCATTTTTTTAAATGTATTTTTGGGCATTTTGTGCCTTTACTGATAGGAGACAGACAGAGGATAGACTTGTGACAGGGGGTGAGAGAGTAGGGGAAGACACTCTGCAAACTGGTCACAGGCGGGATATGAACCTGGACCGGCAGAAGCACGTACATGGGGTGCCTGGTTGCTAACCACTCCCCCAAACCAGCACCCCGTGTTTCACCATTTTAATCACATTAGTTACTCTGATTGCTTGGGTATCACAAGAGTCAGTTTCGTCCCCAAGTCAAGTAAAGGCACACATTTACAGCTTTGAAATCTCCAGTCTGAAACAGTGACCAATCTTACAGCCAATAGTCTGCAGTCTGATCTTGGCATTAATAAGAACTAAAAACATTAAAAACAAAGCTTTCATCCTTCATCTATATGTTCTAGACATGCTCTAATACAATTCAAAGTGTTACATCAACTGCACTTTACTAAAGCCAAACTTGCAAAAATGTTTCCAGACCTAAATCCTGTGTGTGACAGGTGTAAATTAGCCCCTGCAACTATTTATCATATGTTATGGTCCTGTTCAAAACTTGTTCCTTTTTGGTCGTCCTTCTTTGACAAGCTCTCCCGGTATTGTGGCTGCATTATCACACACTCTCCCATGGTTGGAATTTTTGGTATAGTTCGAGATCCATCTTCTTTAAATATGCCCACTCATATAAATAAGGTTATTGCCTTTTCCTCTTTATTAGCTAGAAGAGCAATTTTGTTTAAATGGAAAGATGTGACACCTCCATCACACAATCAGTGGCTGAGAGATGTGATGTACAACCTTAAGCTGGAAAAAATAAGATGTACCCTCAACGGCTCCTGTAAGAACTTCTACAAAGCCCGGGATCCATTCATGCAATATGTGAAAAGTTTACCCGGTCTGGAGCTTTAAGTTAACGACCTTTAAAAGGTCTTTCCCTTATGGTAAATTCGAATGCACATTGTCCCTTTCTTTTTCTTGTTTTAATGTATCATTATTATTATTGTTATTATTATTTTGTCTTTTCCTATTTTTTTTTAATTTCAATTACCATATGTGTTTGTTTATATACAGGCATACATATGTATATGTATGTTTAGCATTTTTGTTGCTGTTTATGCATGTGTATGTGTATATATATATTTTTTTCTTTTTTCCTTCCTTTTATTTTACTATCATTATGATTTATTCATTTTGATGTATGTTTCTAAAGTTCTGTGTTGTAATGTTGTAGAAATTAAAATCTTATATAAACTAGAAAGCACTCGGAGAGCGCAGACCTCCGCCAACGCCATAATCCTCTCCCATATTGTCATTTTGACCATAAATATTAGTCCCGCCTTTATTTCATCTAAATATTTAGATTCATTGGCCATGAAAACATACCATTAGCAACTGAATTCATAATGATATCTATTTTAGTTCAGTAGTTATTCACAGAAATCACATTTTTCGTCATGGCGGCCAGACGCTGCTCCGGATCAACACCAAAATCGAATCAGTTCTTCCTTTTCCCATGCTGAACATTTCCTGAAAATTTCATCCAAATCCGTCCATTACTTTTTGAGTTATTTTGTTCACAGACGGACAGATGGACAGACGGACGGACGGACAGACGGACAGACGGACAAACTCTCCCAAAAACATAACCTCCTTGGCGGAGGTAATAAAGTGTTAAAAAAACAAAGCTTGACAACAGTATAAGTTTGTGCTTCTAAGAATACAGAAAACACTTCCTCCCATCATCCCCTGCATTTCATTTAAAAAGGAAAAAAGATACAGTGAAGAGCATCTATGCTGTTTTTGATGGGTGCAGTGATGAATAATGGAAACTCCTCAAATACACACAACAGAGCTGATATGGTACTTCAGGGAGGAGGAAATTCAAGAAAATATGACAAATCAAGAGACACAAAAACAACTATAGAACAAACAAAAGACAACAAATCAATCAGAGACAATACTGCTGCCGGCTGTATGCACATCAAATCAGGTCTGGTGTCTTCAAAGACTTTCAGAGCGAGCCGTGCAAAAAACTCCATTAACTCCTGACAAAGGACGCAAATGAATCCCGACATGTGGTGGGGTGGAATTAAAGACAGTATCTCTAGTCATGACAAACATGAAGAGATTTTTTCACTGTGTGTTCATATAAACACATAGGCGGATGAATGAGATCATGCATCAGCCACACAAACAGAAACAACCACAGGCAAACATATACTTTCACACATTTTTAAAAATGACTCAAAAATGTTTTAACTGTCCTTCAAATGCAAAAATCTGTCTTTTTGTCAGGCATATTCTCTTTTTTAAAGCATGATCAGCATTAGCCTTGATAGTGGCCACCACTATATCTGGTAACTCACTTCAGCATTACAGTATTAAGTTTACTTGATGAACACTGTTCCAGAGGGAGATTAGAGCTGTGTGTACTGTTGGCTACATGTACAGCCTGACAATGGCTACATGTAAATACTACAAAAATCAGATCATCAGATGTGCAGATCATCATAGATGCCACCGCTTCACTTCCACATTTTCTTAGCTGTGTGACATTTCATTTCAATTTTTTTTTGGCCATTTTTTATCTTTTATTCATAGGAAAGAGAGAAAGACTTGTAAAAGGGGGTGGGAGAGAATGGGGGAAGAAACTCTGCAAGCAGGTCCCAGGCTGGAATAGAACCCAGACCAGCAGAAGTATGCACATGGGTTTGTGCCAAGTTGCCGACCACTTCCCCAAAGTAGCACCCTTCAACACATCAGTAATTGAAGTCACATCTGTATCAGTTTAAATTACCTGTGGTGTAAGATAATATTGTTTTGTATTATCAGTACAGCTTGTTGATTTAAAAAGTCTGATAGTAAAAAGATTGAATACAGTAAGAACAACTGAATGTAACATGCAAACTGACCACAAGTAAGCTTATATTTCAATGTTATCACTCCATAGACTTCAGTTCCATTTGAAAATCATTATGTTTACAGCAACAAATCAAATGATGCTGATACTCATCGACACCACAGCAACAACATATTAAGTCATAAACTCTCTATACTGAGTTATTTATTAGGTTCAACTATTTAGTCAATCTTCTCTATGTTCTCTAAATTATCGAGTAATGTTAGCAAACTTTTGTGCAATTCAGACCAAACTCTTCCTCTATAAATGAAAATATAACAGCAGGTGATTCAGGACGATTTGATACTTTCAACCGAAAATGTATCCTTTTGAAACATGAATTTAAAAAGTATTGCAACTTTTGACAACCTCCCTGTCCAGTTGGAGATAAAGCTGATATTTTTGTACCACATAGACAGTGTTACGAGTTATTCTACAATTACTGTTGATGAAAAATAAAAGTGATCCAATATTGGGCATGTTGTCCTGATTTTTACATGAATCAAACCGAAGTACAACATTTAAAGTATTGCAACAACCATTTGTTTGTTCTTCACAGTCCTCTTGGTGGCATTTAAACATCCAACAGTCTCAAAGTTGGTGCATAGGAGAGTAAAGTACAGTCCTGAAAAAGAAGAACTTGTACAAGTCCCTTGCTTGGCATCACCTGTTGGGGCAATTCTTTCTTTTCTTAAGACTCTGACTTCCTTAAAGAAAATAGCAATCCATATCAGTTTATAGCATAATTTCTTAAATATAACACACACCCTATATATCCACAACTTTTGACTGGAAAAACAAACATAACACGCACCCAAATTTTGCCCAAACCTTACTCCCTGATGACTCAAAAATTACCTTTGTTCAAAGTTTTAATCAATGAAATTTCAGCATTTTTATAACAACTACCATACACTATTTTCTCTCTCAAATGGATACAGAAAAACTTTTTGGTTACCGCATGCACAATTACTCAATTTCTGCCTGCATGCTCAATTGTAGTGTACCAACCAATCAGAGAGCAGCAATCAACATGCCAATGTCTTCAACCAATCACAGCGCAGCTATATTGTATCCTCTTGCTCACAAGATGTCAGTGCCCTGTGTTTGCACGTGTTTTGGCAGAGAAAGAGAATATTCCAGCTTCTTGTATCAGATGTGTTGCAATTAAGATGTTGGTGAGATGATATATGGTAAGTTCTTTGCTTGTAGTCATTTATAATACACACCCAAAAAGAGAGCATATTGAAAGGGACTGTGAGGAGAATCTGTTTCCGGCGACATTAAGACTCTGCTACCCATGAGCACGCGCGGCGACTGTCGTAATGCTGCGTTCCAGTAACCTCGGAACTGGGAGTGACATCATCTCCAACTTATCGGCGTTCCAGTTAAAGGCAGAAAAACATGCCGATCTACCAGGCTATTATTAGCTGCTGTTAGCACGCCCTGTGTTGTTGTATGAAGAATGTGATCATCACTATGGCAGCATTTTTGTAAATATAAGTCTAACAATACTATGTATACAGCTGATCTAGAGCAACACACCTCAGTCAGAAGTGTAAATAAACTGATTATTACAGAAGCTAAATAACTGTTCACACTGGGGGCATCCATCTTCGATTGTCAACTCGGGGGTGGCGAGGTTTCACCGAGTTCCCAGTAGGAAATTCTGACCTCGGGGGACGTTCCAGTTGCAGTTTCCTACTCGGAACTCGGAAATTCCTACTTCTGACTACAACTTGAACACACCACAAGCCAAAGTGGTGTGTGTGTTGTGATGCTAATAAAAATGCAGCTTGGACCTTCCTCAGAACTCTACATTGCTTTACAACTTCTTTTTTCAACAACTTACAGGATGCAAAGCGACGAGGTAGTGTATCTCTTTCTAGTTATGTAGCGGTAGTTCTTGATGTGTGACAACAAGCAGTTTTTGGAAAACTTAGTATCGTAGTTTTGTAGCCGGCTCTATATCGCTACTTACAGCCCGGTGCTCTAAGACGTGTCCGAATAATATAAATTTGCTCTAGTTTTAATTGTCTTGTTCCCAAAGTTGAGTATCCAGGCCAGTCCAGCTCTGTCCGACCCAACCAGAAGGCTAAGAAATAGCATTTATAGATAACCTAATTGATGCTATAAAACTCATCTTAGAGTGTGTATTTCGATCAGGCATATATCTCAAAGTGAGACTTTTTTGTAATTACTTAGAAACTCCTCACAGTCCCTTTAAAAGCAAAAAATACGTGTTATAATCGAAAAAAATTATGGTATATTTCCTGAGTTACAAATACCAGCCAGCAAATACTAGATATGAACATGGTCTATATTGCCCAACACACACCTGTCAAAATGATGTTGAGAAAAAACAATCTTAGATAAGAAAATCCAACTTTAATATCAGTACTACAGCAGGGGACAGCAACAAACCAGGCAGATTGGTGAGCTAGGATGCCACTGAATCTTTTCCAACTTCTTCCTCAGTCTGTGCTAAAACATTCTCTGAAGTGTAGCAGGGGGTTTTGCACAGACAGCTGTGCCAGCGTCTGCAAAAATGACAGCTTAGGCCTGAGGACTTTGGCTGGCTGCGCCTGACGAGCTGGATCCGAGTGCTCTCACCACACCGCTCTGCTACAGCCTGCAGGTGAAGTGTCTGCAGCACCATATGGAGTTAGGGGAAAATTAACACTGAGATGAAGAGTGCTACGTGACAGCAGAGAGGCCAATCTATAAACTAAGAGGTGTTTCCATTTATTTTCTGCCCTATTTATATCACTGAGGGTGGAGTAAATTTCTGTGCATTTATAAAAATACTCCCTCAATTAACATGATAATGAAAGCATTAAATGAAGGAAACATATTCAAGAATCAGACACGCCCCAGGCTCTCGTCATACACGTCGACAAACACATTGATCACTGTGTGACATTACCATCACCGTGCAATTTAAATTCTGCGCAAACACACCTTTGCTCTCATGCACAAAGGTTTCTTCTGATTCTAAATCACTGCTTAAATATTAATGATCAACATAGAAAATAAGTGAAGGCTACGTCAGGACTCTTTACAGCTCATTTTGTATCACAGATGTTCAAGCCGAAACTAAATTAGTTCTTGTAACAACACACTTGGCCTGGAACAAACTAAGTAACATAAACTGGATAATTCAGACAAGGGTAATCTATAGCCCCATTCATGCTGTTGTTTCAAGCTGTAATATTTACACCTCTGTAATGATGATGGAGATATCAGAGACCTAATATTGAAGAGAGGAAGGCACGTGGACACAATAGGAGACAAGGGCACTGAAACTTTCTGCCTTTGTGTGTATGAGGAGCACGAGCCATGTAGCCTTCATCAAAGCCAAAAAATGACTTCACAGAAATCATGTGAATGTCTTGATATGTAATACTGATGTACTTTTGTAGTGTAGTGGCAGCTTAACAGAAATTTTCTGTGAAAATTGTTGATGCCAGCAGCTAAAATCTTTATAATCTTGTGAAATTTATAATTCTGTGTCACAACCATCAGATATTAAAAAAAGGTCCTCTAACACTTTTTTAAACAAGATTCAGGCCATTTTAAGACCCTTCCCAGACCTAAACTGGGAGGAAATAAAGGATATAGATTTAGATTTTTACAGGCCTAAAAATGAGGTAGTGGTGGAGCATATGTTATGTGTGTCAGTTTCCTCATTCCAGTAGACTGAAAAAGACATGAAATAAATGTCGAATGATCCCAACCACAGACTAAGAAGTCAACAAGACAGACTCTGGCAGTGGCACACACAAAATTTTGAATACAGAAAAAAAAACTCATTTTTTGCTTTGCAGAACAAAGAATAGGAAACACAGGCATATAACATTATGCTTCTTTAACCCACTAAAAGTAAGACTGTAATCCTACAAACAAATTGCAAGTTCGCACTTGAAAATGTACCAAAAATACACCTTTTTCCTCAATAAGGACAGAGACATAAACATAAACATGAAATACTGATGCTAAAATCTTTTTTCAGTTTTTGGAGCAGCCCTTAAAATAGCAAACCGCAGATATCATAAAGATGGCAAATAAGGTAAAAAAAATATTTTCTGAAGACCCTCTATCGCATCAAAATGCAGAAAAATTGAAGTAGGGATCTGCAGAAACCCTTGTTGAATAACGCTGAGCTTTAATCCTTTTCGCCAGGATATTAGTTGCCATGCAAGATCGCAGTTTCTTACACAGTCCCTGGATAGAGAGTTGATTGGTTACATCACATCCTGCCTCTTTTAGTAACTGCGATATTTATCTGAGTAAAAGACACAAATAATTGTAAATACCATGTTGAGCAGTGCTTAAGCAGCTGACTCACTTTAGTAAAAATTAAAATTCACCATTTCTATATGACTTAATTACAGTTTTTATGGCCTGACTTTCAAAATAATGCCGTGTAGTTGAAGAAATGTTAGTCTTCACATTTGGTAAAGCAGAGCGGTCGGGAGGTAACCTGAGGTAACCAGATTTAGATTGCTCAGCTTGGGATTAGTGAGATAAACCCATCTTAAAAGGGCTAATTAAGACTTGATGGGATTGTGAAGTCACTCCTGTGTTCGGCAATTACATTTGAGCAGGATTTTTACTTAGTGTAATGAGGGGAAAAAATGAAACCAAACAGTGGATTTTCACATTAGAAGCTACTTATCAATACTGAAAATTTAATCAAGGCAGTAATAGAGTTGGCAGGAAATTGTATAATAAGTTCAACATCTTTGTTTGATTATTAACCTCAAAATATCATTAACCAAATGTTATTTCTGATCATGATTACAGGAATTGACATACCTGTTTGAAGTAGAAAACACGATTTAAATGAATTGGTATGTATATATACAGTATTATTTTATGCCTATAACATTTTTACGTTATTTAGAAAATAAAAATACAAAAGTAAAGAAGTTATGAAGTTAAAAAGTTATGATGTGCTGGACTTTAAGTTTATTTTTAAATGGCTACAAATTTTGTGAGGGTAGTACAAAAGAAAAACAATGCAAACAATTTCTGATACAAAGTCAAACACAAAGCAACAACAATATAATCACTTTCTCAGAGGTAACAAAACCACTCATTTGAAGACATCTGGATATCAATATTGAGTTGACAAAATAATGGACATGGCTTAAATCAGAATAATATAAGAGTGAAAATGACTCACCTGAGGATATGGGAACATGCCTAATGCCAGCTGTGTAAAGAGCAGAGACATTTAATGAGACCACTAAAACAGGCCATTAGAATAAGTAAAAAGTATGAATGTGTCCTTATGAACTGAACACACTTTATTTATCAAGGACAAAGTAGTTCTGCACAGTTTCAGCACAGAGCATGAAGCTGATGGGATGCTCTTAAATTTGATAGTGTTTGCTTGTTTGAGCTTTTTAGTGCACAGCGTATCAAATGCCAAACACTCCCTAACAACAAACAGCATAGCAACAGCCATCATAAAATGTTAGAGACACATAGACCCCGAAATAATAATATAAAATTCTACAAACATACATACTGAACTTATGTAAAATACAACCATTTATAAATGTGTCCAGCTCTGGTTTATTCAAACTCGTACCTCAGTTTTGCTGTGAAACTAACCGTAATGTATTTTATTTAAGCATGTAACATGTTCCAGTTATCAGCCTATAACTAATAGAGCTGACGTAACCTCTGTGGGGCTGCGATATGTTATGATCACCTATGATGTTTCTAGTTTCTGTAACTCTCCCATCTCTGAAAGATTTTATAATTTTGTTTAGGGGTGAAATTGATCCGCAATAAAACTTGTTCGATTTTTTTCCTCAAATGTTGATAATTAAGTAGGTCGTTTTTTTTCTATTTGTACTGATGCCTGTGATGTTTTTCTTGACCATATTTTCAGGGTCTGATTATATAACATGACAGCTTTTTTATTGCAGATGTGGAAGTTCGACCTCAAACTGTCAAGGTGGAAATGAGAAAATCATAAAATGGAAGAAGACCAGGGCTGTTTGAGTTGGTTGTGACTGAATAACTCACATAAGTTTTTTGGTTTTCACTGTTTTGTAATTTCTTGACATTTCTTGAACTTCCCCATGATCTGAATCCATCTTCCTTTTTCTGTCTCTTAAAATTAAAACCTTCAAGTTAAAATGGTTTACTATAGGAAATACATATTAAAATCAAAGTATTTAAATCTTAAACGACATAGTTATTGAAACTGCATTTCACATATATAATCATATGTACACCTTTTATATTTGCCTGTTTCTTAATGGGACTGAACTGAAGTGAAGACACAGAAGGAAAATTTGGCTTAAACAACTGAAGCATGCAGAGACTTTCTGTCTTTGAGGTAAGCTCAGTGCCCGCCTGCTGATAACACTTCCTCATCAAATAACATCAGCTATTAGTTAATAACCCCCCCACCATGACCACCTGCAGAGAACAAAATGGGGGGATAAAAGGGAAGGACGGGGGGCTTGTGGGGCCGTCGTATGTAATGTGCGTGTGTTATTTCGGCTGGGGGGGTTGGTTGACAGCTCTCCCTGACATTTGGCAATCCACTTTGGGTGGGCATTTTTCATCCTGGTCAAGGGCAGTTGCCCAGCGTATTGGCAGCATTACGTTATTAAAACGTCAAAAGCACCTCAGACCCTCCTTGAACATAAATAGACCCAACTAGCAGGCTGAAGATCAATCCAAATTTAAAGGGGGCACAAAGCCATTTCATTTAGCCTAATACACACATCAACAGCTAAAAATAAGAGGGACAGGGCCAGGGGGTGTGCTACAATAAAACTTCATCTTTATCACACAGAATCATGTCAATAATTCTGACAGGGCTGCTTTCTTGTGATATCATCCATTATTGTTATTATTGTAATGATATTAAACGTTACCTACAATCAATGGGGGCGCTGAAGCCCAAATCATTTGTTATACTACAGACTGAGAGCTGTTGACAGACACAGATGCAGAATCAATAACATCAGAGGAGGAAGTCGAAAAGGGGGGAGGGTTGTATTGAAATTAAAATGTAATCTATAATTGTTGGATGTCAGTCAAACACTAATGGAGCTGAGATAAAGATAGCATAATGCTAACTGATCTGATAATCTGACACCAACATGTAACACTACTCTCTTCTGCTTTCAAATCTTCCTGTCATATACAACATACTTTTGATGATGGGGATGTTGAAGTTCCTAAAATATGCCTGAAAGGCGACATTACCATTTATACAACAAGACTCAAACAAGTGAGTAATAGGGAAGAGAAAACAGAGTCAAAGAAGAGTTAGCTTAAAGGTCTCATGTTCTGGTGTGTTTGACTGTTAACATCATGTCTTTGGTGTCTCTTAAGCAAGGGTTTGGTTTAAGTTAAATGAAAAATGTCCTACACATAGTAAAATGCAGCATACATTTTTTATCTCTAAAGAGGATCAGATGCAGCTCTTCTGTCCTCCCCTTTGGAAACGCTTAGATCTGAGAGAGCAGGGAAGCTACAGGAGGATATGACAATGAACTCTGTGCCGATTATTAATGTCTGATGATAGGGGAGAGGAGGGGTAACAGGCTGTGGAGCGGACTTTCAAAGCTGTCATGATGTCTGCCTGTGATGAGAAGACTACACACATGTAGGTGGAGGCTGTATAGCTATGACATCGTAAACCCCAGGTAGTGAAAAAGAGGTGTAGAGCATTTCTGTTTGAACTGAGTTCAGTTAAAGATGTTTTTCTGCTCCCAAACGCCCCCCCAACAACATTAAAAGCAAACATAATTGATTTTGCAGGACATGGGACCAAAAATCCATCATTTATTCCACAAAGAGGTATAAAAACAATAGCAAACAGTGTGTGGCAAAGATGACAATACATTGGACACTAATGGCCTGGTGGTTACGTTGCACCCCAAATACTTCCCACAAAGTTGGTGGCCAGGATTAAATTTCAACTTGTGGCTTATTTCTCCTCTATCTCCCTGGTTCCCTACTCTGCTCACAGTTTTATCAAATAGAGGCAAAGGTCAAATAATAGATTTTAAAACAAAAATGACAATATGCTAACTTGGACCTATCTGATGAAGAAGGTTATTTGAAGTGTCTACATTTTACAGTAATCAGCTTATTTTCTGTGCTCATCATACAAGAATGAAAATGTTGACTTCAGAACAAATTAATAAGATCAGATTTCAAGAAACTGAAAAGACAACAGGTCATCTGAAATCTAGAAACAGAATCAAGCCTGGTTCACTCCAGGGAAACTTCAGTTTTGTGTCATTTTTGAAGACCCAAAACGGTATCACTTCTCTCTTTGCTATTCTTGATCGGTTCCTGTGCAGCAAGCAATTTCAGACAAATAAAACTCTTTCTCCACGCTCTATTTGGAGTCAGAGCTACCATTTTTGTGGATCTTCAGAAAGAAAAAAATAAAATAAAAGCTGTTCCGACAGTATGCTGCTGAACATTCCATTATATTTTTTTCCACAGATTTTGTGTTTTTGTAAAAAAAGACACAAAGTTAAAATCACTTCATAAAGAGAGTTTTAAGCGTATTATAATTCAATTAAAAAAAAAACCTATGTTAAATGACACTTAACATTCATGAAATAACTGCTTATTAAAAATTGGATTTTTCACAGTGCAATTTCAAGGTGTTATATTTACACCACTGTGATGTTGCACCTTCACTTAGAATGTTGCAGAGGTATAAAGAGGAGATGAAGTGATTCCTCCTCTGTTTCAGCTTTGGAGATCTGCAGAGGTGGAAAGTGCTGTGTGTATAAATATGTCTGACAGAGCGTGTGTGTGTGAATCTCCTGCTGTGCCGTGCTCTCATGTAATATTATGTAATAACATATTGCAGATAGGGTCACTAAATATTACAACACTGTCATAAATGTTAATGTGTTGGGCGTAATAATGGTGGATCTCCTTATCAGTGCTCTTGCTGAAGTGCATGGAGAGAAAAGGCTTACGTGTACAGCTGTTGTTTTCAAACACTGAACAAGTCATAAATATTTGTACCTCCATGAAAGAGATTCCCACACTCCAGACGTCTGCGTGGATACCATACTGTTCTCCTGATATCCTCTCCGGCTGTGAAATACAAACATCTATTTATTTAAAGTAACAGCAACCAACAGACACATACAGTACTAATAATTACAAGTTCAAGTTATTATGTAAGACTCTGAAATATGGGTGTTACTCACCGCCATGTATGCATTAGTTCCAACATAAGTTTTGGCAATAGAGTTCACCAACTGTTAAAGAAAATAAAAAGTGGAAAAAAGAAGCAAAGCAAATCAAATCACACGTATAATAATTCTACTGACCATGACACGGCACTTGAACAAGGGCTAAATTTAATTACACACTTAGAGTCAATTCAAGATAACCATTCACAGTAAAAATAATGCAGAAGTATTTTTTTGGTTGAGATACTGAGAGATAATAAGCACCACTGTCTCTGTCAGTGTGTTTACATTTTTCATAATCAAAGGAAGCCTGAGTATAACAACCATACTTATATCCCAGCTCTCGTTAATAGTGCAAAATTAGTGTGAAGAAACAATTGCCTCTTGATTTGTTTTAGACCAGGAGAAATAGGTTGCAAACACAGGTTTTATTGACCCAATGAAAGACAACAGATCAAGAAAGAAATCTAAGTTTTGGCTGATGTGCACTCTTCAGTTTTTAACCAAATAAATAGAAAATGAGGTAGGTTTTGGCATAAATTTCTTAAAATGTGCAATATTTAGCTAACACAAATTACTTTGGAGGAAAATACCCAATAAAAAAATAAATAAAGGAATAATTTAT
The DNA here is from genome assembly GCA_036419115.1 of Scarus forsteni. Lineage (NCBI taxonomy): Eukaryota > Metazoa > Chordata > Actinopteri > Labriformes > Labridae > Scarus > Scarus forsteni. Next base: position 19,197,442 of record JAZDUH010000443.1, read on the forward strand.
TTAATTGTACTGACTTTTATCAACACTCCCACAAGAAGACAGGGGTAAGACAAGGAGGCATGAGTGTGTGTCAGTGCGTGTGTACACAATGGTACATGTCATCAATGACAGGACTGTGATAATGAGTGTCTTTTCCCTTGTGTGTGTATGTGTGTATGTGTGTTTTTAGCACAGTGTGAGGAGGGGAGGGAGACTGTGAATGTGTGAAACAGAAGTAAACAGAAAAATAGAGTTATAAAAACAGAGGACAAGTCAGCGTGTAAAAATGTTACGCATTCAGGGTGTAAAATTCACCTTGGAGCTTCCTGGGAAGTGGAGGTTAAAAATGAATAACAATTTGCCAGAGGGGAAGGTGTGTGTGTGTGTGTGTGTGTGGTGGAAAGGGGGACCGAGTCCTCAGGGGTGATGTTTTGGGGAGCGCTGAAGGTCTGTCCCTGATGATTACATTGCAAACACATACTGCCACACACACAGAGCCACACAATGACTGTGCTATTGTCTACCACCCACGCTGTCCACACACCCACTGAATGCATATCAATGAGGCTTGGCCACTGTGTGTGCGGGTCATAATTATAACAAGTGTTTTTTTCAGAGGCTGCAGAACAATAGAGGTGGGGGGAGTTAATGTGAGAGGAAGGCCCCTGGGAGAGCGCTGATGTGGGCTGAAAATGAATGAAATGATTGACAGGTTGACCATATGCACACAGACAGATTGCACAGGGCTGTGGAGTTGCAGCTACAGACAGTTGGTGTTCTTCTCTCTCACTATCATGCTCGCACAAACAAATCAGCGTACCTGTGTGCTGACACCAAAGTCACAGAGCTTGACTTGTCCCCGGGTGTTCACCAGCATATTGGAGGGCTTGACGTCTGTGGAGACAAACTGCTTGATAGAACTGCAACATCAGCACTCTGTGTGCTGTCTTTATCAACTCTGTCCTTTTTTTATTAAGAGAGCGAGGGAACCGCTTTACTCACCTCTGTGAAGTATCTTCAGACTCCACAGATACGTCAGACCTTTTACTACCTGAAAACATAAACAGAAAAAAGTTATCTTAAAGAAGAATCAAGAACTTACAAGCAGTTATAGTTGATTCACTTTTTAGGTTATGAGAGAACATAACATACATTTAATGCCGTTCACATGCTGTAAAACAGTTGGACTAATTTGAAGTGTAAACCATTTAAAAAAAGAACTAAAATAAATTGCTGACAGTTTCAAATACTGCCATTCTGTTGAGTCTATATGTGTGCAGATCTAAAGCCTTTTTCACTTGAATGGTCACACAACAAGTTGTTCAGAGTGAGGGAGGTAATTTTTTTGAAGGCTAACCTTGATTAATCACATAATTACTTCAGATTTAATTATGTTGCATTTCAAAACCACCAGTATCACGGCTTTGGAATTATGGATTCAAAGAGATTAATACTGTCGTCTTGGGTTCTGGTCTGAAACCAGGACCTAGAGCTACAAAGTGCTCCTCCTATGATTTAAAGTGTTAAACACCAACACATATTTAAGATATGCAGAGGTCTGTGTACAAAATAACTCATTCACTTTGAACAGTTCACAGTTATTGTGACACCGTCTGCACTTTTCAAGTTCAGTTACTTTTTGTGTTCTCAGTATGTTGCCCAGTTAAGGTTCAGATAAGTTAAGGTAAGGTGCTGGCTCTTGAAACTGCTACGTTTCATGCCGTTACTACAAAATCTGTTCCCTCCTAAAGTAAAGACACTATTTTCCTCTAAGTAGAGCCTGCTTTAATTTGTATCCCCATAGAAGACATCTGGGTAGGTATTCCTGTTGACTCCGTTAAGGAGGGGCATAATCATCACATACAGACAGAAATTGTGTTTAGTGGGATGGGAGAGCTGATTGCAGCCTCTCGTCTGTCTTTGCTAAACAACATCCACAGATAAATTAATGATGAACAAAAGCTCTCTGAAGTCCTCCTGTCTCAAAAGGTTTTGGTGCAAGTGTTACAACTGCAAAGTGCAGCTCCATCACACCCTCTAGGGTGCTTTCTTTCAGAGATAATTAACAACTGTGACAGTGGAAAGGAGGGGAAGCTGTGAATCAAAATTAACACTGACTAAATAGCTGTGATTGTTTGATTATGGACAGAGTCAAAGGAAGGAGACGGACTGATGGCGGGCATGGGGTAATGAGAGTGGAAAAGAGACTTTAATTCATCAACATCAAGGCCATTTCTATCAAATTCAAGTTTTAACTGAGAGTAGAAAAAGAGGGAGAACGAAGAAATAAAACTAATTTTGTTACTTTACCACAAAGAGGCTAATTGAAAAATTCACACTTGTGTTTTTTTCGGTCACAAAAAATTAAAATCTTTTATTTAGACTTGCTCTGTGTTCAACAGGTCACGATGAAATAATTACTGCGTGCTAACTTTAATATGTTTCACATTTTTTCTAAAAAGAATTATCATTACATCTCTGATTTTACAAATAACAATACATGAACAAAACATATAAAACTTACTGCGACTGCTATCCTCCCCAGCACGTGCTCGGGAATTCTTTTATACACATCCAGAGAACCACCTGAAAAAGACAAATATTTATCAAAAGAAAAAGATTCAGTTTGACTTTGAATCAGGTGGATCCAGCATGATTACAAATTCTATCAAGCTTTGACTTCATACAGGACTCCATAATGATAAATACCCACAATTCATTCAAAGTCTCCATGTTGTAGCAGAACTTCCGACCCATCATGACAAATATATAATTGAACATCCTACCCCAGAAACCATAACTACATTCTACACACTGTCAAGTAAAACCAAAGCAGAGAAAAATATATCCGCATGACGTTAAACACCACATTACTCAAAACATGTTTTTCAAATATATATTTATATGGGTTTTTTTTTGTTTTGAAGACACATGCCAAGGTTTTCTTAAAATGTGTTTATAAGTGCATTTCCTTTTTATTATTCTACCTTCCAAGACTGTCTGACTTTAATTTTTCAGCTCAATGAAACAAAACTTCAGAATCATTGATGCTGTTAAATCCGAAGAATTTTGTTTGCTTTATTCAAGTACAACCTGCACTGAGTGGTCAAAGAAAAGTTTCATGAAGTAAAGAGTGCTGAAAGGTTGGACAGACTCTACTGACATGCCGAGCCACGTGTGAAACAGGGGACACAGTGCATTACCAAACACTCTGACAAACACACGCGCCTAAAAACAGACAGTCCCTTATCACCCACCAATCTTATACACACATACAAACGCATCTACAAATGCACTCAAGTCAAGATTGATCACACCCTTGTAGCTTTTAGCACACATGGCATGCGCAGCAGCGATAAGATGTGCTTCTGATCTGCAGAAGTGTAAATGGATACCAGGCAGAGAGACTGAAGCCACTGACCCAGTCTCTTCTACACAGCTGTGGACGACAAAGTTTAACATACGATCTTCTCTTCTTAGACGCAGAGATACTCACCATCCATGAACTCTGTGCATATAGATATCCTATTCTCCACAAAGAAGGCACTGAAGAAAGTGATGATATATGGAGAATCACACTGAAATCAAGAGAAGAGAGAATATGATCACTGGTGAGATTGACTGAGTAGTCTGGGATTGGAAAATTGAAAATGTGAACAAATGCAATCCATATGTTTTGTTAAACATCCCAATTGGCAGGAGGTCCAGATAGAGAACAATCAAGTTCTCTATCTGGACCACCTACTTTCAAACATTATTTTTATTTTTACCTGGGGCAAACCTACAACCAAGCCAAGATCTCAAGGCACACAATACTGATGTTAATGCAAAATAGCCTCTTCAATGTGTGTCCTCGTGTCCTATCCGTCCGTTCCACATGTCTATTCTAATCTAATTTGATGCTCAAAATATAAATCTCTTTCTTGTTAGAATTTCCCATTAAGCTGCATGCTGTAGCCTGAAGCCAATAGTGATGTTTTGATCATGACTTGGGCCACCCTTGAGGGGTTTTGTTCATGCCTGAAAAAATGACCTCAGGTCCACTGAGCAAACTTCTACTGAAAGACACTTTCATCTCTGGTTTGTTTTTCTACAAACAGCATTCCAGTGCTCGGTGAGTGAATTTAAACCATGGGCCAATATAATTAACAAAGCTAAGGTTGACTGATGTTAAGTTTACCTTCTTCATGTGGTTAGGACATACACATTTCAGCCATAGCAGTAAGCAACCAGGACCTCCACCTGACAGGTTTATGCCTCTACACCTGTTTCACACTGGAAGCATTTTGCTTGTGTGCATTTGCTGCAAGTGGCCTCAGCTTTCACACCACGTTAAAGTCCTGCTGCCACAGCTCCACCTCTAAATATTTGTCACCCCATGAATAAGCTTCATTTTAAAAGTTTCGGAGGAATCACAGCAAATTTACCCACAAGGAACCTGATTCATCGCATGAACGGGGAAACCTGTGGAAGGACAGCATTCTGACAAAGCAGAGGATTTTCTCCACAGAGGAGGAAAACTGACAGAAATCCTTTGGAGAATGTAGCAAGTATTTTGGAGATTTAAAATCAATTAGCAAGGAAAGATCATCATGTCACATCACCTCGAACCATCCTCAAAGTCAGGCTTTTAATCTTTGAGCCACTGTGTACATTTGTGCTTTTTTATATATAAATCCCTCATAATAATGGTGAGATATTCTACTAACCAGCCAGGAGTGAACCTAATCTTAAAGTGAAGACTGATCTTTATACCAACTCTGACTTCAAGCTTTTTGGGCAATCGAGATATTTTATTCACAAGAATAGTACAGAGAGATCGATGGACTGATAGCAAAAAACAGGACCCCTTAGGCCTCCGTTCAGGACTATGTTGAGTTTAAGTGATTTTGTATTGCTAATCTCAGTTTCTATTGTAGAAGCGATGGTGATAAATGGCACCTCCTTTGTCAGATTGGTGCTTGTTACGTGGCATTGAGTATCATTCAGTAAATCAGAGAAAAATGTCTTAAGAGGAAGAAAATTCACCTTGTAGAGAATTTCTAACTCTGACATGATCTGCTTCTGTAACTCCACTGTGATATCCAGAGGAATGACCTGTAAGAAAACATAAAAAAGATGCAGTGTCAATTGTACAAAACACAAACAGGATCTGTCGATTCCTGATTTATCCAGTTGTGAGTACCACATTGAAGAATATTCAGTATATTGGTTTTGTTAGTTTTTACCTTGACAGCTAAAACCTTCTTGCCAAGAACATGGTACGCTCTGGAGAAAAGAAAAACAACAGACCAAGGTTAAACAAGACATCAGAGGGTTGGGTTTTATACAGGCTGCTTTCTTATTGACATCCGTAATGACATCCTCAACATTAGGACTTTTCATTTTCCAACAGAAGGCTTTCAAAGGTTTTCTTATATTCATTTTAAAAAAGCTCTGATCTAAAATAGTCTAAGTCATGGTCTAAAGAAAAAAGTAATCAAGTTCTACTTAATCAAATCACAAAAATGTAATTCTACTAAGCTGGAGTTGTGTAGAAGTTTGATAAAGGTGCTCAGATGTCTGTAAAGTTTCTGAGTTTATCTCCATGTGTACAACTTAGACTATTTGTTTTAGTGCTAGCTGCACTAGACCCTGACTCCTCACACCACAGAGAGGCACAAATGCCCCCCCTATCCTCGCCCCAAGCTCACAATGCTCCAGGAAAAACCAGACCTATGTTACTATGTTATTATAATTTAAGATATGCACTGTTTTACATCATCATTAGGTGTTATTGAGTTCACATAAACCCTGAGTCAGTCAGCACAAACAACAGATGGAATATAAATTCAACTTTAGAGACTTTGTGGTTACTTTGAGCAGTTCTGGGTACTATGCTGAAGCACACCTCTTTCTAACGTCCCATAAACTAAGACGGGTACCATGCTTCATCATGGTACAGCGCTCTCACACTAGACAAACAAACCTTGGGGATCAAACAGACTTGGGCAAGGTAAGGGTTGCCTGGTGTGAGTGTGCCCTTGGAGGTCAGACATCAGCACCCAAAACCAGACTCAGTCAGGCCTATCTGTGTTTGTTCCAGACAGAGTTTTGAGTTGCACGTAAAGCAGCAGCCGCAGACCGTCCCCATAATGATTTAATTATCAAACTCCTTAATGCCAAACATCGGCTTTAGTTACAGCCCTTGAAGGTTAGTTTACGGCACCAGTGACAGTACCTCCAAACCTCTCAACACACAATCCTCAAGGACAAATTCTGTGCGACAGCTGACAGGTGAGTGGGATGTACGTCAGACGGGACGGTTAGCTTGCAAGCAGACCGAGCGAATGCGATACCTGGCCACTCACCTGTCAGCAGGTCCTTCACAGAGAGAGGGAATGTGTATGGTGCAAGGTGTGATTAATGTGTCTAAGATTAAAGTATCGCATTGCTCTTCGGCCAGACACCTTAAAACTGGCCAAGGCCTTTAATTAAAGGGACCTATCAGTGCCACATCAGGCGTTCACCTACATTTAAAACACTAGCCTTGAACTGTGAAAGTCCAAAAACAAAGTACAGACATGGCAATGATTGCTACAAAACATTACAACTTTATGACAAATGAAGATTTGTTTGACAGCTACGATGGGACATTTTCACACCTCAAACAGCACAGAAGTATATAGCAACATCAGACTCAGATATTTCTTAGCCTTATCATGTGTGTTGGAGTTGCACTAAATTAAATCTAAATATTTTCAACAATCCCTCAAATTTAACGTTGGCTGTAACAAGTTCAGTTATTAAAAGTCACAAGAGGTCTCCTATAATTTGCTTTAGAATAGTGCATGAATGAAGACAGAAACTTAGTAAGTATGGCTGTTCTCTTACTGTATTTCTAAAACTGCTACAGTGGAATGGATTTTGATAGTTAATCATGACTGATAGTAGACGTTATACTATGCTTAAAATGTAGTAACTTTGAATTAAAAAAATAGGTTAACATGGAGCAAATCTTAACAGTATCTTGCTTTGGAAAGTAAATTTAAGGAAAGAAATGTACTTCATAATCAACTTATTATTCTATTGTCAATACATGTTGCATTTCATTAAAGGCATTACACAGCTATAAACTGCTTAATTGGATGAAAACACTGTTTGCCATTGTTTATATAAAGAAAAATGCTGGAGTTTATTAACATAACGCCTTGATGCAGACCTGTAATCCCAAACTGTGACAGCATTTGCACCACATAAGGGTTCCAGTTCACCCCTCTGGGTCCATTTTTTTTTCAAAAAACGCTGCTGTCATGCCTCTACTTTGTATATTGTCTTGAGTCAGAGGTACATTACTTCATGTTTGGGTAAGAACCTGCATTGATGTTGAAACATAAGAAAATGCTTGTTAGTAGCAACATTAGCTTATCCAAGGAAAAAAAAATACCTATAACAGATCAAAAAAATAATCCAGTTTCTGTTGGATCCCAAAATTAATTTGTGTTTGTTTAGTGAGTTGTCTGAGAGTATTTCAAACCAAAATGAAAAACATATAGACAAAGCTGAGAGACATTAGGGTGAGTCGAGCTCAGCTGCAGTCCTGCTACTGAAGCTTTACTACTGTGCTCCTGAATTGTCAAAAATACATGCAGTTTAATTTATTTTATGTGTCTATTTTGAACCTCAATCTCATGTCAGATAATGAGTTACAATAACAGCCCTGGCAGTAAGTTTTCAAGTTACATGGACAAACATGAGTCTTGTTCTGACTAAAGAGGACAGTGACGGTTCACTTTCCCTAAAGAGTTAAGATGTGTGTTTTAGATCTTTAAAGTAAGCATTCCTGAAAGAGAGAGCGTTTGCACAGACGGCTGATTGCCTTGTTTCCATTTTGATGTCTGGTTCTTCCTTTAAGCTACAATCAATATCAGTTAAGCATGACTGCCGCCTCTTAATTAAGATGAAAATGTTAATTGCGGCAAGATCGCAGGGGTAGACATGTTAAGTAGTGACTGGGCAGGTTGTGTGTTTTAATGCAGCCATAATAAAAGACTGTAACATGCACTCAGGTTGGTGCATGTAGTATCCAGAGAGCAAGTGTTTCAAGCTATTTTTGGGTGTGAGTCTCTACAGGAAGAGCTTTTGTTGATTTAATAATCCTACCACTGTGTTTCCTCCTTTCTTTTTTTTTTAAATATATGCCTTCCATGTATTTGATAATGGAGAGGATTTATGTGTTACAGGTTCCCCTATGCAGTACAGCATTTAGAAATACAGTAAAAGATGTGGAAATATGAGTTTTTGCTGTTGAACTACTTTGGCATAAAGGGTATTAATAATACTAATCTATTACTATCTGGGTATTTATTACTAAATACCCATATAAAAACTAAAAAACATGACATCTGAAAATAAGGAGGGATAAGTGAGGGGAAGAACACCGAGGACCCTAGAAGAAAAAGAAAAAAACTTCAGATTGAAGTTTCTTGGTAAGAAAAACAAACTGTAACTTGTTAGATCATCTTACCACCAGTGTGAGTTTAAAGCAGCTCAAAGACAGAAGGACTTCTGTCTGAGCACATATAGAAATACTGTTAAAGTTGTCTTAATTATTGATAAGACATAAAGGTCATAAGCACTGAGGAAATTAAGCTAAGCATATACACAAGCACTAAGCTGTAGAATGCATTGAAAAGACAAAAAAAGATGTTGCTCAGTAAATTAATCAAGAGTCTGAGAAAAGGTAAACGGTTTAAGGGCATGTTAAAGGCCTGCAACTATGTGGTGATGACTGCTTGTTTAAAGCTTTAAACTCAGACTGTCCTTGACCGCCTCAGGGCTGAGCATCCCTGTATGAGTTACAGTGACAGGCCTGTGACAGCGGGAGACGTGGGGACAAGGTTACATAGCCCCCACCGTCACCCATCACACCCCCCACCACTTCCACCTGATCTGACCCCGGTAAACGTGCCCCATTGCCTGGATCTTATTTACACTCCAGCTCGCTCTGTAATAAAAGCTCCATCATGCAGTATTCATAGGGCCTCTCTGTGCGTCTATGAAGTTGGGGCCGTGGGTTAGACGGACTGGCCTCATGGATCAGGGCTAACGTGGTACTTTTACACCGTCACATAGGTGATCACATGGGCTGCCTCCCTCTCCCTCCCTGACTCTTTCACCTAACAACGTCATAATGAGTCTCCTGTGTCTCATACAAAGACAAAGGCACAGACAGACGTTCACAGAGAGGAGGCCTGGACAATGTGAGAAGATAACAGCAATGAGTGATAAACATTATTCAAACTGCTATTAAGGCAGAGAGTGATAAAAAGCAAAAATCAAAGAATGTGCAGTAAACATCTGTCTGCTACTCTTCATATTTTAGGTAGATAAGTTAGCAGACCGATAGAGAAATAGGTTCCTTATTGTTCCTGAATGAAAATCAAGTTTTAGCTGGATTAATATGTTATATTATTGTTATTGTACTATGTGGCAAAGACAAAACTAATGTAAAATTCCTCTTACTCCTCTTTGCTGCTTGAAAAATGAAGTCAAATAGTGCTCAGTCATTTTAGTTAGTTAACAACACCAATGGGGGGGCGGGCTTTAGCTCAGTTGGAGCGTCCGCCCCATGTACAGGGGCTGCCAACCCCCAGCAGCGGCTGCCGGTTCGAATCCCGGCCTCAGCCCTTTGCTGCATGTCATTCCCCTTCTCTTCACCCGCTTTCCTGTCTAACTCCAGCTGTCCTATATAATAAAGGCCATAAAAGCCCCCAAAAATAACTTAAAACAAACAAACAAACAAAAAAAAAAAACACCAATGGGGTGCTGGTTTGGCGCAGTGGTGAGCAACCAGGCACCCCATGTACTTGCTTCTGCCGGTCCAGGTTCCAGTTTGCAGAGTGTCTTCCCCTACTCTCTCTCCCCCTTTCACAAGCCTATTCACTGTCTCTCTCCTATCAATAAAGGCACAAAATTCCCTAAAATATACATTAAAAAAAAAAACACCAATTAGGGATGTAGCATTCAGTCTTCCTTTATAAATAAATAAATATTATAACTTTGTACACTTAAAATGCGTCCCTTAGTCAAAGGAAACTAAATTGACAGCTGTAACAGCAAAGGGATAAAATGTGGGGGTGCCACTGTCAAATCAAACAGGAGAGAACCATTAAATGTCTATTTCTTTTAAGTCGTATAACACTTACTTTTATACATATCTTTGTGAAATCTAGTTTCTGGATATTTGTTCTTTTCTTGCCTGTTGTGTGGACTTCCGAGGCTTACACGCTGGCACACATATGATGAATACACTGAAGCATTATTCAGCTAAACTAACCTCCACTGAATACAAAACGCACAAATGCTCTTTAAGAAACATATTTTCATTACTAAAAAAAACTTCAGGCTTAGAAAACCAAAGAGGATTTTTCAAAATCTATAATCTGAATCTTTTTATCTCTGAATAGTCAATCATAGCCTCATATTCATAAGAGAATTTAACCTATAATAGTCTATCCTCAAGTCAAGCAAAAAAGTGGACATTAAAACAACTTCAAAAACACAAATATTCAGTGAAGACGAAACAACCTAGGCCCACATTATTTTATTTTCAGATGTTTGATATCAGAAGCAAGGACTCCTGCAGAGATCCTCCACACTTTCAGAAACCAAAGTCAATACTGTTTTAGGCCTCTTTGAGGTCTCAGGGGCAAACCTATATTATTTTAGATTTTTTTGCACTGGCAAACTACTTAATAATAAATAAAAATCAGTTAAGCAGGACATCTAAGCCTCTTGCTCTCCCATGAGAGGGACAGAGAACTTTTAAGTGCTGACTGCACATTCACCATGTTGTCAAAAGTATATTTCTCCTGTTTGTTGAAGCAGTCCCTCAAACAGCCCAACAGGCATCAAATTAAGAAGGTCTCACAGGTGAAGAGGTCTCTTTGTAATGTGCGTCTTTCTTGTTGTACACTGATTAAGTCAACTTAATTGTGACTGAAATGCACAAATGTAATACGTGACACATACTGTCTGCATAGTTGCAGCGCTGATGTACGGTATTTACGGCCAGTAAAGTCAGAAAACAGCCTGTTTTTTCTTGGTTTATGGTTTCAAATTAAGGTTCTGATGTAGTTAAAGTGATGTACTAGGCATCTCAATCATCTGACACTTTGGTTACCACAAATTAAGAAATAGGTGTTTAGTCTTTTAGTACACAGTCCAATCAATGGTGTAAAGAAAAACAAAATCAATGGAGAAAATCGGCCTCCAGACTACAGGGAAGGCTATGGGTGTCTAAGTACATGTCACGGCAGTTACAACTCAAGCAAATGTGCTGGTTTTAATTGGACTGCTGGATCCATGAGTCACAAAAATGGCCTTTTTGTCCTTGTAATTGTATTTATAATCCACAGAGTCTGTTAGGTTGGTGGACAAGATGGACCTCTGAGAGTGTGAGTAATAAAAAACAGGGCCGACATTGATGGATGGTTAGGTCAGCAAGTGGCTACACAGAGCTGAGGTGTTGGTAACATCCAATTGAGTCTAAATGGCTCTAGGTCATAAATGGGCTAAGAGGTTAAAAGGTGGGGAGCATTTGGCAGTGCTTTTTACACGTGATAAGCCTAATATAAGCTGGACCAAAGGCTAGAGGCTGGGGAAAAGAGAGAATTGGTTTATAAGAATGAGAAAGAGACCATGCCGCCAGTTTGTAAGCATTTAGCATCTCTTAAACAATGTGTTTTCTACTTGATACAAGAAATATTGTTATTGGTAAAGCTGAGTTACAAAGGCTATTGAGATTTTTTTTTTTTCAAATCAGGAAATATAATCATTTAGAAACAGCTGGACAGAGTAGGAAAAAGTGCTTTTTGTGGCTCCATTCATAAAAAAATGATTTTTATTACCAAACCCATTTATCAAGTGGATTTTTGAAATGTAGTTTTTTCTAGATATTAGCCGAGGAGGGGGCTGCTTGAAATGCAGTACTCTAAGGTTAAGTAGACTAAGCAGAGAGCGATCAAAGGATGGAGCAGGGGGAGTTTCTGAGGCAAAAACACAGTTACATATTTAAAAACATTTTTTGTTGCATCAGGACATTTGCCTTAATATTCTGTCTCAAGACCGATTGGTTAAATCAAGAACAAGTCACAGTGGTATATCAGTCACAAGCAGTTCTTAGGGGTCCCAGAGGGATGGGGGGCTTCAAATGTCTTCTTCGATGGTTTCACATTGTGTTTCGTGAAGTCCACAATGAGCAACTTCAGTGCACTGCATTACAGTAGCTGAGCTCTTAGTCTGTGGCACTGCTGAAAAGTGCAGGCACACAGCCTGAAAGAGTCTTGCTGCCCACCTCTCGCTATATTCTGGTGCAGGGCTTTGATCTTTTCAGGGTGAAATGCAGTTAAAAAGTGGCACCAACTCTGCCAGCTCAGCTTGAATTGCTGAGGTTTCCTGCACATTTTGAGCAGTGAAGCTGGTGCATGTGAAACACAATAACGAGACATTTTCAATCACATTAGTGAGTGAATGAACCTGTAATAGGATATAGAAGGAGAATGATGTACAAAATCAAAGAGTCATTAAACTGGACATAGTTTTTACTTTTTCTAAGAAGTGATGCTGTGAACCAAATGTATCAGTCAGTTCAATTACAGATTTTAACTATTTCCTTTAGCCTTGATTGAAGGAGTTGGGCCCCTGAGATTAAAAATTCCTTTTGAAAGGAGACCTGGCTGTGATAGCACACCAGTTATAGACAAAAAGGTAAGAAACAACATAACATGATATTGAAACATCAGAGACAAAGGAAATTTAAAATACATGTTAAAAAGACCATCATATTTTGAGTTAGATGGACAATTCACAGACTTAAAAGAATTCTAGCATGTTACTAGATCTCCTCATCTATTCTGTATATTATTATTCTTATTAGTAAAGTAGGCTGAGGGTTTTTAGGAAGCTTTTTTCCATTTTGACAATTGCTGAAAAAACACATGTGATAATTAAAATACTACCATTGTCATGAATGATAACACTGATTTGAGTTCTCAAACATTAGTTGTTTTTATTGCATGCCACATATTAATGATATACACTGTTTTGCAGTGAAAATATTACTACAGAGCAAAACTAGTCAAAATTAAAAAGCAGCAACGTGCTGCGATTGTACCTCCGGGCATGACAAAATGTAACATGCTTCTTAATTTCCAAAAGTTCTGCTAGTTTCTTTAGTTTAATATGTTAGAGAATGATGTCTCTCAGATTTCTTTCCCTGCTTTGATGAGCTAAATGTCTGTACAACACTTTTGGCAAAGACCTATTTTACATATATCAGCATGTCATTGCAGGAAAGGCAAAACTGTTACATATAACATTAAAATTAAATCATCTTTATGAATGTAACTTATCTCATTGCCCTTAAATGTGTGTGCTCTCAATGATCATGGCTAACTTTGAATAGCAGCCATCAAAGCTGTTCATCAGAAAGGTTTGCATTTTGTTTTTTCAAGCTGCCATAAATCAAATGTCAATTGTTAAAAAAGACCAGAACATTCTCAGACAGAATGTTTGCCTGTTTCTCTCTTTTTTTTTTACACAAAAAGCTAAAAAAAAGCAGTGTATAAGAACAGGATTAATGTCAGTGTGAATTTGGGCAGCAGCGTGTGTCTAAGCTAGTAAAAAGTATGCCTCGGCTTCTCAGCCAGTTTACTCAAAAAGATATATTTGAGATAGAGCACATATATAAAAGAAACAATCTAACACAAAATAGCTTAAACAACTGGGCTATTTTTTAAATGTATTTTTTATCTTCTCCATCCAACCATAAAAATTTCAGCACCAAAGAGTATGGATTTTTCACAGGGCTAAATTGGCTGAGAAGTTGTTGGGCTTGCATTATTGGCCTTTCTCACTGCAGTGTAACCATTTCTAGAGCCAAACTTATCAGCAATCTTTCAATCCAACATCTATGAGAGATTGACTCTTTATGTAACCATCTTAAAGTCATAAAAAAGTAAAAGGTGCTTAGAAAAACGGTTGGGGAAAAAAAGATAGTCTTGTGCGTGTGCTTGATTGGAAATTTACAGGTTTAGCTGGCCAACGTTAGAGGCAGACCACTCTGTCAAGTCAAGGTTAGCCTGAGCAGTGATCAATACTTCAATCTCAATAAAACAGCTCAATAGCTAAGGATTGATGGGAGGGAGGAAACATAAGGTGGGGAAAAGGAGGATTGAGGGAGTGACACAAATGCCAACCTTGTCATAACGTTAGCAGGGCAGTAATACATTTGTCTAGCCAGAGCGATGGAGCTCCTCTTTTGTGGCAGGTAATGTGCTCCACTATAGACAGATTAGGTCAATTGCTGTCATACCTTACAGCTCCAAATCAATATCATATATGTTTGCAACCTTCAACCTAGAATAAATAAATGCAGCTTCAGACAGAAAGCAGCCTGATAGATGTCACAGCAACCACTGAGAGATAAATGGACACATGAAGGAACAAAGTGGATAACAATGTTATATACCCCACATAGAAACCTAGGAAATAATGCTTCTCAATCAGGAAAAAAGATAATAAGCTGGGCTGTTCATTTTCTTAACTGCTGTCAATTGCTACATTTTGGTAGTTAATAGTTTTAAGTCTATATTTAAAGTATGAAGCAACAGACTGTGTGCAGAAGAATGTTTGAGGTACTTCTGGTTGCTCTGAGCATAGGCTTCCAGGCTCCCTGTTAAATTTATACACCAACTTTTTTTTTTCCTTTTCGTGTCTTGCCTCACTCCCAAGTCCAGGACAAGCAGGTAGACACCATTCTTTGGACTGAAACAGGCAAAGCTCGCTCACCGCTAGTTAGCTTAGCTCAAACACTGAGATTCAATGGGTAGTGTCAGTCGGCCTCTGCCTACAGTCATCAGATAAACTCCTCAGCAACTCCTGTGTGCCTGTCATGAATTGTTTTTTTTACCACGTTGTGTTACATTATGTTATACTATCATCGTATTATCTTCTTCCATTTGTAAATATAGGCTTTCTTTTGCTGACCTACTTACAAGCACATCTGCGGTGGTTTGTGCTAGAGATGTGATGTTCAAAAACGAGTCAAGTCTTTGAGCTTTTCTAAGTGAATGATGGGAACACTTTGAAGTCATGAGTGAGCTGTTTGTTTGCGAGCCATTCTTAAATGCAAATTGCCTTCAGAATGGTGTATCACTTTAATGACCAGCTCTGTTTACATTTACTTTGGTATGGGAGGTTTCTTAGCTTAACAAAGCTCAATATCAGCAATGTACTCTGCATTGCTGATGCCTGTTCCCCTTCTCCGAAGAGCAGGTAGAAGGAGGGTTAAAACTACATTTCAAGTTATCTCCATTACGAGAGTGAGCACCTAATAGTTAGCTAGCCGTTGTTAGCAATGATCTTAGCAGTCGATATTTGTTTACATTTTTAGCTTTTCTTTCATCATATAAAGCAGAAATGAATGTTTACATTGAAACATTCCAATCTATTGATGTCCAAAATGAATTAAAATAGCTGTCAGGTCCTTAAAACACAAGAATACAAACAGGTAAACAGATGCATTAACCTGCCAGGGACCAGCTAGTAACCTTACCTGAACTTCATGTAACACTTTTCGCACACAGAGTCCAAAACTATTCATAAAAATAACACATACCTGTGGCCAAATCCCCAGGAATATCAAGAAAAACATGTTTTTGAGGCAAATATCTTTTCACAATGGGGCTTATTCATCCCTTCCCCATATACTCAAACTGTGAGACTTCCTCATCTTCTTGGTGGTATGTGAACCATTAATAATTTTGCTACACATATTCTGTATTGGACATTACTTATTTACGCATTTCCCCTATTGGCATTGAGACACTGATTGGCTTCAAACAAATGCAAAGTTTTACACTCTAAAACCAGCTACTGGCAATTTGATGAACACAGTCGCAGCCATCCTCATCTAAGATGGCTCTCCTCACACAGCTTTGACTGTCCCCTAAAACCTTGTGATGCATTATTTTTTTTACTTCAATTAATTAATCAACTCCAATACACTCATATTGACAGCCCTAAGACATTTAGTAATCTTTTTCCCACCACTCTTTTACAGGCCATAACTTAATAATTTCTCTCTTATTTTCGCAGAGCTGAAGCTTTAACCTCACTGAATTTGTCCTTTAGACTTTCTCGTGCTGGAGTACTTATCTCTTCAGTGTCACTTTCTGTTATTGTGCTGTGCCCTTGTTATGTTGGCGAGTCAATGTGTGAAGCTGGGAAACACTTACTTGTAAACTGTGCCGCCGTTTCCATGGCCAAGCTGCTCTTGATAGTGGATATCTTGGGCGTTTATCTGCAGCAGACACAGGCATAAAAAGGTGGTTCTTAGATATTAATGCAACCACTGGATACATGTAACTACACAAGTTAAAAGAAGGAAAAAAAAGAGAGGGAATATGAGAATGGGAGAAAGAGAGAAAGTGGTGGGGAGGGATCAGGAGGGTCGGCCGGAGTACTATATTGTCACTAGAGGCTATAAACAAGACAGGCATTCAGGTCACTCCAAGTTCAGCAACATGGGGAGAGAAAAAGAGGGCACGAGATCAATACAACATTTGCTGTCCAATTTATAAAAGGACACTGCTTTTGTGAGTGGGGGCTTGACTGATGTACAGTTTAATGACAATTTGTTACTGTCGCTGTTTCACTCCACTTTGATTTAAGTGTCAAGAACTATTTTACAGTCTCGCAAACAGGGAAGTCTGCATGAGATTCCTCTGCCCTTGTGCTTTTTAGAATCAGCAGCCAAACTTTCAGATGGGAGCTAAAATAATTCTGTGTGTCTGATTTAATCTGATTCATCTGCATACAATTATTAAAAGTCAAAGTAACTATGTAGCCCCAAAGTACCTGTCATCATATCTAAAAATCATTTAGAGATGTGTAATGTCTTATCATATTAGTTACAAAATGCAGACTGAGAAAAACCCTGACTCCTCCAGTTCTGCATTTATACCATTGTGCACTTTAAATTCAGTGTCACATAAAATAGATGCAAAGCATCTTCACCCTCAAATTTTATAAAATAACTTACCCCATGATGTTTTTAACCCGATAAAATATATATTTTAATACATTTTATGTTAATTATAGACAACATAATTTCCCATTTTTCCAATTTTCAAAGGTGATAAAAATGATTGATCCAAATGACATAAAACCATAAAAATATACCTCCCTATTATTAATTTCAGTCTATATATTAATTAACCTTTTTTTGGAACATGCATAAATTCCAGCTAGTCTTTACTTTCTTAAAATAGATGTATAGACACCCAAGCTTGAAAGATTTAAGTGTTGTAAAATCAAAGTAGAAAGAGTATTAAACTGTGTGAAAAAAATATATCCAATGAAAAATCTAAACACCTTGTTTTGAGGACTGTATGCTAACATGTGGTCCATATGTTGGTGCAGTGCTTGTTGGCACTTGAGCATATGGTACAGCTCTTGGAGAGATGTCCAAGTTCATTTTGATTTTTTTGCATCATGCTGAGTTTACTGCTTGTTCAGATCTGTAAACTAGTTTAAAAAAAGGGGACCTTAAAATGAAACCAGTGCTTATTCGTCAAAATGTGCAACAACATTAGGCCGTTGATAGGGACTGTGCCTGAAACAGGGATGGGCTTTTCCAACAGGCATTACAGTGTTTTCAATGAAATGGAATATTCAAAATTTGTTCACTGCCAGTGTATGAAAACCTCTCATTTAAACCAAAATATTTTTAACAGCTAAAGAAAAACAGCTCAATTCTTAATCATCAATGGGTTTACAATTTTAACTTCCAGTAATTATTCCTAGCTCTTACTCTTATTAATACTGCACGGGAGCATTGAGGACCTCAAATGACTGAATCATTTGGGTATGCAGCAATGAATTTTGTACAGACTTACAGAGCCCTGCAAATCCAGTAGGAGTGGATAAGTTCCTGAATGCTTTGTGGCCTCATTACCAAAGAAAGTCTGCCTGTTAATATTTTTACTCCTCTGAAAGAGATAAACAACATTTGCTTTAAGTATGTATTTCCCCATCCTCCAGATTCATTTAGCTTGAAGTGCTAACATGAGGAAGGAGGAAAGCAAAGAGAATGAGAGGAGATAGATGGAGTGGTGGGGGAGAAGGAACAGCTCTATTAGTTCACTGTGTTAGAGCAGGAACCTGAAAGGCCACGGCTTAATTGTCTCCCTGACATGCTCACTCCTGTGCGAGTGTGTTTGTGTAAGTGCTTGTCAGTGTGAGTGTGTGTGTAGAACAGTGAGGAGACGACAACTAGATACACTCTGTATAACATGCCCACAGCTGGCAGCAGAGAAAATCAATAAGAGAGAATCAAACACTTGTGCTCCATTCAGGTGAAACCAGGTGTAAGAGCCGGAGCAGGAAGATAAGAGCAGTCAGATTCTAGTTAAACCCAAAACACACTCACCTGCCCATTTGTTAAGATCCTCTTTAACTCAGCAGATGACTTCTTTAAACTGGTGTAAGAAACAAGACAAGTTTTAATTTAAATCATGTCAAAAGGATTATTATAAACATGTTTCTCATGATTCAACAACCAGGGTCCAGTTTTACCACCACAATGTTGGTACTGGTGGTTTATAGCTTAAAAAGTTAATTATTAGTATTGACAGACACAAACATTTCCGCTGTTAATAACTACCGTAACGTCAGCAGTGCATAGCTTCAGAATCTGACAGCTCAGTGTGGATTATCATTCATTATCATTTAGAATGAGGAGTTTTACACACAACCAACAAACCTATCACATCGTTCAGTCTGGAAAATTTCCCAAACTGCCCCTGACTGGCAGCCCAGATGGAAAGAATGGCAGGAGAAGGAGCGCATCATCTGATCATTTTACTTGCAAGGAGTGGTGCAGTTGACAACAAAGGCAACTTCCTCACGTACTAAAGAGTGCTTCTAAAATTCTGATGTTTAAAGAGTCAAGGTAAACTTTACTACACAAGCATCAACCAATAATACTGCAGTTCAGAGTTACACGAACATGCATCACAACAGTGGTCATTTTTCTCATTCAGAGACTGTGAGTTTTTCTGCTGATGTGACGCTGCGGTCGTGTTATCAGAGACAAGATATTCTCTTTTGATTTCTCATTTCTGGTTTCTAGTTCCAGCATGAAGGCTTTTCACAAAGACATGTAAAAAGGATCATAATATATGTATAATCATAAAATAATAGATGTGTATATTTTCTTTACACCTTCTTCCCTTTAACTTTTGTGTGGGCTACAGGGACTGACTTCAATGTCTGATCAATGATTAGCATATTTTTGGGACTTGAATTGTGCTCTTTAACCACTTTGTCAAGGTGGACAATGTGGAAAAAAACTGTAAAACTGTTTTTCTTTTATTTAGAGTTATTCAGTGTTATTCATGTGGATAAAAAGTACAAGATTAATTAAGTGTTGCATTTTAGTGAACTGCAGAGCTCATTGTCTCAGCAGGTTGTTGCAGCACATTTTGTAGCTTTCTGAAAGTCAGCTGAGGCTGAATTTTACAGATAAAAGTACAGTTAGTCTACAATGTTGACGTTATCCAAAGAAACTATAGTTTCATAACTCAATGTTAATACTTGAAACAGCACAGCTTTCCCTCATGGCAAAAACTGAAGTTTTATATTTTATATCTGTATCTGAAACAGACTGAGAGTCACAAGTCAAGTGCATGAGACAATGCAAAGGGATGCATGTTGAAGTATTGGTAATTGTACATTGCTGCATTTTGGAAAAAGGTTAACATCCTACAGCCCTTCTAACAACCATGCCGGCTGCTGCGTATTCAGGATATTTAACCATGCCCCATAAAACTCACCTGTTGTTGGCCATGGAGTCTGGGACAGCATGCGTGCAGTCATTGGCTGGGTTAGGTCGTGTATTAACCTGAATGTGTGCAAACACAAACACACAAATGTGACAGAGCACACAGAGACAACACAGACACACACCAAATGGTCAAGGCCAAATGACAGACAGACAGACAGACATGCAGCTAGGCCCCCTAATGAACAAGAACAAAACACAAGCTCTCAGTTCAGCCTGAAGGTTAATTGGCTTCTGTCGGAGCGAAAGGATGCAGAAGGAGAAAAAAAAGAAGTGTCCAGATGAAGGAGTGGACGGGTGACAGACAGCAGGGAAAAACCGTCAGCAAAAATGAGTCTTAATACACAGGCAAGACTTCAAGTCTTTCTAATTATTAAAAATTATCTTAGAATTCAATCTAGCATGCAAATGGCAGATTTGATATACCACTAATCTATAATGCTTTTTATTTAATTGCTTTAATGCTTTAATGATTAATGTCTATATCTTCTTAAGCCTATAAAGTCTTGTTTTAAATTTCAATCACATATTTTAATTTTAAGTCTTTAAAGTAGCTTTAATGGCTGTATGTATGACATGGAGCTCTGAAACTAAAGTTCACTTGTTTTATCTCTTTACAATTAAAACCAAGTAATTAAAGATTTTGGCAAAGGTTGGTAATGAATTCAGAAAAAAAACTGCATCACTGTACTTAATGTTTAAAATATCTTCATCAGCATCTCTGTTTACTGCGGAGACTTCAATCTTCAACCCAGTTATAGTACACAGAAGGAGAGAGGAGACCCTGAAAAGGGGGATACTAAAAATATCTAATTTAATTGAGGTCAAAAGGCCGCTGTGATAGGTCCAGCAAGGCACAGGGATTCTCTCTTTAATTAGTGCCCAGGAAGACCTAATTTAAACAGTGCACAAAACTCCCCTCAGCCAATTACTTTTAAATCAAAATGGGAAAAAAAGAGGGGAAAGATTACAGAGGAAGTTGGGCTTTTCTACAAAACATCATTTTCTCAAAACAGACCCTTGACCTTAAAGAAACTCATACATTCAATGGTTTTTACCAAAGCTCCTTCGAGGATACATTGATTAAAGCACTTTGGATATTAAGGAGGGATGATTTTGTTCTTGAAATGGAGATTGGTGTAATACAGATCATGGAGAGATGGAGGAGGTGTCAAGTCATTTAACCCATGGTAATTAGCAATAGGCTTCAATAGCAACATATGCCATACATAAAACAGGAGGGTCTGTGGGAGGCTCTTTGTAAATGGCAGAGGGCGGCTTGTAATGACAATTTCATGGTTCAACAACGACATCTTCTTATTGACTGAGATTTTGATCTAACCAATGCTGAAGTTCTTTTTATGATATAGAGCAACTGAATCATAAAACTCATGAGGGAGGGATCAAGATTTCAGCTATAACACTGTGCCCTTAAACGGCTTTCCCAGAGTTAGAAACAAGAACGTAGGGAGACGGAGAAGAGAAAAGACCAGCCATGCAACAGCAAAAGCCAGCCAACCCCATACATAAACATAGACAAGGGGAGCAAGAAAATGAGTGAAAGAAAAGGAGAGCCTTGACTTCAATTGACATTTCAATAAGTGGAACACAGCATTACCAATCCATTTGCCCCAACTTCCCTCCCTCCCTCCCTGTGCTCTCAGTGCAAGGCAGCTGAAACAATTATTGAGATAGGTACCTTCAGGCCATGTATGTTCCGGATCCCTGGAGTCTTGCCGGCTGAAACAGTAATTGACTAGATTGTAGAACACATCACTGGGCCATTTACAAATGTGCTGAAAAGGAATCAGTTCTTTATGAAGAAAAAAAAAGGTGAAATGAAATGAGGGTTACTCTGAAATTAGTTATAGGAGAGAGAGTGAGATTGAGATGTTGGGCTCTTGAGACAGTCGGTGGTAGAAAGGAAAGGAGGAATAACTGAAGCACAGAGTTAAAGAAAAGTGAGAAAGAAGAAAAGGGCTACTAAAAAAGGTTGCCATTTGCCTAAAGGGGCTTTTGGAAATCATGAATGATTATAAATTGTGTGAAATTTCTGTGAATATTGGTGAAAAGCACTCAAAGCCAAAACCAGCTTAGAAATAAAGTTCACAATGTGGAAGCTCAGAATCAGCCTGAGTCCAAGAGCTGAGCTTCAAATCCCTGGAGCAAAATGATCGCACATCTACGAATGAATGTTAACATGAGAACAGAATGAACAAATGAATGTTTAGATTCTTCATTTTTGCATTGTTCTTCCAGACAACAAATGCTCCATTTCATTATTCTTTAAATAAAAACGTTTCACATAAAAATTCTGTAGATATGATAGAATTAAGAAAATGTCACCACATTAGTTACAAACATAGTATACTTTTAGCATTACCTACAAGTTACAGCAATAAAGAATTTGAACTCAGATGTGATTTTTTTGGGAGGGAAAAATCCACACTGACACAGTGCTTGAATTTCAATTTCATTTTCGCTATAAAGCAAACATTTATTTAAGATTAAATGAGAACTGAGAACACAAACCTTGTTAAATGAATTTTTAAAAAGAGTTCTGTTTTTCAAGGTAAGTGTTTTTTGTTTTGGTCACAAAATTAAATCATCACCATCACCAATATTATCCATAATTTGTTACTATACTTTATCATCATTTAACAATTAATATATTTGAATATTTTTATCATTTATTGCTTGTTTGTTCCTAATGTCAGTGCTTTAGTTTGATTAATTCATGTGGTGCATACCTCAGGGTAACTGCACACTCTTGAAAATCAAATCCAAGTCTTTTTAGGGCTTTATGATTCTATAAGTTGCACTACATATTTTGCACAACAGCACTTGTACTTGTAAGAACTCCTGGCTGTGGGACATAACTTTGATTTTCAATGTAACAGGTTTGAAGGTCTTGGTGAATACACTGTCAGTCTCTTCATGGTCAAGACTTTTTCTCTGCTAACTGTAGCTCTTTATTTAGAACTTGTTTATGTTCCTTTAACAAGATGAAGTAAATTTGATTTCAATTTCAATTAAACAAAGTGTTCACTAAAGTTTATGACCTCTCTTGAACAAAACTTATATTTAAAAGATACTAACTTTATTTTTTAAGACTTTTTAATGACTTACAACTGTGCACAAGAACCCCCTGCAGATGCTTAACAATCAATAAGTAATTGCATTACATAATCATAATTGCTTTCATAAAAAACTGATAATGAATTTTGCCACATTTGAGTGACTCAACATAAATTTCAGTTTTAACACCACAGTTATAAATACACTATGTTTGAAGTATTAGGTAAAGCTTTACAGAGTATCACAATTTTTTTAAGTTTCTTTTATTGGAAATTATGGTTGAAAATGACTGTGTTGTAGATTGCAGGGTATTTTGAGCTTCAACATAATTAATCATAGACATACTTATTGGAAACACTTAGCATCAAAAAGCACTGAAGACTCAAACAACCTTGTAAACAACAACAATAAAACTGTAAAATATGATTTCTTACCTCTCGGAAAAATTTGTAGAGGATCTGGCAGCAGTCCATTCATTCGCTGTTCGTTCATTGTGTTGTAGTACTAAAAGAGAAGAGAGATACATAAACAGAAGAGCAGTAATTTTAGTGATTAATACATTGTTGAAATATTCTTTAAAAAGCCCAAACAACCTTTTCAGTAATTAAGGTGCACTTGCCTACCATGACAAAATAACCAACAATAAAGATGATTAAAATTTGTAAATAAGTTCCAATTTAATTCAACATTTTTAAAACACAACACACAAAGGGTTGTTTATTTAAATGACGTCAGAATTAATCCACAGTGTTCCCACAAATGTGAACCTGCTGTGCTGAAATCTGTTGTCGATGAGGACCAATGCCCTGTGGGCTTGTTCTGGGGAGTGTAGCATTAACCCTTTTCTCCTCCAGGTCAACAGCTCACCAAACACTCATATCCTACAGGACTACAGGAGTGCACACACACTCTAGAGCGTCTCACACGCCTGCCAAGGAAATGCAATAATTGATGTTTCAGTTAACTGAACCATCTGTTAAAGAGGGAGGTGTGGTGTGTGTGCAATATTTATGTCTCATCTTTTTCCGAGGCTGTACACAAAAGACAATTAACAGGAAGACTTTACAAAAAACGTATACTTCAGTGTATGCACTAATTTAGAGTAAATCTCAGACCATTTGGTTTGAACTTCTAGGGCTGGGAAACTTGGACCAATAATCATACCTTAATATTTTTGGGCAGAATGTTCATAAACAATACAAACTGAACACTGATCGTTTTCTCTGTAAAATAATGACGCATCAGATATAATTTGAGAAAATATTTTTTTCATACTCATTTAAAACTATAAAAATCCAATTAAAAGCCCCCTACGTGCAGGAAACAAACAGACATTTGTCAAACTTTAATAGGGTGATCTCTACTGTATGTGTGAACACATCAGGGTTTTGGCACTTTTTCACTCTCCATTCCTTCACTGACTGACAGGCACGCTACTTCTTGATGTAAGGGACAGGTGTGAACAAGGAAGTCAAGAACAATTGTGGGGGGTTTACCCTGAATTATCTAAAAAAGTAAAAACCTTCAAGGCATCAAAGAGCTCCAGGTGCACAAGATTTTTTAAACTCATCCTTTCACTGTCAAAACCTTGCATTTGAGCTCTTACACACTTTCTAAATTCTAAATCACTGGAGACATTTCTTCATATCAATGTCAGTTTTTCAGGCTACAAAAACCTATTGCTTCAGAATGACATAATTACCTTTACTTTAATGATCAGCTGCATTTTTTTTTTGAATACTATCTTTATTTAGTTTTTACCCATTTACAAAACAAGTATCAGTATCAAGCATTCGAGATATATAGCAATTTAGCAAAAAAGCATATACCACTTTGCTTAATGCCCTCAAAAAAAAAAAAAAAAATGATAACAAATATAATCAAACCAATACCCAAGCAGAGATATTAATTGTTATTTTCCATATTTGCAACCAAGTTGTCTCTTCAATATTTATACATAGGTCGTTATTCCAGTTAGTGGACATGAATGCAGGTTTGCCCAAATCAAATGTGGACAATACCTTATATCCAAGCCCAAAGATACCTTTTTTTCTTCCTGCAAACACTATATTTTCTAATGGAGATAGTTCGTGAAAAAGACCCCGGCCTTTGCTACTATTCAAGAAGCTACGCAGCTGGACATATCTAAAAAAATCTGTTTTGGGAACATTATATTTTCTACGAAGCTGATCAAATGAAAATAATATTTTCCCCTCATATAGTTTTCCTACAGTAACTATCCCTTATTCCACAGCTCAAACCCTTTATCCGTAGAGCCAGGTTTAAAGTCTGTGTTTCCCCAAATAGGAGAGAGAGAAGACAGTTTTCCTTCTAGGCCTTTGATTTTTCTGATTTCTTGCCAGGCTTTAAGAGTTGTAAGTATGATAATATTATTTTCAGTAATAGTTTTCAACATATTTTTTTCACAGGCAAACAAAAGCCCCCTTAGATTTTGCCTACCTTGAAAGGATTCTAAATCAAGCCATATAGACTCACCATCATTTTTAATCCATTCAGCAATATAGCCTAGCTGTGAAGCCAGCTGGTAAAGCCTGACATCAGGCACTGAAAGGCCACCTTTTTCCTTTGGTTTCATTAGTCTAGCCAGGCTTATACAAGGCTTTTTCCCCTTCCAAATAAAGGCACTAAACCAGGCATTTATTTCTTTTATAGCTTTTTTTGAAAATATAATTGGGACCATTCGAAATACATAAAGAAGTTTAGGTAGGATATTCATTTTGAGTAGTGAGACTCGACCAATCATAGAAAGTGGTAGAGACTTCCACCTCTCAAGATCCTCTTGTATATGCTTCAACAAAGGTTTGAAATTGGCTCTGTATAACTGATTTAAATGTGGAGTTATCACTATTCCAAGATATATGAAACCCTGAGGTGCCCACCTAAATGGGCCTGATAAGGTAGGGGCAGCATCTCGGTATTGTACCCAGAGGAAGAGCTTCAGACTTTGACATATTTATCTTATATACAGAGAATTCACTAAAGCAATTAATCAAGTCTAAAACTGCCGGTATTGAAACCTCTGGATTCGTAGGAAACAACAGTACATCGTCAGCATATAAAGAGATTGTATGAGTTTTACTGCTAACAGAAACACCTGTGATAGAAGAAGTTTGTCTTATTGCCTCTGCCAGTGGCTCCACAGTGATTGCAAACAAAAGTGGAGACAGAGGACACCCCTGTCTTGTGCCCCGGCCTAAATGAAAATATGGAGACTTCTTACCATTTGTCAGGACAGCAGATGATGGGTTTTTATAAATTAATTTGACCCAGTCAATAAATTTACTACCTAAATCGAAACCCTCTAAAGTAGAAAAGAGATAGAGCCACTCAATCCTATCAAAGGCTTTCTCTGCGTCCAGGCTGATTACTACACAATTCAATTTGTTAGACTGAGAAAGCTGAATTATATTGAGAAGTCTCCTCATGTTATTACAGGAATTCCTACCATTAATAAATCCTGTTTGATCGCTATTTATGATCGTAGGCAAGACTGTTTCTAAACGTAAGGCAAGGGTCTTTGAGAGCAGTTTAAGATCTGTATTTAATAAACTTATGGGCCTGTAGGATGAGCAATCATCCTCAGGTTTTCCCTTCTTAAGTATAAGGCTAATGTTGGCCTCAGTAAAAGATCTAGGAAGAGACCCGTTCTTAAGTGAATCATGAAACATATTAACCAAAGGCTGAATAAGTAAAGATATGAACTTTTTATAAAATTCACTCCCAAACCCATCGGGGCCTGGTGCTTTGCCGGAGTTTAATGAGTTTAAAGCTTCCTTAACTTCCTGATCTGTTAAAGGTTTATTAAGTGTTTCTTTCTGAGAATCTGTTAGTTTTCATTTATTAAGATTTGAGAGGAAACGTTGCTGAAATTTCTGCGTAGGTATAGGTTCATCACTTTTACATAACTGACTATAAAATTGTTCAATGGGTATTTTCCTTTAACCAAAAAAAAGTAGAGGCACCGTCTAAAGTTCAGAAAGAAGTTGAAGACATTTAGATAAGTGGGAAAACCAAGCAGGGTGTGAGCACATCCACATAGCACTAGAAAACATTGAGAAAAGTTATTGAAATCATCCCACCAGTCTAACCTACATTTTTTAATTGAAACCTTTTCGTACAAATACACAATATTTAATTTTAACATTCCACGAATGGCTGGATAAAGTAAGAAGAAATGTAGATGATTATTTTCACACTACATAATCATTCCATATAAACAGTTTTGTCCAACACTCTTATTTAGGATGTCTTCATACTCAACATTTTCCCAGCCCTATGAACTACTAAGTCACCACAGTGGTATGTAAATGTGCTCTCTCACTGTAGTGGAAGGAGGTAGAGGGAGAATGAGGGAGGACGGTGGGTCTGGCTTGGATGGGAATGGATCAGAATGGCTGCCCAAGTGGCACAGCTGTTATTAAAAGGCCTATTTATCACTGTCAGATCCCTCCTCGCTCGCAGCCCTCTGCCTTCGCCCTCCAGCGTTCTCACTAGGCCACGTCTGAACAATGGCCTAATACCAAAAAACGTGTTGTGTGTGTTTCTGGAAGAAGGGGGGGGTTTGGGGCTTCATGTACCTTTAATTTTCCGCTTAGCTAGCTTATTGATTAAGGCTGCAATTACCACCTAATCTGTAGTAGGTGTGTTATTAAAAGACATTCTCCTTTGTTGGCCAATAACTAAACAGTGTCCGATCCCAAATACCATCGCTCAGCCTTAAGGGACGTGTGAGAGAGCGAGTGCACAGAGAGGGTCTCATCATCATTAGCAGACTGAGGGGAAATGGGAGTAAGGATGGTGGAATTAGAGCCTCTACCTCCAGGGGGAGCTGAGCGGAGAGCGGATGAGGTCACATGTTTTTTTTTAGCACCTGACACGGGCCAGTCTTTAACTTTGAACAGCGGCGTCTGTCTTTCAAGGTGTCGAACAATGATTAGAGATGCCTGCAAGACTGGAGTGTCTCACAGGAGCATGTAGCAATCAATGTTCTCAGTGATGGCTGATACTTCCCACAATAGATGCCCTCTGCAGGCTGATGTTAATTAACTGCTGAATTTAAGTGTTAATTTTGCTCAGCATTACAGAGCATGACGTTTTAGTTAAGCAACAATACGGCTGAAGTCTTACATCAACAGAAATCACTTATGTGGCTGCATATTCAACATTAACTTCATAAATGACACACTTCAGGAGCTGTGTGTTTTTAATCTTGTACATGACTTTACATCAAGTATGACCTTTTTGGGATGGACGATATGCAACAAAACTCATTCCTCCATTTTTTTTTTGCTGAATCCAAAGAACAAAATGTATGCAGGGTCACAGGGGGGCTTGAGCCAATCCCAAGGGAGATATAGACAGACAGCTATTCACTCACACACTCAAACCTAAAGGCAATTTAGTGCTTTTGTTGCACTACCAGTGCTTAACATGCAGCTTCAAATGCAACTAATAACCTCACCCAACATGCTGCATATATAGCAATGATACGGGTGAATGAAGTGGACTGATGGGTCATCTCTGCTGGACTTTTCTGGGGCTGGGAATCTTAAGGGTGGTCTTGAGGAGAAGAGGCAACCACTCACTGACACGTTCAAAACTAGAAAAGACAATTTAGAGTCACTAATTCACCCAATGAGCATGTTTTTGGTCCGAGGTAGGAAGAACCCATGCATGCACTGGAAGAACATGCATAATCCACACCGAAAGGCCCCACCTCACATTGGAAGTTAAACCAGCGGCCATCTTTCTGGGAGGATCTAGTATTACCTGCTGCAGCGCTCCCACATTTTAATTTTTTTAATTTATCTGTGCAGTTACTACAATGAGCATGTGAAGTCTGGCAGCAGTTTGATAGTTTGAAACCGGTGTTTAACATCCTGTGGAGATGCGTGACATTTTTCAGTGAAATAATATTGTCAGTAGATAATAGCTCTTACATTTCATTACAGATAATCGCAATAAGACAAACTTATGATTATCTGCAAATAACAAATATATGTATATACACTGCTGACATAATGGCCTCATATATCAGGATTAAATTGTAGAGTTTATTTTCAGAGCAGTTGTTAAGATAAAAGACTTGAAACCTATTGAATATTATAAGCTCCAAAAAATAAGGATGGTTTGTTGTCATCAGGTTGTTACATTTCTGATTTTAGCTCTTTCATGCAAAGATGAAGCTTGGTTTGACTAAAACTGCTCAAAGTATATTTTGCATAACAGTGCAGCTGTAATCCAACTGTTTCAGTTTTTCCATGTATCTGCATTGGCTAAGATAAATGTATGAATAATAACATAACAGGAATCTGCAAGTGAATCAAATATTGTGCAACTGATGTTTTACTATGTCACATTTATCAATAGAGAATAAAAAAATAACAGAGACGACAGGGGTTGTGATATTAAGATACACACATATACATTAATATATATACATGTACATTAGGGCTGAAAGATATATCGTTATTGCATTGATATTGAGATATGAACATTCAAGATATTAATATCGAAAAGGCAACGATATAAACAATAAAGATTTCGCCAACGCTCATCCTGCACGTACAGCTCTGGAAGTCACAACAAATATCATTTTTAAGTTTGCCCTTGAAAGCACAGCTTGGTTTTCTCCGAACCTGCAGTCATATCATATTGTATCAATACTGAGATATCCGGCATGAATATTGAGATCTGTCCTCACATCATATGTCAGTGGATAAGGGAGGTAATCTGTCTCACCCATTTCGAAAAGCATAGAAATAGAAATAGAGAGTGCACCAGAAAATGCCATATCAACTGTTTACCAACCGTTGGCAACCATTTCTCTTCAGTCAATAATATGACACTTTGCAATCTAAATATGTAATGTACACTTGTAAAACTGACAGAGATTGTGTATGTGCATGTAAGTATTTTATTGTTATTATTTTTCTAACTGCTGTTATCATTATTACTTTGCTATATTCATATTTACTCCCTTTCCTTTTTTAATTATTATTCTTCCTTTTTTGTACTATTGTCTGTCTGTTTATTAAAAACAGTTATTATAATTGTTATTCTTATGTTGGCAGCATACAGCCACATGGGCGGTGATGTTAAAGGTCAAGGGAACATTCGCTGTTTGGCAGTTCCTCCCACTCTCCAAGTGTTGTTCCAACACTTCTGTGTGTGGGAGTCAACCTGCACACAGAAAACTTGTTTTAATTTACTGCTGGATTTAAACGTTAATTTGGCTCATCTTAAAGGAGCTTGGTGTTTGCTAAGCAACAGCAGCAGAGGTCTTACCTCATCAAAAAGCAGTGCAGCATATTTTAACTTCGTAATGTGAATGTGTCACAAAAACATTAAGTGAAATACATAAAAGTAACCACTGAGACTTCTAATGAATTATCCTACCTTTCACCTCACATGCTGCTTTCCCTTTAATTCAAATTAATTTCCCTTAACAGCTGTCTGCTCTCCTGAAATTAACAACACATGAGCAAAAACCCACCCAGGTCTCTATGGAGGGTAAAAGCCAAGCACAGCAACAACCATGACAGGGAAAAAATCCTCTCAACAAGAATGCACATGACTGCTGAAATGCATAACCTTTGCATTAGACATTTCAAGTACTGGTAGCATAAATTATATGTTAGTGTACCACATACTTTTAACACAGTCAGCAGCTTTTTGTGCACTTTACCCTCCCAGGAGGAAAAAGCTATTACAGGACTCCTGAATTTGTTTACCAAAATTCGTAATACATCTGGCTTTGGATTTTGCAGACGAAGCAATGCAGCATTTGGATAAAAAATATTTGTGCTATGTAAAAAGTAAGGTGCAGGATCAGGTCATAATTTAATTAATGGTTGGAGTTTTTGTCACATCTTCAGAATAAGAGTATTTGTAAATAATTTGAATTTGGGGGATTTAATCAATAATTTGTAGCCCTTTCCTGCCAGGTTTAAGCCATATTTACTTCACGTTTGAGCAGGTCTGTTTGTATGATACTTCCACATCAAATATAAAACAGAATGAAATTATGCCAGTACTGTGGTCGGACATGATTGTTTCCATTGAAGCAGTTCATGTTGAAAAATAAAGTTTACTCTAATCATTAAATTCAATGAAAGACGTCTTCCAGTTAGGAAGACTGATATTCGCATTACCACAAGATCATCTATTTTAAATTGGTACAACAGTCACAGTTATACCCACTTAGAAAGTTTTCCCTCAAACTCCCTTGTGGTTTGGGATAAAACTGCAGATTATTTAGTTTCTCAGGTTTGATTTCATGTTATCATAAAAGTGAGCTCCTATAATTTTGAGTACTAAGGTGCCTGCAAGTTTCAAAATTTGAAAACAACAGCATACAGAAATGTATATTAATTAAACCACTGTGTTAGACAGACTAGGCTTACATGTTGCTGTCTAATAGAAAGTCTTTTATTAACTTTTATAAAGCAAGAATAAAATTCAGTGATCTTTAACAGGTCATACTGCAGTCTCAGAGCCAGTGTGAGAGCTATTAAAAATGAAAAAGTAATACTGATTTGAAACTTTTAATGTCTTCCTAGGTGGAAACAATGGAGACCACAGTATTCTACAGGGATGGTGTAACAGCACATCACAACATGATGATCTACTTTATCAGCATTACTTCCATTGTAACAAAAAGTTGTTAAAAATATGTACAAATTGAAATTTAGTGCAAGCAGGCAATATATAAACCACTGAGCTAATGCCAGAACATCTAACACTCCTCTATCAGGTCGCACAGTACAGTGATGGAAAAAAAAATCACACAGGAACATAAAACACGTCTCTTGTGTTGATAAAAAAATATGTTGAGGTCAATACTTTTCTGTCCCTGTTTTAACACTCATCAGCACAACAGCTGCCTTATTTTCCTTAATCACCCTGCCACCCTTTACTACTTAATGATTAAAAAGCAACCACACAAGTGAATGCATGATAAAGATGGACAAAAAACACTGAGTGTGAATTGTGCCTGTGGCTCCAGCAGCATCATTGTGAGCTGATGGGGGGTAAAAGACATCCACAGATGAAAGTAGATTTTGAACAATTCTGCTGCCCAGGGGGCCCGCTCCTTAATGAGGCAAAACTTTAAGTACTGAATAATAAATAATAAAAATTGACAGTTCATTTAGCTTTCAGTGTACCTCATAGAGAAACCCATTACACGCCATTACTCCTACTGTCCATGGCATGAACAGTAAGTATGGGGGAATATGAAAATGTACACTAGAGGGAGGGGGAGCTGAAAGAGTGGAGAAAGTTTGTGTGTCTGTCTGTGTGTGGCTGAACATCACCATTCAGCTATTCTACTTCAAATATAACACACCTGAAAACATTGAGTAAAAATACAAGAGGAAAGAACTCTCACGACGGCCAAAAATGCAGTGGGCTTTAGGAGCATATTGTAAACAACAATGTCTGAACCTCATAGGTGAATACATGACCATTGTAATTCATGATAATGAGAAGATATATCACAATAATACTCACATATGACAACATGGCTTTGAGTTCTTCATCACTTCTTACAGTGATCCTGTCCCCCACTTCATCTTCATCTAAAGAAACAATGCAGCATCACAAAATCAGGATAGCACCATGTGTGACAAAAAGAAAACACAATCAAAACCAAACACAAGTGTTAAAAAAGGAGAATTTAAAATAGCTAACAATAAGAGACAAATTCATCTATCAACAAACATGGTTTGAATTTTGCAACTGTTGATGGCAGGACATATTTTGTTCCTGTGTTTTAAATGCACGCCACTAACAACATAGAAAAATATGTTTACAGTCAAAGTTACAGTTACAAATGTAGCAATACTGAGGAGAGAGAATGAGCTTTATTCAGGAGCAATGAGCAAAAGTGCAACAGTGAAACATTTCAGAAGTCTGAGGCATAAGGACAAACAAATGATGAGATGTGGTTAGTGAGGGGACAGAGAATGTAAACTGTCTCGAGACATCTTCTCTAATGGTATTGTCTGCTCTCAGACAAATTAAACTCCAAATTGTATCCAAAACAATAATACAGTTTTTTGTTCTAGTAACAGTGCTAAATGCACAGCTTAAATGATTTCTGTGGGTTTTCTAATGGGACTGTGACTTTTATGAAGGGTATTGAGGCATGCCTGTGGATTGAACTCGTTCAAAACATGAAGAATTCTTTAAAAAGTATCATTCAAAGACCCTTCAGCTTACTAGTGTCATTTTAAAAATATAAATTTAGTGCTGTGCAAAAACACCAACCACAGACACCAGCGTGTGCCTATTTTGAAGTGAAGACAAACCCATGGTAACTGCAGCACTACATGTTCTTTAATGTCACAGGAGTACATGTGAGAAACAAACACTTACACTCAAAGGCTGTAACAGTGGCTTCTGGCATTACATCTCTGATGGCCACCTGAAAACAAGTAAGTAGAGAGTCAGACACATTCATTGATGGTTCGGTGGCACAGCAGGTTGTGTGCATGCCTCACAGCAAGACGGTTGCTGGTTTGATCTATCCTGTTCTGCCCATGCATGCGTGGATTCTCTCCAAACACTGTAACCTTCTCCAACAGATCAAAAACATTCTTGTTTGGTTGACTGGTGACTTCAAATTGCCCTTAGGTGTGAGCGTGAGTGGGTGTTCATCTCTCTATATGGCCCTGTGATTGGCTGGTGACAGATTAAGGCTTTACCCCATCTCACCCAATGTCAGCTGGGATAGGCTCCAGATCCCGTGACCCAAAAGGGATGAGAGGTATAGGTAAGAAATTAATTCAATCAATGTCATATTCAAAGAATCACCGAGGGCAACAGATTCTCGTTTTTCAAATTACTTTCATCTAGTTTAATTGCGGTTCAGCGAGATTGTACATTATTATCCAACACTAGTCCTCTCTACCTTATATATATTAGAGATTTTAATGTTTTTATTAGATTAATTACTCTTTCCATGATTGTTGCTGATCACACCTCTATAAAAACTACCTTTACAAAAACACAGAAAGGAGGACTTTCTTAAATATGATATGTCACATCTCGGGGCTGACATCAAATACATTCATATTCGGCAGAGACAAATATGATGAGGACAGATTTATAATTGGTCCAAGGACCCGTCACCACCTTAACTTCTTACTTTAGTCCCTTTGTCTCTGCCTACCTCCCTTTCTCGGCTTCAGTTGAGGGTTGCTCAACATGAGACTGGCTTCACTCCAAGATTTCCAACTGCTAAACAGGTTTTGTCCTACCGCTGATACTTTAAAGGTGCCCACAGACTCGGGCGTACTGTGAGTGGAGCGGAATCCGTGCACAATGTCCGCAGACGTCAGAGCTTTCATCGTCGAGCGCACAGACGCTTAGTAGTAGTGAAACCCTACATTTCCCACTTTTTTGTGCATTGTTTTACATTTCTCCGTCATGATGTCCTACACTGAGGATGAGGAAGAGGAGCTGCTCTGCCTGCTGACTATGCAAATCACTAAAACTAAGAGACGGTGGTGTATACGGTCATGAAATGCCGCAAGTGATGGGGGGCGGGTATGCCACGACGGACATGTGTGTTATTTACGATGAAAACCATTTGCAATACTTCTGAATGTACAGTGAAAAGTTCAGTGATCTATTTAGGTGCCCAGCCCCCTTCCTTCTGAACTTAGGGAGTCTCCGCTTATCCATCAATGCTGCACAAAAGACGGCTGTCGGGACGAGGTGTCGCATTCAATGCAGGTCGATGTGAAAATACATGCCGAGCAGTGTTTTGTGTGACACCAATATGCAGAACAGAGTCTGCGTTAGGGCTGGGTATTTCGAGCAACTTCCCGATACGATATGTATCCCGATACTAAGGCCACGATATGATACGTATCCCGATACACGTAAATTGTGAACATTGACTACGCTTTTAACAAAATTCTTGACAAGTTTAGTTTTTTCTTATAAGAAGAAAAAGAGCAAGGATGAGTTTTAAGTGGTTCTACAACTTGAGAGACATAAATTCAGATCCTCAAAGATGATAGACCTAAGTTCAAATTTAGAACATATGCTTCATTATGTAGCTCGTCTTCTACCTTGAACTGTGCCACTGTTAACATTAGCCAAAGTGTATTGACAACAACTGTCAAAATATTTAGGCCGTATCGATTCTGTAGAATCCGTATCGATACACGTATCCCAAAGGTGTGCGATACGATATTTTGCCGTATCGATATTTTGAGCACAGGCCTAGTCTGCGTGGTCGTAAAATTTGAGCTTTACGCACACAGGCCTTGTGGATGTCCACTTTGAGTCTGCACAGACCTCAGCAGTCTGCTTCACGTACATTACACCGAGTATGGGCCTTAAGCCTCCAACAGACGCACTGCACTGTAGGTTGGCCCAGTGCTGCATCCATGGTGGTGCAGTCATGTTGGGTGTATATGCATGTGTATATACAGGTACATCTAAAAAAATGAAAATATCATGAAAAAGTTCAATATTTTTCATCACTCATTTCAGAATGTGAAACCCATATATTATATAGATTCATTACAGATAGAGCGGAACATTTCAAACATTTACTGCTTGAAATTTTGGTAATTCTGAAACGAGTAATAAAAAATATTGAACTTTTTCATGATATTCTAATTTTTTTAGATGTACCTGTATGTGTGTATTTTATGTCTCTATATAGCATGTCTCCAGTCTGCTCTATTGTAAATTGGCTTGAGATAACACTTGTGAATTCACAAAACAAGAACAAAGAATGATTGATGGATTGTCACAGATTTCAGGTACAAGTGTTTGTTGTAGTGTTTCAGGTGAACGCAGCAAAGAAGCTAAAGAGAATTTCCAGATAAAGTACTTGTCCCTGGTAATTTTTAGAGGACCACAGATAAATACTAAGTCAGATGGACAAACGTTGTCAAAAATGGACCTGTCTAAATGCTTATTTAAATAAGTCGTCACAGGTAAGGTTGTGTACTTTGGGAGGGCAATAACACTGTTTACTACTACAGTACATCTGCTACTATCTGTCTTATTACTATGTTGCTGTCATAATGAACTAAAATGTTCATTTTATAATGTACAGAGAAAACCGTGGCAGTCGCCCAGCCCTCTTCTATCATGAAGACTCACCAGCAGGTCATTGAAGTTCAGCAGAGATGGACAGTCCACGGACGAGTCCATGTCCCCGGACGGCGTTTTGATTCGGATAACTATCGCCTCGGTGTCCATGGTGGAGTGGTTAAATAAGTCTAGTATGAGCATAAAGACACGCAGAGAAAGCTCATAGTTACACTGGGCTGGCTATGCTTACATGCTAATTTCCTGCAGTAGTTTGTCAACGACACACGCTAGCATCCTGCTCTGTCCGGCCGTCAGTGTGAGCGGAGCAGAGCGTCAAGAACGTCAA
Organism: Scarus forsteni; assembly: GCA_036419115.1. Lineage (NCBI taxonomy): Eukaryota > Metazoa > Chordata > Actinopteri > Labriformes > Labridae > Scarus > Scarus forsteni. The sequence goes on from JAZDUH010000443.1 coordinate 19,233,816, forward strand.
CGGTCACCGCTGTAACCGTTCAGCTCCCGCCGCAAACGGTTATCAAAACGAGTCCCCGGGTTAAGTTTTATTCTGTTTATCGGAGCTGTTTAGCATTGCTGCTAGTTTACAGGAAACCACTACTCATCCGACAATCAACATCCTGTCAGGGACCTTCAAAATAAAAGCCCAATAAATGGCGACTTTTCGGAGGATGTAGGATTGTCGCTCCGGAGTGGGAACAGAAAACTAAATCCTTCCTGTTGTTTGATGACTGATCAGAAAGAAAGCCTTCGTGCTTTTTCTGTCTCGATTTCATTAAAGATTTAATAAAGTGGATTTACAAAACTCCAGTCTTTGTACACTCCATCTTCCTTTGTTGTTGCTGCCTTTCAGATCAAGAACATTATAAAATGCCTTAGGAAAACGTCATGGGCGAGTCCGCCAAAAGGGTGAAATTTCTGTCCCCAGTATATTGTGGTATATTAAATGTATAAACACAAGTAATAATATATTACAAATTATATTTTACTATTATAATAAAAAACATTAATTTTATTCATGCAATAATATTTGTAGAAATTACAGATATATGTATTTTTTTAATATTCAAAATGGCATCCAAAAAACACTTATACATAGCATTTCTTACCTGTCCCCACAGCCAAACACTACACTTTACTACAATGCATCATGAACAAAATCCTTCCAAAGCAAATTTTCTTTTGCATTTAAGTGTGACTCCATATTCTATCTGCACTTTAAAAACAAAAGTTTTACAAAAAAAATCATTATATTTTGGTTAAAATTCACATTTTAGTGCTGTCCCCAGGTTTTCACTCATTGCTGTTACCCAAACACATTCCCCCCTTTAAAATTCTGGAATATTCCACCAGTGACATGTTCTGCAGGAACTGACATAATTTAGGTCTTCTTCAAGTCATGGGAAGACCAAAAGTAAGTTATCTCTTTTATTTTTCCTTAAATTTAATGATACATTAGCGGTTTTAGAGATGGTCAATCTCACAATCAACCAAAACTCAGTCCTGTTACCTAAGTTATCTCTAACACAACATTTGTTGATTTCAAAAGTAAAATATTCAATTAAATCTAAAGAATTTGCTCCATGTGCTCAAGCTACTAGCATAGATGCTAAGTGGCTAGATTTCACACAATTGCTAATTTTATGCTAAAAACTCATTGCTGTTACCCTCATTGCTGTTACTCAAATAAAGAGTAACAGCAACAAAAAAAGTCGTTTTTTGTGATAAATATTAGTGTTTTCATCATGTAACCAACCATTTCTTCTAAATTAACTCTTTTTTAAAGGGGAAAACATTGTAGGCTATGTGGTTGATATTCTTATTATAATTTTACTTATTCATGGTTTTAAAATGGCAATTTGAGTTTTGGTAACAGCAGAGAAAAAATTGCAATGATAATAAACTGTCGAAAGTTGCAAAAAATTAAATAAAGTAGCCTGAGATTGACGAGTACTAATTTTGAATTAGTAAATGTGTATATTCCTAAATTCTATTTTGAAATTGAATGAAAAATGAAGTTTAATTTTGAAGATTTTCGACAAGCAAGTTTCACTCTTTTGGTGGAATGACCCGAATACACTTAAAGTTCCTTTAATTAAGTACACTTGAGTACAAGCAGAAGTACAGACCTTATAATTTAATATTCTTCGGCCTATCTTAAGTTTATACAAGTACACTTTAGGTAAACTTTATGGTCATTTTTAAGTTTGCAAAAGTACACTTTCAAGTCTACAACAAGTACTCTTGTCTTTAAACTGCTAGTACTTCTAACTAGAAGAAAACTGAACTAGTTCACATTTTAGTTTACTGAACTTGATTAATAAGTCAAGTCAAATGTTTCTGTTTATGTGTATGTTTTTAAGGGTTTTAAAGATAATGCAATTGAGCACACATACTATTTAGGCTACTGTAAACTTACACTCCCACACAGTATGATCTTGAACATGTGAGTTTACAACAGCAACAAGCAAATGTGTGCAGAGAAAAACATTTTTAATTCTGCTAAAATAAATGCAAGCACAATGACTTGGCATTATTATGTACCCTGATACACTAAGTATTAGTACTTTATGGCAAAGAAAGTAAAAAGTATAGAACAGTATAAGTAGCCCGAGTTTTGGTATTTTAGTATAAGTGTAAGTCTTAGTATTAATGTACTTAGTCTTAGACTTTTCTTCTTACTTTTCAGTATAAGCCAAGTCCACCTTACTATAGTATTCTTAAACAGATAAAATATAGTATAAAAAAGTTAATTTCCACACTGTCTCTGTTTTCATATAAAATTAGTATACTCTTAGTACACCTGAATAAACTACTTTTTGCTAAGGGAAGTCACTCAAAAGCAGCTGTAGATAAGTAAATGAGTCTTTACCTTTTATTTATAAAGAGGGCATATTTAGCCTTAAATTATGTTAATTTATTTTGTTGATTGTTAGGGTATGTTCATAAAAACTAATGTTCAAAACACTGTCTAGTTTCTATATAGAGAGGACCCCTGATCCAGCTATTACCTCTGCCAAGGAGTTTATGTTTTTGCCCGTGTATGTTTGTTTGTCTGATTTTCGGATTTTGCAATAATTTTTAGGAGATGTTGGCAATGGCTTAACTTATAAAAGATTTGGGTTTTTTTTTATCCAGATTACCCCGTTTAGCCATTTTTGCTTAATGACTGTCCAAAATGATATAAACATGATTCTGAGTGTTAGGTGTGGGGTTTTTCCAGGGTCAAGGAATCATAACTTTATCATGGAACTTTGCTTATAGATCTAACAGCAATATTTGAGCTACCTTGGTGGAGGTTTGTGCTCTCTGGTACGTTCTAGTATTCCCTATGTTCCTTAGATTTTCAGTCCCCCTTTCCCATGTGGGCCCAGTGTGCTCCGGTTAACAGGTCAACCCTGTGCTGTCAAGAACTCTGCATTCATTCTAACATCTAAACTTTCCATTGGGGTTGCCAATGTGCTAAAATTGCTGACGGCACAATGGCAGGACATCACTGGTAGGTCTATTCAAGGAAGAGGTCTTAATACCACAGACTTTTTTATTCATCACAGCCATGCTCTATCATTCATATGAGCATGCTAAACACAAGAGGGCACATAAAACTCAAAAAAACATGATGTGACCTCTAAATAAACAAGTATTTCAGCAGATGTGTGCTGTAATAAAACCTAAAAGCTGCTTTTCCATGTTTGGTTCTGACTCTTGGAACAGAATCAGACCCAAGCAGTGACCTGAGTACCTAAACAGTGTGGCTGGTTTATTCAGTTAAAAACATCTGGAGCCGTAAAATTGGGATTTAAAAAGTGTTGTCTTGTTGCCTTGTTTTGTTTTTAACTGTAAAGAAAATGAAGTCCATAGCCTATAACCTATAAAAGAACTACGGTTAAGATTGCAGTATCCGAGGACAACAGATTATGTTGTTATTCACAAAGTGAAGCAACAAATAGCTTAAAGATAATTAGAACCAGTTAATCCATTGTTTGTATAGTCTTTTTAAAAATCAGATAAAGTGATTAAATTAGCTTGACTTCTACTTGTCAGGCTATTTGCACTTTTTAGATCAACATCTCTTACCTTTCCCAATTCATGGTTTGAAAAACATGTCACCTGGTTTTACTTAACAAAAGACACCCAAACACCCACATGAAAAAAGAGAGACATACACATAATACACATTTTCCTGTCTTTCAGTCAGTCCACACTGGGAAGGGAATTGATAAGATTTATCCATACCAGTGCTATTAAAGATCCTGCTAATCGATCCAATTCTTTAATGATCCCCTTATTGATCCCTGTAGATTTTCCATGTGGGCAAATGTTGGTCTGTAGATTTTCAGTGGCAACAATGTCAAACACATGTCACAGCATAGATAACTGCTTCTGCAAGTCGTTGGTATTTCCACTCACTTAAGATTGTGCTGATAGATGCCTTTTGCAAATAATTAAGCCACAATTCTGAAGCTTCTGAACCTGTCAGTGGAAGGAATTGATAAGGGAATTGATTAGCAAAAAGACTCATGATATCGATTCTTTGATTGAACTGTTAACGATTCTTTACTGGAATTGGTTTTTGATTCCCATCCCTAGTCCACATGATGCTGTCCCTGTGTCATGGGAGGCTGGAGCATATCTCAACTGACACTGAATGAGAGGAAAGTTACACCCTGAACCTGACACGGACACAGGAAGGACCCAGAAACGTAGTAGCAGTTGTGGCTCATTATAACCAGAGTTTAATTATTATTATTCAGTGCAGGGATCGAACCCGCGAGCCTTGTCTTGCTGGTCCGGCGCTTTAACCACATCGACCACACTGGAGATGAACAGCAGGCGGGGACTCACAGTCCTTGTAGATGAACAGGAGAGGTGAGAGCGGGAATCGAACCCGTGAGCCTTTGTACAGGAATCCGATGAGCAGACCATTCGGCCACACAGGAGACTCACTCTCGTTTGGCAACACAGAGGCATTCAGGAAGACTGGGACTGGACTCACTCTGTCTTTAGCGTGCGGGGATGAAGCGGAAAGCCAGGAACCAGGCTGCCACCACTGGATCAAACACCCAGGCGAGTACTCGACAACTGGAACGGGCTGGAAGGTCAGATGCCAGGAAAGCCACCACAGGTCAGGATACTCAGATAGATACTCAGCGTCGGAGACAGAAGGCGGAGTCGACAGCCGGGACTCAGGCAGACGGGTAAGTCAAGAACAGAAGCTAGTTGATACCTTGCAGTCAAGCCGAGGGTCAGGCGCAAAGGGCAGAACCAGGAACAAAACTTGTCTGCAACGGGTGATCAATCTGGAAGACAGGTCTGGAGTTCTCAACATGAAGGCGAAGACAGTCTGATGCCGAGTGAGTGTGGAACTAGGGTTTAAGTAGGTGGCTTGATTGCAGCAGATGAGGTGCAGGTGTGAGCAGGAGCGCAGGTGACAGGAGTTGAGCTGATTGGGGGGGAGTAAATAAATATTTTTGTTTTGAGTCCATCCCCTAACACACCCTGTACTGTTGAAAGTAAACTGTAAATTACCAGTCAGAGACTGGCGTCAACAACATTTTGTTGTCACGGTAACATGTCATGAGAGTGGGTAAGTGCTGCTCTATTCATGGTTACAGCATTTGGACCCTTAGTCACAACCCCTATACATTAATCTTGTTACTATAAATCGACAGGGCTGGATTAAGTTATAGTTACAGAGCAGAATTTACAGTTATCAGCCTGTTGCATGGGTTGTTATCGTTATCCAGTGTGCTAGCCTAAACTTTTACCTATTAACATTCTCTAAATCCTATAATCTAGACGGGGAAAATACGCTAAAGTAATTAATTATTTGTGTCAATTTAATTCCAATGCCCTACTGATATAAAAATGTCTTTATTTAAACATTTTACCTGGAACAAGTGTTGCTCCGTACATGGTCTCCATTGAAATACATTGAGCGGCAGTTAGCTTGCGCTAACTTCCGGGAACTTTTGAGGGGCTCCATGTTCCGCCATTGCAGTGAAAAAAACTGAACCATTGCAGTAAACTGAGTTGTTGTCACTCTCTCTCCAGGCACTCTAGTTTAAACCAGAAACTTTCTTGCTGCAAGGCACACGCACTGTCTGCTGCACATGCTAACCAATCCTGATTCTTGAGTAATTTTTACATCACAATGTAAGGCAGTTTTCTGCTACTACGCCAAACAAAGGTGGAAAATCTAATTCCTGAAATCTCTGTTAACACATGTCTCCTGTGGCATTCTTTCATTTCTTAAAAAATAGTTACATACCAGAGACATTTTTGTTGTCTTATTGGCTTGTGAAAGCTTTCTTTAACTCTCTTTAAAAATCCAACATCAAAAAGATGTTTCACAATAAATACAGACAATTTTGCCTTGTTCACAACTTTTTTGAATACAGCTTACAAGCCAGTTAATTTCATCAAAAGGGACTGAAAGTGTTAACTTTCTTGATTGCATTGCTTACTTTTCAGCTAAGGTTTAACATGATTGCAGTCAATTCAAGCTATTCTGCCATGAAACTGGTATGTATTCAAGTCTTATTTAAAATAAGATCATTGTCAAATATTTGCAAAGGTTGTTTAAGTATTTTTTTAAATCCTGTGCTACAGCATTATCTGCTTCCTCTGCTACCCCTGTAAAACTATTTAAAACTTGTCACAGCTTCAATCATGTCAGCAACAATTTATATCAAAATTTAACTTCCATTGTATGTCAATTTGCAATGAATGACACAGACCAACCTAATGTTCTCGAGTTGAATAACCAACTTAATTTTTGTACGTTTCAAAGGTCTTATATCACTCAGTGAAATATGAATACATAAAAAATGTTGCATTGTGAATAGTCTGATTAAAAACCTTAAAAAAAAGATTCTTTCAACAATCTCATTATCAAAACACCTCTTGTCAAAACCCAGATATCATTCTAGTTGTGAATGTAATTTGAATGAGAGGGTTTGACTGAAAAGCTGTGTAAAGAATGGAGTGTCTGTATAACAGAGGCTTTTATACTCTATTGGAATTTTTAAGTTCTCTATCAAAAGACATGGTTGCAACAGTCTGCTTTAGACATTGATGTGAAATCAACTTTTACAGCGAGTATAATTTGGTATGCACAATAGTTTTCTGAGGGCATTATAGTTTAGACTCTTACGGGTGATTTTTTTTTTAAACTGACCTTAAATCCCTATTGTGAATGCTCTGACAGAGATGTAGAGGTAAAATGAATTATTCAGGGCCATCATTCATATTTACAATTGCTGTGACAATGTTTTCAATTTCACTCTCTACCGTCCCTCTCTACCTTCAAAATATTTTCTCTGATCAAGGCTGCCTCGCAGCAACATCCCCATCTGCTTTTTTTAAAAGGGTACAGTGGACACTCTCATTACATGCATTTTTTCCTTTTACAACAGCTTAAAGTTAGATAAACTTCTCCCTAACCCAGAAGCTAAACACTTTTACAGCAATCCTGTTAGGATAAGGCAACTTCATGTCTTAGCTTTGTGTTCAAGCTTGCTCATGTTGAATCCTCTGAGTTTTATGAAATAGACTGAAACTTTTATGCTTCTTGAAAGGATTTTAAGAGAACTGCTGTTTATAAGTTGTATGTCGATATGTAATACTTTAAAAGGATAGTTCAGTATTTTTAAGTGGGGTTGAACAAGGTCCATTTCAGAAATAAAGACATTAACCACAGTGATTTTGATCAGCTCTGCCCCTGTGAGGCAACATATCGAACAGAAGCTTGCTTGGTTATAAATTGTTTCAAGTGCCGCCAAGGGTTCAGAGTAACTTACTTAAATTTAGGCGAAAACAAATTTAAAAACAGTGTTAGGGAAACACTATAACAAACACATATAAAAAGCTTTACATATGTTTTAAAAATATTTCAAGCCTATTTGCTTTGGTAATATATTTGCAATCTAAGAGTCCTCCCACCTGTAATGAAGTTTAGCCACATAATGTGTTTGCTAATGTGAAAGTATGGCGTTGTAAATGTGTTTAGTACAATATACTTCAACCAAACACTGTATTTTGTGCTCACCTTAAATTTGGTCAGTAACTAGGAGCTTTTTGCACCATCTGCTGCAATGTACAGCCAGTGTGTGTCTGTGCCAGGTTGCTCCAAACAGGTGAAGGGTGAACCAGGTCCACGAGGCTATGACGACATTAAAGAGCCCACATTAAGCTAGTTTGTCTTTCATAATGCCTTTGGTGTCTTTCGCATGTCTCCTCTGTGTGAGTACTTCCATGAACAAAACAAAAATTCTGTGGCATCAGAAATCCCCCTTCTCTCCATGTTTATGATGGCAGTTGCTGCCAAAAACATTTTCTTCCCACTGGAGACATTTTAAAAGGACCTACCAGTGTGAGTCCTGCCATTGTTTAATCAGCGGTTTAAGCCCATTGGCTCACAATAGTAAGTGCCCAGTGTGGAGCAGAGGTGACAGAATGAATTCAGATTTGTTTACAATATTACAGCAAGCAGCAATGAACTGACCAATTACCACAGAGCAAACCTGTCATCCAATTAGAGCGGAGTGGGACCACGTGGGTAAGGTAGCATGTCAGAGAGCATACAGCTGTACTAGGGGACATTAGTGATTTTAATGTACTCAAGCAGGATTTAAAAACAAACATATGAACCTGGTTGATGAGAAAATATGGGCTCTTTGAACCACATCTGCCTGAAAAATAAAGTGTGATCAATATGTATGTTCAAGGAAGTGTGTTAATCATAATTAAGTTAGAGAAACAGCTATTTATTCATTTTCTGCTCAAATTTATGCTGAACTGACAGCTTTATGGCTACAATTTCTGTAAGGATTGATTATTACCTAAGTAATACAGCATTGAGAAATGGAGTATTAGCTTGGTGCTGCAAAAAAATTAAATAGTTATTTTTTTGTCTGCATATTGTAGAAATGATGTAAAGTTAATTTTGGGATGTGTGAACTGAACTTCAAGCTAGCTCATTTTACAAGTGAACTGGCAAAACACTGCATGTGCAGATACACCATACACAATGTATAAAGAGGACACCAAAAGAATGTGGCAAAAAAAAAGCCTATAGTAAAAGCATCTCTCTTAATTTCATGAGGGTACAGATGTACAAGGGAGCAGGAACCTCACCACCTTGTTTTATAAGTTTTCAGAGAGGTTTTTGCTTCTTCACTTCACATTTGCACAGCATTACTTTTAAAAGACTTCCACTTAGCAGGAGTTATTCGCAAATAATAGCATGAAAAGCGAAAGAGCACTTAAAACTGTTGTTGATTACGGTCTTATGATCAAGGAGCTGCTCTTTGATTGCAGCTCCAAGAACAAAACATTGATCTCTGGACACAATGAAGTCTACAGCTCTGTTCATTTACAGCACTGTGCTCCCACAGCTGATACCCAGGCCTGTTGACAGAGGTTCTGTCCAAGGATAAGAACTGTGTAAGAGTGAATACTGTCTGGACAAAGGCTTCTTGAAAACAATATTAATGAAATGTACCCTGTGCCTGCCAGCTGGGTTTGGATTTCACTGGCTGCTAAAACAAAGTCTTTACCTCTGGTTGGCCTCAGGCTGAACTTCTTTATCAGTTGCTACCATCCTGCTCGAGAGCTTAAGTAATCATTCACAGAGAAAACCTTTTTTTCTATGTAGCTACATTATAACCACTTTCTATTCTTCCAGTTTACAAAATGTTTTAGATACTGGGATTATATCTTAAAATAGCTTGTTTAGAGACAGGTAATGAAGAAATGTAAATTAAATGTTAGCAGCAACATCCAGGGTTAAAAAAGACTTGTACGTTTGTGCAAAAAATGCAGTTCCTCAAGTGTCCACTTGAGGCTGACTGCAGGTACAGCAGGTCACATACAAACTATGTTAAAATGCAGATTTTTACAGCAGAAACAAACACATTTACAGCCTTGTTTAAAAAGTCTGAAGAGTTCATATTATTATGCTCTCACACTGAAAGAGAGAGATGTGTTCATGAGTTTTTTTATGATTGTAGTAATTATTTGAGTTATAAGTAATTATGAGCATAGCTGACACCACTACAAGTCCACACTGTGTAGCTGTTTCTTGATGACCTGCATTCACTCCACCCTTTTTTGCATTTTACCTTAAACTATATTTAATTTGAGACAATTTTCTTTGCTGACATATTTTCTACAGTCTATTGCTGAATATTTCTGAGTGAAAAAACATCTAATAGAGATCAAAGTTGGCACTATGCTTGCTTGCTTTCAATGTATTACAAAAAGAATACATATTACGCTGTTGTTATTTTGCAATATCAAGTAATACTTCTTAAATGCTGTTCATGAATGTTCAGTGATAAATAGAATTAAATACAAAACTTGGAATATCTATGGCCCTGAAACTATGTTTGCCCATGTTTAAGGGTGTTGAGCACAGGTACTGCCCCACTGTGAAGTCCTGAAGTCTGTAAGGGCTCTGATGTGGACTTTTTAACAGCTAATAACACACTTTTCATGGGTCAGCCTATCACAGACTGTCTTGTGGACTTACTCAGAGTTCATTGAAAGAAACTGGTGAGGCCCAATGTGAACAAATGCTTCTGCTAAAAACTTATAATGATATAATCTACGGGCTACACCGTGGTGCAGTAGGTCAGTGTTAAAACATGCCTATTAGTTGTGACTCTAATTTGCCCTATAGGTGTGAGCGTGAATGGTTGTCAGTCTCTCTGTGTGACCCTATAATCGGTCCAGGAACTAGTTCTGCGTTTGGTCCAATATCAGCTGGGACCGGCTCCAGCACTCTCATGACCCCAAAAGATTTTGAAATTCAAGGTAAAGTAAAAATTGCCAATTTATTAATTTTATAGTTGTGTATCACACATTAGGACCATTACCTGTGTTAATTTAATAATAAAAAAAATAGTATTAGTATTTGAGTCTGTATTGTTTTTTTCATTTTTGATATAACGTACATAGAAAATCACAAATATGTGAATAAAGCAAGCCATTTCTTATTAAATAAATATTTCTCAAACAAATGTACAACATCATTAAGAGTATTCTGTTGCTCATTTTTTGATCCAAAGCCTGTCTGGTCTCATGCACTCAGACCTGATGGCATTAGTCTGTGAGGATTCACTGTTAAAGCTTTTTGGTGGACATTATGGTTAGGCCCATGTTGTCTAAAATGTAGTTGTGTTGCATTTAAGTTGGTCTGTTGAATGTCATTTCACACTCTATGTGCCCACCCTTAAGATCTATCCATTGTCCTGTCCTATCTAATAGAGACTGGGGGAATAAAATCTTACAAAAACAAAACAAAACTCTAAACTGCTTAAGTACAGTACCAGACTTATTGCCCTTTCTTACTCTTGCTCACTTTAATCTATTCATCCATCTGTCTTCTTGTTACTTTATTTCCATTGTCTTCATCACACACATAATTATCTAGGCCCACACAGAAGTTATAAGTTCATCGTATTGACCTGCATTTACAAGCATCTAATCTCTAACAGCTGTACAAACAGCTGGGCTACAGACCCATTGATTTCCATGTAATGCCTGAAATTATTACTCTGCCTAATTGTTACAGGCGAGTAAAGGAGAAAACAAAGCTGGGCTATCAGGCACTCTGATTAATGCCTCCACCAGCACTGCCCTCTGATGAAAAGCAGAGGATCTATATGGCACTTTGTCAAACATACTCTCCCAGGACTTGACGTTAGGTCCTTCTGCTTTAGGGGCTACTAGGATGAAGCCCAGTCAGCAATCCTCATTATCAGAAATCAAAGTCCTGACTTGGCTGGGAGGAGAGAGTGGAAAAGAAAGGCCAGCATTCACTGTCTGGTAATTAAAAGCCATTTTATCAGACTGCCTCTCTTGCCTTGTACCTCCTCTCTTGCTATTGACAAGCTGCTTAGCACAAAGTGAGCTCAGTTTGACTCTAAATATATGAGGCACACTTATTTAACTTTCTCAGCAAAGAAGGGAAAGCGAGTAAACAAGATAGCAACATAATCATCCAGTAAGACTGCCCATTGTTTATTTACCATTTTCATTTTCTGTTCTTGTGTGAATTTAAGCCCGAAATTTTCTGCCTGTATTTGCAGTCTTTCAGTCCTCATCGTCCTCTGATGATTATTATTTCATTAGTCTCTGTCAGATGTATTGGTTGGCTTGTTGTGTTTATTGATTAATGAGCTGCACTCTGTCTTCCTTTACTGTAATGCTGATATAGAAGATCTGAAAATACTATTTATCTTGTGCTTAAGCATTGATTGTTCTCACAGATATTGACTGTTACTTGGTAGCTTTCCATTTACAATACCCTTTAACATTACCGGTAATTATTCACAGTTAAAATGTGAGTTTTTTGAGGCCTTATTTAACTCGATAAAGCCAGCAGGGATGATGTTGCCTCACGGACATTTCCAACCTGATGCGAGTTCAGTGAGAAAACACGCACGGCCATCTGTCCAGGGCCATGTCCAAACTCTGGTATCCAGAAGCGAAACCCAGCGGCTGAAATAGAGATGTGTCTCTTCAGCCTTGAAGCCTGAAGCCTGTTGTTTATTGATGCTGCCAGAGTCCCTGCTCAGATCGATACCATCTCCCTCAGATGGGCCTTCAACACACAGACTCCAAATTGAGGTCAGGATATGTAGAGGGTTATGGCACTTCAGTGGATATGAATAGCTGGAGAGGTTGCAATCATTTGTTACACCTTCCTTTAAAGTTCATCTCCAAGTTAACCTGTGATGAAGCATCGAGAGTTTGAGTCACTGTGGTGAAAAATGCAGCACTGTATGGACACGCAGGTAGGTCAGAAAATGGATTGTGTGACTACCTCTCAGGTCTCGGAACAGCTCGCCTTTCCAGAGGCTCCCCATGTTTCAGCTTCACCTCTGAGCTCGTCTTTATGGCTGTGTGTTGTTTCTGTTGTTTCTAATAAAGAGGAAATATTGGTGCCTTCCTGACCTGCTCATTGGGGCCATAGAAAAATTTATGAGGTGTCTCCTCTGCAGAGGCTGCTTTTGAGCCAAAGCTGACATAAATAACACATCTCCGCTTCACCCGATGCTCTAATGGCCCTTCTCTCACATTATGGTCAAGTGGCTATATGCAATACAAGATGCAACTACATGATGGTGGGTTTGTAAAACACATTGTAGGAACTCAATTTGACACCCAACTTTGAAACATGAATCATTTCGTCCCAAACAGAACAAACCAATCAACATTAGTGTAGTGTATCAATTAGCAATATCATGACAAAATTATGTTTTCTATTTTGCAGCTGTCCATCCCCATATAACACACTGATCAGGAAAAGAATTAATGTTGCAGACTTTGTTGCCTTACATAATGAATACTATCATGCAGAAGAGAAAACACACTTAGGATTTATAGTATAAAAGTTTAAAGCCTGTAGATGTTTCACTTTGCAAACAATGTATTGTTTACATTTCTTACGAACAATCGGGACGCAAAAAACTTTAATAATAATAATAATAATAACAACTTAAATTTATATAGCGCCTTTCAAGGAACCCAAGGTCGCTTTTCACAGTAGAGGGGACAAACACATAAGCATCAACAAGAAGACCTAAGCTAAACATTTAAACAGGGAAGGCAAGGGAGAACAAGTGAGTTTTGAGAAGTGATTTGAAACAGTCCAGGGTGGGAGAGTTGCGGATTTCTGCGGGGAGAGAGTTCCAGAGGGTGGGGGCGGCCACACTAAAGGCTCTGTCGCCGAACGACTTGAGTTTGGTCCGCGGGATGGAGAGGAGACCAGCATCAGATGACCGGAGACTCCTGGATGGGGTGTGCTGGTGGAGGAGATCAGCCAGGTACTGGGGGGCAAGTGCATGAAGGGATTTGTAGGTGAGTAAGAGGAGCCTGTACTGGATGCGGAACTTGACCGGGAGCCAGTGGAGGTGAATGAGAGTGGGGGTGATGTGCTGCCAGGGTTTAGTGCGAGTAAGAACCCTGGCAGCTGAGTTCTGCACATATTGAAGCCTGTCCAGGGCTTTGCTTGGAACCCCGGACAGGACTCCATTGCAATAGTCCAGCCGGGATGTAACAAAAGCGTGGATAAGGGTTTCTGTGACAGAGTCTGATAATGAGGAACGGAGACGGTAGATGTTTTTGAGATGATGGAAGGCTGATTTCGTGACAGATTTGATATGTGACTGGAAAGAAAGGGAAGGGTCGAAAATGACGCCCAGGTTGCGGACCTCAGAGGCTGGGCAGATGGAACAGCCATCGATGCTGATGAGGAGATCCCCAACCTTCCGGAGCAGTGGCTTGGGGGCCACAACCATGAGCTCAGTCTTGCTGCTGTTCAGCTTGAGGAGGTTAGTTGTCATCCAGACTTTGATGTCATGGAGGCAGTTGACCAGAGACTGTGGGGGGAGCTGAGAGGAAGGTGAGGTGCTGAGGTACAATTGTGTATCATCAGCGTAGCAGTGGAAATTGAGTCCATGGTGGCGTATGATCTGGCCGAGGGGGAGCAGGTAGATGGTGAAGAGAGTGGGACCCAGCACGGAGCCTTGAGGGACACCATGGTTGACTGAGGCAGGGGGGGGTGTGGAGCTGTGAAGGGTGACAAACTGGGTTCTGTTTGAGAGGTACGATCGGACCAAGCCAGTGCGGAGCCAGAGAATCCCACGACAAATCTTTTGTTCAAGCAAGCTTGCCTCCCTGACCTGAACAACTGGAAGATGTCACTCTAGCTATGAAAACTTAGCGTTGAGAGGCTCATATTGTAAAAGTATTTTATCTCCTGAGTCAGCAACTACAGTACAAATGTTTACTAGTCTATAAAGTTTGATATGAAAACATTTGGTTTAACTTTTTGCAATTACTCTTTTAATCAAGAGATCATTGGACTTTAAAATTGTGTCGGCATAGCAATACATACAATGCTTAATGAGTAATTTGCAAAAATGTGAAAAGCTTTCCTACTACACAACGTTAAAAATTTTTTTAAATCTTCGGATCTACAATTCGATTCCGGTCACTGACAAAAAACTACTGACCTCTCCCCTATGCCATGACCAAAACTAGCTTTAAATTTAATCAAAATCAATTGAGAACTTAGTTGTTATTGAAGATTTAAAAAAAACTGCTGGGGCTTGCAACGTTTAAAAATGCTTAAAACAATTCCTGATCTACATACAGATTTAAATCACCATCGATTACTTCTTTGTGCCATTGACATTTCCTGAAAATGTCATAAAAAATGGGTAACCTTTTTAAGTTATCTTGTTCATTGTCAATCAGACAGACAGCCAAAGGAAAGGACAAACACCACCAAAGCGAATCGCTTCTTTCAAGTGCAATGACCACAATTCCTAATTTCTGGAGGAAGTCTTCCAAAGGGATTATTAAAGTTCGATCTAATCGATTCTAACACTTCCTGAAAATGGTGCATAAAATTTACCTTGGAACTCAGAAGAGAGAACTAAGCATTATGCCACATCCTGGTTAAATTAAGTCCAGTTACAAGCTGGTAAATATGGGATACCTGAACATCGTCTGACTTGCAAGTAAAAATTATGACTTAAAGAGGCGTATCTAATTTTCAACTTGGACAATCCAACGTCCAAGATCAAATGGAGAAGATCATTACGTCTTTGGTTGAGGTGAAATGCTGACACAGCAAAAGACTTTTTGTGTCTGATGGAAAAGCGACACAGAAATTGCAGATGAGGTCAGACTTTATGGTGTCATTTTTTATGTCTAATATCAGTGCAGCATGTAACTGAATTAGCTTGATCACATGCTCAGTAATCACACCAGTCACTCATCCTCGGCCTGATGTAAGTATAATCACTGCCCCGCCTGCTCACATTGGTTCACTCTGACTTCTTGCTGAAGTTTTGCAAGTCATCTAGTGATAAAAAAAATGTAGAATTTAAGTTTTGCTGTAATCAGATATGCAGCTCACATGAAAATGAGCTTTGTTTTGTTTTGTGCAAACACAATGGACCACGGAAACCAAGAAAAAAACATTCAAGGTGAGATCAAGAAGTGGGCAAATAAAAATTAGATGTAAACAATGTCAGTAGCAGTAATTAAAACATTTGTGAGTTAAAGTAACAACAACACTGTAACTAAATATGCATGTGCATGTACATATGCATAATTGTGGCCATGATGAGCGACCTCTCTCTAACCACATGCTGCTGTGGTGCAGAGTGTCAGGTGGCCTGTTTGTCAGCTGAAATATTCATCGAACAGATCAACGGAAAGTCTGGCCGGCTTTTCAACTGACAACTGTGAGTCAATAATTGATAAGGAATGAGCTGAATGACTTAGTGAGTGTTTGGAGGGGGGGTCCTTCTGTGTCTGTAAACGATGCCTCTGACCTTTGGTGTGTGAAAGAACTCATCATGGTCAGTGCTCGCATGTCATCTAAAGCCTCAACACAATCGAAGGAACAGTGAAAGTCACGAAGAACAGAAAACAGATGATGAAAGACAACATGCGTTCAATATTTTCTTTTGTGCATTTATTTTAGAGTGTGTTTTAAAAAGAGGCTGTGACTGGAAGAACAAAAAAGAGATATTAGAGAAAATGGCACACATACAGTACTCTAGGCCTAAATCATGCAGAATTATTTTATAAAAAATCGAATGTTATTTTTAATAAATGCATCCAGTCTGAACATTGCTGTTAGCAACATATCAAACAGGGGTAGAGGAATATGAACTAAAAAAACGTATCGATATTGTTCTTTGAAATCAATCTCCAAAATGGGATTTTCAATTTGACCGTAGATCTCATTCAACCAGCAGATTTTGCTTGAATATCGGCAGAGCTGGGTGACAAAGGCCATAATTCATTATCTCATTTTTTAAATAATCTAAATGTTCTACATGTAAAGACTTCAGAGGTGGTTTAATTGTTGGCTAAAAAAATTCTGGGGTTGCTGGCAATAAGTCCTAATACTTTTTTTTCTAAGACATACTTTGATGCTTATTAACACTACCTCCCAACACTCAAAGATAAAGGCACAAATACTATATTTATTGTAACACAAGACAATGAATCAGGTGGAGCCAGCTGCACTGCAAGGTTAAGGCTTCTAATGCAGACTCGGTGAGAACAGATTCAATGTGTCTAAAATTTTGCCAACATCTTATGCAGGCTCCTGTGACACACCATAAAACTGAAATCCAGGTAAGTTTCCATTTGCCTTGATCCTAAAATGTACTTGTGGAGGGCATTAAAAGAAAAATTCACCAGTTAAATTAGATTGTACATCTCTTTTCAAGACACTAAATGATTATGATGATATGAAACAGGTGTTATTAGGTATTTCTGATTAACAGAAGACGACACTGGCTTGGCTTTAACTTTTAGTAGTTTTTCAAACCTGCCTACTTGATACATTAGTTAATGAAAAATGTATAAGAGTGACTTCCTCTCCTCTTCAGATCTTTTAATTTCTTCCTCTAATAACGGCATGTTTGACATTCAGTACAACTCAGAAAACGGCTGCTGCCAATGGAGGAGCATATTTTAGATGATTATACCACTTCACATGACCCTGTGCTTCACAGCTATCTCACTTTATTGAGAAACATGTTTGAATGTCTTTGTGTAGAACTTAAAAGCATATTTTAAGTATGTAAAAGGTCAACATCTGTTGCTGATGTAGCTGAATTAAAACAGGTTACATGAATTGGTCGGAACCATTTGAGGCATCTGAACTTGAAGAAACCGAGCAAGTGCATCCTTGATACACTCCAAAAGCCCTTCTAAACTCCAACGTGTTTGACTGCCTGCTTTATATGATAACCAGAATAATGGGATCTTCTTTGATTTCCAAAGTTGCACTCAGCTGAGGTTTATTCATTTTAGATGTTGCTTTACATATTTGAGGAACGATTTGGGCCATAAAATATCCGACTGCAATTCCGGACTCTCTCAAATAATGAAGAATCATTGTAAGGAAGCATGCATGCACTAAGAAGTCGCTTCTGTTGCTATCATCGTCTGGTAAAATGTTTTTTGTGTTGGGACGTGTGCATAAAAGTGTATGAGTGTGAGTGTGAGTGTGTGTGTGTGGGTGTGTGAGTGTGTGTCTGCACAGTCTCATTGTGGAAAACAACAAAGCCCTGGAAATACAACCTCCAGGGGTCTTACCTGGACGTGGCAGCCCCCCACTTTTTCATTAAAAACTGCAATCCTGCAGCTGAGGCTCCGTTACACCACAATGTGGCAGAGCTACACAAGGGCAAATATATGCGACCCGGACCCAACCTTCAAATGCGTCCCATGGAAGGATCTTTTGCTCTTCTCTATTTTATAACAAGTTTGAATGCAAATTGATGCAGACCATTTCAAAGGATATGTGTCAGGCATTGTTGTTGGCCTTGCTGGGTTGTTTTCTCAAGCTTCCCTTATTTAAGTACTGAAATGTCTGCATATTGAAATGGGTGTGGACATTTACAAGCCTGAGGGTTTAGTGTAATTTTATTAAAAGCCTACATGGTCAAATAAACACTTTAAAGAGCAGACATGTATTCAGCTTTAATAACTAATTTTTTGCTTTATTTGGGGAGTAAGGGGTGCTTAACTAGCCCCACTGACTTTTCCTGTTGCAATTACAGGGCACTCTCTCTCTTTATTTACCTGACAGACCAAATGGCCCTATTAATATATTTCACAAGTCCATCTCTTTCAGAAAAATATCTGGCAGGTGATTTGGCAATCATTTTGCCAATCACATTTATTACGGTCTTATTAGATAGTAAAGTAGGCAGGCACTACCATCACAGTGTAAATACAGAAAGTAAGCAACTCCGTAGAATAAACTATTGCCAAAACATGTCGCAAGAATATCCTTTCTATCAATATAAGGTATAAATCTTATGGGTTTTTTTTCATTTAATAAAAAAAGGCCACTATACAGGAAAAAAACAACAACAATAAAATCAACAAAACAATACAACTATAAAATTAGCCAAACACAACAGGCAACGGTCTCGGTCTCGGTCTCGGTCTCTCTCTCTCTCTCTCTCTCTCTCTCTCTCTCTCTCTCTCTCTCTCTCTCTCTCGCTCTCTCTCTCTCTCTCTCAAATAGTAAATAAGAGTACAATATTTTTTTTCAGGAATGTTAATATTCATAATAGCATTAAGCAGGTTTAAGCTTTGCTTGATTTGTATTTAAGTTATATCAGAGCACTTTTCTGGGAATGTGACAATCTCTACTTAATGATAAATACTAAAATATATTTGACTATTGCCATTTGACAAACATATCTAGAAACAATTTCCTGTGCATATCGCCCAGCTCTACTGTGACTCCTGCAGTAAATTCAAGTCAGTCCATTCCCTTGACCACCATTATGATTTTGTTGGACATGTGAGAGCAACAGAGGGATTGAAAGGAGGTAATTGAAGTGTCCGAGAACAGCTCAGTCCTGTGAGATGTGAGAGCAAAGTAACAATGTAATTACAGGTCATAAGTTGACCACCTTAGAACCACAGCAGGTGCAGAGAGAGTTGAGCCTGTCAGGCACTCTGACATACAAACACACACACTGGGATAATTTCTCTATAAATCTTCTCAATCAAGGGTTATTACACTTAAAGAATCTAAATCTTTCCCTGACTTCATGAGACTGCAAAAGTAAAAAAAAAAAAAACAGAAACAAACGATCTTTTACTACCTGAACAGCACAGTTTTATCACTGGGAGCAACCAAGTCAGTACATATAATATTACCCCCTTGTGGTAACATGAAAAACTGCTACAGCCAGGAGTTTTGCAGTTTAGCAAAGGGGAGGAGAGGAGTTGTTGAGGTTACAGCCCCAAATAGCAAGATGACAAAAAAGGACATCTGTGTTTCTTAATTGGATGAAAAATTAACAAAGAAGTACCATGTTCATTTTTTATTAGAAGAATGTATGTCAACTGTTATGTATTTCTTTATTTGCACACTTTAAACAAGACAAACATAGAAGTAACTACAACATGAACATAATGAAACAATAAATGTATAATACAGAAGATGAGACAATGGGAAGATACAATAGAAAAAAAAGGAATAAACAGATGAGAAAAACAAGACCATGATAGTAATAAGAATAAAAGGAAAAGTAATAAAACACAGATGAAACGGGAGTCGGGGGTTTCAGTTACAAGTGTTCGTATGACACAGAATATAGTTGCTTGAGTGTGTGTGTGAATGGATTTTGTGTGGTTTAAGTGCAAAACCTTGTACAAAATAATATGAAAAGATAAATTAACCCTATAAAGCCAATTGTATCATATTTGATACATACTTTTATAATACCTCTATCTAATCAATACGATCAACAAATTACAAAAATAACATCTGAATACAATCAGATAAATGATAAAAAATATCCCCAAATGGATTATCAGTTGCCAAAAACACCTAATGTATCGAATCAGATACGAAAAATCTATATGTTGAATTTTATGGACATTTTGATTTTTGTAAGATTTTAGCAGAAAGTGAAATAAAAATGTAATCTCCAAAAAATTAGAATTTTCTGGCTATAATCTATGGTCTTGGGCCTTACAGGGTTAAAAAAAATAAAAGCACAAACCAACAAAACATAAAAAGAAAAACTAACTAATGAGTAACTGGGGAAAAGAAAATAGAAAGAAAGAAAAAAAGATAATAGCAAGAATACTAATTTTTTTAAGCGATTAAATGTAGGGCTTTGAGAAGGAGAGGGGTCGCGGTTGCTTCAAAATCATGAGTTTGGTACTGGAGATTGGCTAAGAGCTCTTCTATTGGTCAGTTGATATTTTTGGTTTAGTTTACAATGAATTGCCTTTGTATTTTTTATTTATTTATTTCTGAGATTATTTTTGGGGGGCATTTTTTGCCTTTATTGATAGGAGACAGAAAGACAGTAGATAGGCTCGTGAAAAGGGGGCGAGAGGGAGAAGGGGTAGGGATTTACAAATGGTTTGGTTTATTACAAATGTTATAAGAAATTTAACGTTAACACAGTTGCAGAAAAAAGAATGTGAACCCTTTGGGATTACTTGGATTCCTGCTTAAATTGGTCATAAAATATGTTCTGATCTTCATCTAAGTCACATCACTTGACAAACACAGTCTGCTTAAACTAATACAGCACAACATTTTTTAAGTTTTCATGTTTTTATTCGACACAATATGTAAAATGTAGTGCAGGGTGGAAAAAGTATGTGAACCCCTAGGCTAATTACTTCTCCAAGAGCTAATTGGACGCAGGAATCAGCCAACCTGGTGTCCAATCAATGTGATTAGATAGTATGTGTTGGTTAAAGCTGCCCTGCCCTATAAAAACACACACCAGTTGTGAGTTTGCTATTCTCAAGAGGCATTGCCTGATGTGATCCATGCCTTGCACAGAAGAGCTCTCAGAAGATCTGCAATCAAGAATTGTTGACTTGCATGAAGCTGGAAAGGGTTACAAAAGTATCACTAAAAGACCTGATGTCCATGTGTCCACGGAAAGACAGACTGTCTACAAATGAAGAAAGTTCAGCACTGTTGCTACTCTGCCAAGGTGTGGTCATCCTGTAAAGATGACTGTAAGAGCACAACGCAGAATGCTCAATGAGGTGAAGAAGCATCCTAGAGCATCAGCTGAAAACTTACAGAAATCCCTGGCACATGCTAACATTATTGTTGACAAATCTACAATACGTAACACATTACACAAGAATGGACTTCATGGAAGGAC
Organism: Scarus forsteni; assembly: GCA_036419115.1. NCBI lineage: Eukaryota > Metazoa > Chordata > Actinopteri > Labriformes > Labridae > Scarus > Scarus forsteni. The sequence goes on from JAZDUH010000443.1 coordinate 19,255,048, forward strand.
ACTACGGAGGAAGCCATTGCTGCCCGAAAAAAAAACATTGCCGCATGTTTGAAGTTTGCCAAAGAGCACCTGGATGTTCCACAGCACTACTGGCAAAATATTCTGTGGACAGATGAAACCAAAATTGAGTTGTTCGGAAGGAACACACAATGCTATGTGTGGAGAAAAAAAGGCACAGCACACCAACATCAAAACCTCATCCCAACTGTGAAGTATGGTGGAGAGAGCATTATGGTTTGGGGCTGCTTTGCTGCCTAAGGGCCTGGACGGATTGCTGCCATCGACGTAATTTTCCCAAGTTTATCAAAACATTTTGCATAAAATCTTACGCCCATCTGTCCGCCAACTGAAGCGCAACAGTGGATGGGTAATGCAACAGGACAACGACCCAAAGCATAGAAGTAAATCAACAATGGAATGGCTTCAACAGAAGAAAATACGGCTTCTGGAGTGGCCCAGTCAGAGTTCTGACCTCAACCCGATTTAGATGCTGTGGCATGACCTCAAAAGAGCGATTCACACCAGACATCCCAGGAATATTGCTGAACTGGAACAGTTTTGTACAGAGGAATGGTCCAAAATTCCTCCTGATTGCTGTGCAGGTCTGATCTACAACTACAGAAAATGTTTGGTTGAGGTTATTGCTGCCAAAGGAGGGTCAACCAGTTATTAAAGGTTCACATACTTTGTTCATCCTGCACTGAGAATATTTACATGTTGTATTCAATAAAAACTTGAAAACTTATATTTTTTTGTGCTGTACTAGTTTAAGCAGACTGTGTTTGTCTAGTGATGTGACTTTGATGAAGATCAGAAAATATTTGATGACCAATTTAAGCAGAAATCCAAGTAATCTCAAAGGGTTCACATACTTTTTCCTGCAACGGTATATTAATTTTATGTTATATGAAATCATATAATCTTAATTATGAGGTAATAAAACTACGTCTCTGACATTTCTGACAAAGTCAGCTGTTTGAAAACCGGTTGACAATTCAGCAATCAACGCTTATTTGTCATTGCATGCTCCACAGACATCAGTGTTGTGAGTGAGCCAAGATAACACCATGTGAGGACGTTGGTCACTTTGGCCAACAGCTTTCATGAGCCATCCAGCCTTTCTATACATGTCTATGGATGTTACAATATCTGCAGTTTTAATCTGAAATGGGCTCACTTTTTTCTTTAAAAGAGGAGCAAAGAATGTCACTTAAAGCTTTTCTTGTCATGTTTCTGCTCTTCTCCCGACCGGGAATCACTGCTGGGAAACTGGGAGACAATGCAGAAATCCAACGCAGGACATGCCGGTTGGTCTATGGTCGCCATGGTTACTCAGTGATACTTGGCCAAATATACTCTCCTCCAAAGTTCACCGAGAGGACTGGTGGGCATTGTCTTTGATGAGGTTCAGGTCACATTTATGTGGTTAATGATACATCTGTGTGGTATAATGTAATGTAACGTCATACTGTGGCTTGATATGATTGGTTGTTTTTGCAGTTGTTTTTGAAGGTTCCACCTCTGTAAACATTTCCAAACAGCTATTTCCCACATGGTCTCGTGAAATCTTTCCATCGCGGAGATATGGAACTGTCCATCTGGCACGTCAGGTTAGAGAAGAAGAGGGCACCCTGCAAACTGGCTACAGGCTGGACTTGAACCCGTGCTGGCAGAAGCATGTCTACGAGTGGTTGCGAACCACTCCACCATACCTGTCCTTATAACTCAACTTTTACAGTTTAACTTTCCCAACTTTGTTTGTAACTCTGTACGGGCACTCAGGGGTCACATTTCTCTGAACACAATTATTGTTAGATCTGTTTGATTTCTTCATTTTGGAGGAAGGACAGTTAATACAACTGAAACTGTGAGAAGAGGGCAAGGGATGAGTATGCAAGAGAGAGGCCGTTTACTTGGCCTGAACACCGGCCACCTGCATCAAGGATAACAGCCTTTGTGTACAGGGTTGACGGACATAACCATTGGGCTACTGCACACTTTGACACAAACTAGCACTGTTTGAGACCAACTAAGTCTCGAATAAAAAGTTGATACAAATTTTGTATGACTTTGGTATGTGCTTTTTGGATTTCTGAACGCCTTTGGTGTCCACTTACTGGTTTAAAGGCTATTTCGCATATCTCAGCCCATAAACCTTGCTCACAACTGCTCCCTTTATTTTCACCTTAAAGGCAAATTTCCAACATTGCATTTCACTTCTCATTCATGGGTAGTTTGTAATACCTCACATACCCTGTCATAACTTTTTCCTTATTTCTTGTCAATTATCACCTCAACAACCAAATTCATTTAAAATAATCATTCAAAGCTGACTTGATGGAGCAAATCTGATTTAGTCATAAAACATGTCTTGCTGAAAGTGCAACATAAAATCAATACCTTTTTAAACATTTATGACCTTGAATCAAGACCTTTCAAGGATCAGCTGATACCCCGAACAGCACCTCCTGATTTTTTTTTCTATCCTGAGGAAGTCTTTGAAAATGAAACGTTTTGCTCAAAGATGTGAATTTCTCCACCATGTTTCAGAATGTACAAACAAACCTGCATACTCACGTTGAAACATCTGTAACTGATTCGGACATGTCTTTTACCAGGTGAAGTGGTGTAGCTGCTTTAGGGTGAGTCCAGCGAGGCCCCCGCCCCCCTCGGCTGAGTCATTTGTTATCACCTCCTGGCTCCTCTGATGCCCGGTGCAATTGGCCGAGCTCCTGCAGGGTGAAAGGTCAAGCCTTTAAAAGGGAATTACTTCATTGACACAATAAGAGATGACAGTTTATTTGACATCTTACCACCACCTCACTCCCCTCCTACATCCACCCTGTCCTGCATCCTAACTGGGGGATTCCACTGGATGCGTATCCGATCCTTCTCCGCTCCGCTCCGCTCGGCTCCGTCATCTGACGTGCGTCAACTCCCACTGGATCCGTCTGCGGAAGCATTGCGGCTCCGCCTTGCAGCGGGTCAACGAGCTCACAAAGTATTTTGTGGTTTTGCACCTCCAAAATCAAAAGCTCCTCATCCATGGTGAAGTGGGGTGAGACTGAACTGTTGACACCAGGTCTGTCTCCGCCCTAAATGACGTTTTTCCAGGTACAATACTTTCCCGTTGTTGACACGGTTTATTTTATTTTGAAACATCTACGGATATTTTATTTTGTGTTTGTGCTCAACTTCCTGCCCCGCACGATATTTTGTGTGCTAAATTGCTGCGCCGTGGTCCGGCATCCGGCAAAAATAGAAGCTCTGCGTATCTGCTCCGTATGCCGGAGGCCGGCGGAGCAGATACGCAGCCGTGCCGGAGCTGTGACGGAGCTGGTGGAAGTACACGCATTGCTTATAATGGAAACGGATCGGCTCCGCTGCCGCGGCGGAGCGGAGACGGATCGGATACGCATGCAGTGGAATTTGGGCTTAACTGCTCCCCGGGGAGAACTCCATATGCCTGTCTGTGTGTATGAGTGTGTGTGCGTATGTACGTGTTTGTGTGAGGGCTGATGCTGTGTGCCTGTTTGTGTGCATGCGTTTGTGTTTTCTGTGTTTGTCTTCAGTGCAGGGATGGGCAATATGAGCAAAAACATGTTCTAATAAGCCAATTGGCAATTCACAGTTTGTTCACAATTTTTTTATTTGTCTATATTCAACCGATGGCTGTCACAATACCAACACAACACTGAACTTCAATATTTGATCAAACTCTAATGATACTGATACCTGATTTTAAACACTGCCACAAAAAAAGATGCTTTACAGATGTCCAATGGGGAATTTTGAGTTTTTGCTTTAAAAAAAATGCATAATCATTAGGATTGTTAAAAAATGCATCTAATGACAATGTTTTTTAATTGATAACACTTCCTGTATTTTACTGGTAGTTGGAATAAAAGCACAGAGGCTCAGTAATCTTTGAGTTAACTTCTTTTTATAAAACAAAGATAAAAAAAAAAATCATTGAGATGATACATCTTGTTCAGGGGGCCACCTTAAATATACAGTGAGTTAATAAATACTGAATACTTTTCAAAATTAAGAGAGGATTAGATAATATTGTATATTCATAGTTATGCTTACATTGATATAAAATAAATATGACAGGACCTAAAGCTCAGTATATAATTTGCAACAAGTACAAATGAGAATAAGATAAGATAAGATAAACCTTTAATAGTCCCACAGGGGGAAATTCCAGATTTACAGCAGCAGCAGGATACAAGAGAAACATTAGAAAGATTTACAAATGAAACTATAAGTAATTAGAATAAAATAGAAAATAGCATAAATACAACTCAATTAAAATAAATGAAAGAGCATTAGCCTTTCAGCAATATTAACAATATTAACAATATATAAAAAATCTGGATTAGAATATGCTTAATAACTGCAAGAATGTCTATTTAAAATGTTCTGTATATCATTCAGGAAACATTTAAAATTTTTTGCATGTATTTTTCACATTTATCACAAACATCATGCAGCTGGCTGCAGATAATGACCCTGAGTGAAATTTGACCAATGTTGTATCAGTTTGCGCTCTCTATTTAAAAAGAGCACTAATTAATACAAACAACTTCAACAATTAAGTACAAGCTACGACTAATCACTCGGTACAACCAAGGCATGCAGAGGACCTTTTCTGAAGATGCAGCAGCAGAGGACGTTACCTGCTGCGACCACTGTCAGCAAAGAACAAAAAATAAGGCAACACCTCACACAGTAACACAAAACTGGACAGTAAAACAAAAGATCGGAAAATGTTGCCTGTTCTGAGGGAGTCTTAATTTTTGCTGTGACTTTCAGATGATGAGGTGAGAGTTTGAACTTGAAATCATGGATCCATCCTGCCTTGTGTCAACAGTTTGGTCTGATGATGGTGGTGTGTGACTGTGTGGGGGGTATTTTTTGGCATACTTTGGGCCCCTCTGCACCAACTGAGCACCATTTGAATGACACAGTTTGGTTCATATTTGCAAGTCCTGGTCTGTATTTATCTACATCACTGTCAGGTGTATTTAGCATTAATGGACTGCAGATTTTACTGAGGATTCAGGCTCCATCCCAGGCCTCTACATTTGTGTGTTTAGGTGTGCGTGTGGCTGTGTGTGTGTGTGTGTGTGTTTGTGTGTAAAAGAGACAGAGAGTGAGTGATTGACAGCAGACATGTGTGTCACACCTCAGTAGTGCTGGGAAAGGCCGTGCAGTCAGTCTGGCAGGTCATTATCAGTGTGTCACATGAATGCATGACAGCTACTTCCTCAGAGACAAGACACACCCAACACACATGCCCATGGCACACACACACGTGCACACAGCTCCTTCCCTGAGTCATTGAGGAATGCCTATCCAAGCCAATCAATTGGGAGATCAATTGGAGACCAACTGGCAATCCCCTACAATCAATATGGCCCTTGTTGCATGGCTCCAGAAGTGCCACAATGGCTGTGGCACTTAATTAAGTTGTTAATTGCTGTGTTAAGCTTTCTCAGGTACCCTCCCTAGACAGTAATTGAGAGTGGCTGGACAATTCGGCTATCGGCAGCACTTTGCTAAATTTAATCACAAATCCAACTAATGGCAAAGGCTGTAGTACAACGAGCCAAACAACAGATATAATCTCGGTGTGAAAGGAGGAGAGTGATGACTTCTGCCTGCTGTTGGCTGGAATAAGTTCAGAGTTCTGTTTCTTCCTGTCATATCACACTGACATCACAATGACATCTGGATGGCTTTTATGCAGAAACAATCAGTACAATTTAGCAGGATATGAAGTTTTATCTTTACTCAGCCACTAATAACAAGGGCTTACTTTATGGAAGACCACTGAGTGTTTCATCAACAAAGAAATCATTTCCTGGAGATACTTTGAGGATCTGCTTTTAGTAAGACAGATTGGTTTACAATCTTTTTTCACCACCTGCAGAGTACTTCATAAAGAAGATCTAACTAAATAAGTGGTCAATATCAATACATGGACAACATTTTGTAATATCAGTGTACCTACATCAGAAAATCCCAATTTTATTCAAACTTACCAAAATAAAATAGTAAGATTGGGTCTTAGTGTTGTCATTGCTGTGTAAATAGTCATTATACAGCTACAGGGCACTGGGCAAAAATGTCCAATTGCAACATCTACAATCACTCAATATTAACCCATACAATCATCATTTAATAATTTATACGTTTTTTATTTAGTTTCTGTTTTATCTTATGTCCACAGAAAATGAGAAAAAAATCTGATGCTCAATAATATTGTTTGACACAATGATAAAGAGCTGAAGTGCAATAAATATAACAGAGAAAATGTATTACCACTGATCAGAGGTACTAATAAGATCTCTGCTTCACACAATATTAAGACTTAAATTATGTTTCACATATGCAAGAAACATAAAGAATAAATAAAACAGTAATATTACACAAAACAGAGAGCATCACACAATGCAAGATTGCGTGGTATTTGATGAAAAGTGTGCATATCTTAAAAAGAGTAAACATTTATTTAATCTGGGATTCACAGATACAAAAGTTTAATGTCTGAATTGGATGATTCTTAGAGACTTGTGCTCTGTGTGGCTTCAGACAATTGTAAGAGCAAAAGTCATGCCATTTAAAGTCCACTTATCTGTTCAAGAGAGAAACTGTGTTTTATAAGTTTCATTCAGATCTAAAAGAGACATTCTTACAAGCTGCAAATAACTTTGCAGAAACCACAATATTGTTAAATTCAAAAGCTGGAGAGACAACAGAGAACAAAACAAAACAATGAGTGATGACTTGAGAGAGTAAAAATGCGGTCACCTCCTTCCACAGTTACCATTTACTTCTGTTCAAACCTAAGAGCTCTACATTCAGTCTGCACTCTGTGAGGTGTGTTTACTAAACAGCACACTTACATTTCCATTTCATTAAAAACTTTCCATAAAGAGACATTTTTCAGAGACTTCTGATTTGAACTGTAAGCCATATGCAAAGCAGGATTGCTTCCAAAATTATTTATTTCCAATGAAATGTATCCACAACACAAACAAACGTTGGTTTGCAGATCATGGAGTCAAGTTTGAATTGAGCACAGTCCTCAGTTTCAAATGGGACGTAAACAGTTTTAGAAAAAAAAATATACATGTGTCAGTTATTTTAGGGGAGTGGGGGGATAAAGTAGCGTTTTTAATCATGTGTTTTTTCAGTCATGAGTCAAATCAAATCAAATCAAATCAAAATTTATTTATAAAGCACTTTTCATACATTAAGAATGCAGCACAAAGTGAATCAATATTGTCGTGTTCCCTAATCATTGAAACAAAGACAGGACTGAACAGTTGTTGTGCAGTAGACTGTGTTGTACTCATTTTGGCTACAACACATCATAATCACGTCATCGCCTCAGATCATAGGATCAAGCTTGGAATTTTTCTAATTTATGACCTTTCATCAAATTATTTTAATCCATTTCTTGGTTTTTAAAGTTTTCAGAATAATGAATCAAGAACGACTGAAACTGTGATAAGTACGCCGCGACTTCTGCGTGACATCATATCATTGGGTTAAGGGTAATATTATACCCTTAAGTCATGTCAAAAATCATGTACATAAGCAAGTAATATTTTACTTTGTTTGTGTTTGCCTCTTTCAGTAGTTTCTTTTTTTTAATGAATGGTAATAAGATTTCAGCCAAAAAAAACACTCAAAAACAAGGTTGCCCTCCATTATAAAGGAAACATGATTCAGTATTTGATATTAGTGCTTCATATCTCATTATAAGTCAACAGTTGCATTCAGCAGTATAGCGCCCTACAGTGTCACTGCTGCTCTTGTCTGCTTGTCTGAGATGTTTCCGATATACTCTGGAATTAAAACAGCAGGTCAGCCATTACAAACAGGTAGATTCACCCGTTTTAACAAAATGAGTCTAATTTAATGAAATATTGATGTTCCTACAATAGTTCTAGGATAAAATCAAAACACTCAACCCCCTGCAAAGACAGGGCCTCTTCAACACAAGGCTCAGTGAGGGGGGTGATTACCACAACTGCCTCCAACCAGGGTGGGGTTACAAGGGAGTCAGACCACTGCTGGCTGGCACTTTTATGCCGTTATTAGCGCACATCTATGCTTCTCGGTGTGAGCGTGCCTTTTGTTGCCTAATCGCATTACTTTCAACATTCAGATGGAATTCAGATGGAATGGTGTCCCCCATTTTAAGAAACGACTCCAAACACAGCAGGCGTCTGCGCTCTTATCCCCGCTTTGCAGGGAAATTAGAACAGCGCAGGCAGGAGCCAAAAGCGTATCAAATCATCATTACAAAACAGGAGCTGTTACCTCGCATAGAGCACACACACACACACACACACACACATGCACACACATACACACACACACACGGTTTTCAACACAGTGCTTCCACTTCTCAGGCTTCAAGAGAGGCCTGAAAGTGCTGCACAGCTCTTCAGAGATTTGGTAAGAGGTGTTGGGGTGTAGTGGAGCAGGAAAAGTGGAAGTAGCAGTGAGACAATGAGAAACAACCACTGCTGCTCTAGGCTCTGTGAACAGGCTTGCCATTGATTAAAACAGCAAGGTGTGCAATAAAGCGCAAGGCAAAGTGTTGCCTTCCATATGGACCCCCGAACCCTAAGGCTCTGGCCACCAATTGGGCCTTTCAGTCTGCCGCTGTTCCCCCTTTCCCCTCTCTGCTTTCCTTCTCACTCCCCCGGTCCCCAGATGGTAAAAACAATTTTCCAGCCCTCTGTCTCTCTCTGTCGCTGCCCGACACTCTGCAGCCACATAAGGGCCCTGGCCGTGATTCAACCGTTTACTCCAGTAATTAACAGCACCCATACCACAACAATTGTAGCGACTAAACTACTACCCTACAAATATGCACCCAGACACACACACATGCACACACACAGGGTCAGCAGTGTCATGGTGTGAATTAAAAAATTGGTAATAGTCAGAAGCTGTAAAATTAAACTAAAATAGTATAAACAAAAAGCTGAAAACAACATGTTGGCACTCCAGCAATGATTACCTCATAATTAGACGAGACAAAGCTTGCTCTCTGTCTAGTGGCAAAACACTGTAATTACTGCCGTGACAGAAAATCAAAGGCTACTTTGTAAGCAGCAGGAAAAATTAACATTTTAGGCCCTGAAGCTGTATGTCCTGATTAGAAACGTATTAAATCAATGCATTGCTAACTGCTGGGCATAAATACGTCCCCTCCTGAAGGGGCCTATAATTGCGAGAGCAGAAAAAAGAGGTTTCAATTTCACAAGGAAGGGGCATTAATCGTAATGGCAGTATTATGTGGCAAATGTACACTCCTCCTTTGGTGAGAAGATGATGCTCTTAAAGCAGCATTTTTTAAATGTGTTTTTGCTTGGAGTGAAGATCAAAGTGTAATTTACATAAATTGTTATAAATGTGTCTCTCAAAATGTTGCAACACGACAACAATAAGTGTAAAATCTATTAAAACAGGACCTAAAGCATAATGTTTATTTCTTGTTGTTGAGGAAAAGGGGCCTGCATTTAATGAGCTATTTGATATGAAATAAAAGCAAAACCCATAAAGTAAAGTCTATGATCAAGTCTGTTAATTTCTGTTTGAAGTTTTTGTGCTTTGCTGCCCTGTTCTAGCATTTCTTTTTCTCCTTTTCATCAGCTCCACTAATTAAGATTTCACTCAGAGTACAACATTGTAAATAAGAATTTGCTCTCTCACTGATTGAAGCAGGCTTAAACAAAAATAAAGTTAATTATGACAGTCATCACTTGCAAACACAAATCTAGAAATACAAAGAGATGATGTTGAACCATCCAAGAGTCAAGCTAAAACATAATTTAAGACTAGTTTCAGCAATGTAGGGGTTCATGAACTTTACAAAGAGTTATTTAATTTATCAATAATTGGTCTCTGAAAGAAGAATCAGTTTGTTGATCACAAAAGTCTGCTAATTAAATTTTCAAGCACTGCAGACATTTCACCTCATCTAATTTTCAGGCCTGTATGTTTAGCATATGACTCATGAAAAGCCACTTGGGTTATGACCCACCTAGTTTCTGCTCCTGTTTAAATTGATAAAAGCTGCTAGTGGGAAAGCCAGCTGATCCCTGGCATCTTTAACATACCCACAAAAGGCTCCTAGGGAATACGACTAATTACTTCACATCTGTATTTATTTGATCCGTGTGGAATTCTCCCTTCTGTCAGCAGAGCAGAGCGATGCCAGCTTGGACTAACAGTGATTTATCTAAGTGACACTTCTGGCGCAGATTCACATCAATGCAGCGCCAAAATCAATGGGGGAAACACGGGGAAGACGGGGTGGAGGAACTTTTTTTCCCCTCAGCAAAACTGTCATGCATTAAATCCACCAGCATAAATAAAGCACGCCTGTGCTTGCAGGTTTGCTGAATCAGAGCGGGCGGAAATAAGATACAAGCTGTTTGGTAATAATAGCTCAAAGACAGACTTTCACAACTACAGCGTTTCTGTGAGAACTTCCATCCACAGCGCTCAGTGTGACACTACAGCTCTGATGAGACCCGTGCCGGCTTCATGCAAGAGCAGCTTCTACTGACCTCTGTTGTACACTTGGTAAACTGCAAAGAAGTCTTCTATTGTGGATGGACTGACAGACCTTTGTGGGACCTTTCGAGCTAACAAAGGGTATTAAATATTCTAAGATTCCTGCTGACATCAGCCTCTAATAAGAGATATTATTCCAGCTTTTAGAAACAAAATTACCACATCATACTGTTTGAATTAACTGTTAGTCACTGTGATTCTGTCGCCTGGGAAAGTTTAAAGCCTGGCCCCGATTCAAGAGGCTGTTTTTGAAAATACAGCTTTTCTGTGTATTTGTCAATTTGCAGTCATGACTTCTGTTATCTGAAAACTCTAGTCAGGGTGTGAAGATTTCATAGACTGTTATCTGTACTCATGCGTTGACAGGACATCAAACTGCCACTGTTTAAAAAAGTCGCTTTATTACTTTCAGCAGCCAATGTCTGTGGTTTCCAAGGTTTAAAAAGATGTTAAAGGAGACATATCATGCTGATGCATGATTTAATACTTACATATAATATAATAAATTTGAAAACAAGACCTTACACCCCCTTAATTTTCAAAAAATGAGATATTGTATTTTTTCTGATATCCTAGAACGAGATTTGATGCCTCTGAAAATAGGTCATTGCGAGATGTCCGCAAGATTTAAATCATCGTGACGACACGAGGTACCTTTCTTTTTATTGTAGTAATCTGATAAAACACTTCCTCCTCTGTGATGTCCGTTAGCCACAAAACCGTCACCGAGGAACACATCCACCAGCAGCAGTATATAGCTCCCTAGCTCACACTCACTCATTACCAGCTCTGACCTGTAGGGGGACTCAATATGCCGTCGCTGCTTTGAGCCTGCCGGAAAATACAGTAGAAGAAGAAGGAAAGGCTGGCTCTACCCCCGATAGAACTGACCAATCAGAGCACAAAGGGCTGTGACGCTGCAAGGTAAATTTAGGTCAGCCTGGAAACCGAGCGTTTCAACGAGAGCTTGATAATGGCCTAAAATGAGGATATTGAGAACGCTATTGTGGGGCAATGAAGGGACTAAATGACTTGTACTGAGGGCAGAAATGCTTTACAGGCATCCTAGTCTGGCATAGTGAAAAGGAGAAACAAGCATGATATGTCTCCTTTAAAGTAAGCTCCAGATACTTTTTTTGATCATAGAGTTAGCATCAGAAATGTCTTAGATTGAAAAAAACTAAAGCCATAAACATTTACAAGGAACACCAGTTAACTTCAATTAACATGGCCACCAGTAAAACTGTAACACCAGTCAAATATAGTGTACTTTATTTTAATTTATAATTTATGTGTTCTCATGTGAACACAAACCTTTATAAATGTGTGGCCAGGATTATTTTTCTAATTAACTGTTGAAGTGAGGACATCGTCTCAGTCTTCAAATCGATACCTAAGGTCGCAGCACCCGATACAGCAATATCAGTGTGAGGGGTTCAAGACTCCTTACAAGCTCAACTTAGAATTTATTGTAATATTGTTCTTGTCACTTCCAAAATTCAGCTTAATGTAGAGTGCATGCAGTCCTCTCTGCCATCTTTCTAGCTTCAGCTTCAGAAACAGCCAAATGTTTACTTAAACCAGAAACCGCCAAGATGCTTCAAATAATTTCCTTCTCTCTCTTTTTACCCTCCATTTTGGTAAGAAAAGGTGAAGAGAAGTTTTTTTTTTCAGTATTACATTACTTTCATGAAAAGATAACTAATGACAGAAGGCTTAAAATGCTTCTTGTTTTGTCATCTGAATACTCAACAGTTGCATTTTCTCATGTTAAACTGACTCAGCTGTGCTTGGATTTGGTACAAGGCATTTGGTTATTACGACAGTAAATCTTTTAGAGCACCTCTCAGGTAGATCATGGGGTCATCACAGGGATGTAAGTGTTTAAGATGTTTACCCTTGTTGCTGCCAATATAATAATGCTTCTGTTTTTTTCAGATGCCTGTTTCTGTGGGCGGAGGGCAACACTGGCAGAGAGGGGTCAACACCTCTGGCCTATATAGTTCCTACAGCTTTTTTTGAAAATATTTTAAAGCAGCTGGTGTATTTTATTTGTTGCACAACTATAATGGGTTTAAATGTGGCCATGTGTAATTTAGTTGGCCTTTTTATGTTTTTTACATGGGATGATGTTTTTTATGTGTGCAAGGATGTTTTTATGTGTTCTTATGTGTCTCTGAGCTGCTGGATACAACAATTTCCCTATGGGGATAAATACAGTATCTATCCATCTATCCATCTATCTGTCCATCTATCTGTCTATCTGTCTATCTGTCTATCTATCTATCTATCTATCTATCTATCTATCTATCTTTTCTTGGTCCACCGAGCATGAGACGCCTGGTTTTAGAGACTGAGGTTCAGATTGTCAAATTTGTAGAAAGAGTTGAATAACATGTGGATAATAGACGGCAAAAATAAACTCAAACAGAAATGCATGTCCCCAATGACAGCCGAGGGTTAAAAATTAAATCTATATTTTTTATTCCCCTTTAGTCTCTGAGCCCCTCATATTTATCTTGAGGCCCACTGGGACTCTAAACTACCCTGAGTTGGGAAATGAATCCCCTTATGCAACATGTTCCCTCTCACCTTTAAAGGAACAAATGAAACAGAATGGCGTTGTGTATACCAGAGGAAATGTGGTACTAAAGCAGAGAGCACAGTCCGCCTCACATGACAAGTTACAGTCTCCCCAATGAGCCCTCGGGTATTGTGAAACATCTCAGCATGAGGCAGAGCAGCTTTCACACACTGTTTCCCTCCAGAAAAGAAACAAACTGAGGTCTCAATAAATAAATTAAAAAGTATCTGCCTCCTCACAACCTCAAGGCTTGAAGGTGATGGCTGCCCCTGGTAAAGCATTCCTATAACTATAGAGCTAATTTAAAACAAATTTACATCATAGTGTTGATTATTTAAACACAAGTTGGAAAAAAAACAGGACTTTAACTTCTTAATTATTCTTGTTCACACTGCATTTCCCATGCACACAGTCGCCTTAAGTGCAAATAAAGCCTCCCATCTGTTGGTAATTACTACTACATAATTTCAGTCATTGTGGCTAATCATTTTGACTGCACATTCGATTAAAACTAGTGCAGCAATGGTGCATTTCTCTATTTTTGTGTTAATCTTTAGTGCTGAATGTGGGTGTAAATAGATGGGAAATGTATGGGAGCTTTTGTAGGCATGCTGGCTGAACACAAAGTTCTTTACAGCCAATTTCCTATGATCATGTGAAATCATACCACTTTAGAGAGCTTTTTCTATGAGCCTCTGTCTTTCTTTTATTTGCCTAATCCCCAAATTAAATGATGTTTGACGTAGGAAATTTTCTTATCAAGCCTCTGCTCTCATCATGTTTATTTCCCTGTGGTGCTCGTGGAATAGGACAGGCGTGCAGCATGGCAGGCTCCTTCAATAAAAAGGAGAGAAACGTCATGTAGCATCACTTTACTGCATCTCTATGTGGGCTAACGACAAAATGAACCCCGGGGCAATGGTGAAAGCTAATGATGAGAGGATGATGGTGACGCGATGTTGCCATAGAAGCCAGCTTCCAGTAGTTGCCAGATGTTAAACATCTAACTGTGCATTGATCAGTGACTAGATGGCCCACGGAGATTTCTTCAATTGCCCTCCAAAAATAATGATTTGACAACAACACTCTTCGGTTTTACACAAACTAATTTGGGCTTATATGATATTTGAATCAATTGCACATGTTCAAACATCTATCTTTAATTAATTACAGTAGCCTGAGACACATTCTTACTGGTAAATTAGACGATGTAATTATCAGAATATGCATCACAACATGAGACAAACAGTACAAACCCTCATTAAAAAGTGATCAGCATTCACAAGACAGTTCTGAATTAAAGCTTCCCTCATAATTGGTATCAATGAAGCAGAAGCTGAAAAACCAGAGGAAGAAAAAGTCTGACTTGTCATTTACTGTACTGTTGAGAAAGTGGAAGAAGTATTGTGTAAACCCTAGCAGATATGTTGTACTGTATGGAATATGTGTTTTATTAATTTTACATTATTGCGGAGTTAAATGTTTTTTTATTCAGGATTTTGAACACCTTAAACACAAAGACAAAAATTGATCAGTATTTCTAGGACAAGATGTCCATTGTCACCATGTGTTAAGTGATGACACGATGATGATTTCCTCATCATGATATTTTAAAGTACATTAATTTATTTTCCAAGAAGATTTAGTCTAAGGAGATATTACATCACAATGTGGTTTATAACAATTTAAAGAAAATATAAATCATGGACAGTGATGTGCTTATTGACCACTACATAACATATTTTAAGTGTTAGGTAGGTATTCCAACTTTTTATTTATTTCTACCTTCTTGAACTGAAGTTTTTTAGAGGCTTTGGCTATAGATAATTGGACATTCTCTGTTTATAAATAGTCTTGAAATACTGGGGCATCATTTTTGGCCCCAAATAGGGCTGCAGAGGGGCAGACAATTTCTGGTAAGTTTTCATAAGCTTTCCATCAAGCTGGGGTGTTTCAGAAATATTCTAAACTGGAAACTTTCCAGGGGAAAATTGGTAAGTAACCGTTATTTTGGTCATGATTACACTAATATATATTTCACCATCCAAAGTCAAAATTCCTGTTAAGACTCAACAATCAAACTAGTTAAATTCCAGGTTTATTCTATTTTATTCCTGTCAATTCCCATGGAAAGTTTTCAACTTGAAACATTTCCAGAATTTTCCAACCCTTGTTCCAGTCTCGCGGTCATTCTTGGACGATGCGTGACGCATGAACGCATATTACAAAACAAATACCAGATAAAAACACACAAGCGTATTGTAACTTTGGGGAAGACACAGGTCTGAAAGTAGTCACCAAGGGTACACTTAGAGTTATTGCATAGTATTATTATAGTAGCTAGTACAGTAACTAGCTAACATGAACCTTTGTAGCTTAAGAGAATAAACATACAGATGGATATGAATTTAACTATTAACAGACCAACCACTGAAAAGGGTAAAATCGAGTCTACATTAAAAAAAGCACTTGCCAAATTAAACTTAAAGCTGTTGGGAAAAGAGAATCTTTGGCTTGTTTTCACCTGTTTAAGTATTAACCAACTTTTGCCAAACAAGCTCGTTAATCAGCTTTCTTAACTGGGATTAAAGAGGCGGAGGAAATAGACAGTTTTCCCATAAATGGAAAATAAAGTGTAAGGCCACGTACCTCGGGTAAAGAGTAAACAAGTCAAATCTGCCTTCATGTCTTGAAGTATATTTTCTGCCGTCTGACGGTTAGCTTGACCGTTAACCAACAGCTCATCTCACAGGTGTTTTAGATGTCCTCAGACTTCCTGTATATTTGACTTAAAAAATACAAAAATACAAAGTTTTTAATTAACTCTGAGTCGACGTTTTTTTAACAGCAGACATGAAACGATGACCCAATTTGTACTTTAGAAAAATACAGTTAGCTACTTTGAAAGAATTTAAACCTTAGTCAAACCCCCGCCCTTACCAGGAAGTGATTCCTCACTAAGCCACGCCCTCATGGGTTACTGTTGCTAGGTTAGACAAACTCCTCCCTCCAGGCGTTTGGCCATTGAGAATAACAGATTGAGTTTATTTACATTAGCATATGTTGAATTGTCTTGATTGTTTATTAATAAGGCTTGAGTGGCAGAATTAAGATAAATTAGTGTAGGGCATGTGAAGACCAATTTAAAACTCTATAAAATTATAAATTATGTTTGAAATGTTTATTTGAACTGATGCTTTTAACGTTGGCTAACACTGGCCAACAGACAGAGATGAATAAGACTTATTATACACTTAAAAAAATAGCTTCCCAAATTAACACCTAAAAAGAGACCTGCAGAGAAAGGGAAGAGAAGTATCATGCAGCCAAGGTTTCTGATCAGACTAACAAAATGCAGATTTTGTACACTCCATTATTTTCTCTTATTCTACATAAATACTGTTGTCAGTGTCTATTTGTGTGGATGAATCTATAATGCAAAGGTCTAAAGAGAATAGGTTCATCACCAGAGACCATTATGATGTTAAACTATAACTGTGAGCCTGTTTTGTCTCTTATGATCACTGGTAATCCTGATTAAATCATCATGGCAATATGCTGTCAAGTAGAGGACTACATGTCTGATCTGCTAAGTGGAAATGACTTTGTGATGAAGATTTACCCTTAAGATGAACAGATGATCACTGTCAGCTCGTTCTGAACGTGAAGGTCAATCTGCAGCAGGTGTGACCGGGAGAACATTTGTTGGTACACAGATCCATCTCTGCAAAGGTCACCATTTGTTTCATATCACTGTCCTCCCTCACTTTGCTTCACTTTAGGCTCTTGTTATCTTTTGGTCACTCCCACTCTTTCTGTTACATCCTCACCTTGCTCCTTTCTCCTCTCAGTTCACCTCCCTGGATTCTCTTAATTTTGTGACCAATAAATGTCTTTTTAGAGGAAAGAGGCGGGCAGGCAGGTGGTTTAGTTCTGCTGAAAGCCCTTTTTTTTTTACAGCAGGCCTCTGCTGGGCCTGAAATGGCAGACAAAATGATTGATCAGTCATCTTTTAAAGAGTCGGCATTTTGTCTTAACTCAGGTTCATACATTTGACTTTTATAAATGCTGGAGTAAGTTAACAATTGCTTATAATCAACAAAAGCTTCGAGTTTTGCATACTGAGTGCTCCTAATCCAGCCATTTTGTCTTTTTGTCTGAGATGACATGTTGGAGCTCCTGCTACTTTAAGTCCCCTTGGTATGTTCAGTACTGTCCAGCATCATGTTTTTAGTAGCTCTCCATTCTATCCACAATTTGTGCTTTGCAGTGGGCTTGCCACTGTGAGCCAATGGGCTCAAACTGCCAACCAATTTATTTGGGAGGCTCGGTGAGTTGTGAGGTAAGTTGCTTCAGGCAGTTACTGGCACTGTAAACATCAGAAGATTTAAGAATTGATCAAACACATCATTAGAAATAATCAATTAGAAGTGCTGATGCCCTGAACTTGTTGTCTTGTACAAAAAAGTACCTAGTATTCATTTCTTTATTTAATCTCGAAATGCCATTGAGAGCATGCTCTAATTTCCAATGGTGTCGAGAGTACATAAAAACAGTAATTGCAAGACAATAAAGAAACAACATTGGAGTAAAATTCAAAAACAGTTACAGACACGAACATAATGGTTCTTTATCATATTTTGAAACTGTCCTTTGCTAATAAGTGAACTAAGTTTTATTGTTTGCTGTATAGTGTTCCAGCTGTGGGCTGCACAAAAGCTGAAAGATGTTTTCCAATCTTGCTGTGGACTTTTGGAACATCAAGCATTAGCCAGTCACTAGAACGAGTTTGGTTTGTGGTCATATTTAATAGAGAGGTTAGATACTCTGGCAGGTGTCCATAAAGAGCTTTGTAGATGAAAAGTGACCAATGCCTGTCTCTTCTAACTGACAAAGAAGGTCAGCCCACTTTGTTATACAGTATGCAGTGATGGGTTGAAAAGCTGTCACCAGTAATGAGTCTTATGGCAGAGTGGTAAACTGAATCCAGTGGTTTAAGTGAGCTAGCTGTGGCGTGCCTGTAGATCACAGCTCCATAATCCAAAACTGACAAGAAGGTGGCTTCAATAATTTGTTTTACATGGAGGAGCCATGTAAAACAACCTGATTCAAGGTTCATGGACGATTCATCTAATCAAGCTCATTTCTACAACAGCTGTGCTCGGTCAACATTTGGACAGTCAGCTTTCTCTTTTAAAGGCTCTAAACTCTGGAATTTGTTACCAACCAAAATCAAATCAACCACAGAGTTAAAACCTCTACAAAGGTCAAGTGCTGGCGAGAAGAAATCATGCTTAGTTCACCATGTTTTTTATTCATTTTGAACTTGTTTGTAGAATCACTTGTTTTTTTATGTGACTTGTATTTTAATGTTGTTCTGTAAACTTTTGAGTTATTTTAGGCTGTTAAATATTTCACATTTTATGATTGGTTTATTCAAAGGCCCAACTAGGGTCAAGAGTCGGAAATTAGCATTTGCTATGAACTCTCTGTGCAGCACATCAGATTCATGCTTAATGATGGAACTATGTTAAACTGCATCTTCCTGATCAAATAAATTCAATTTCAATTTGACACTCACCTATACTGACTTTATTCTGAGGCCCTTTTGGAATATGAGGCCCCGGGCAGTGACCTACCCTTGCCTAATGGTAAAAAAGCCCCCATGGTTACAGCAGCAGGTACACTGTCTAGCATGCCAGCAGGGATGAACACTCATCCCCTCCAACTGTCCAGAGCTGGCCCTCTGCCTAAATGTCACCCTCTCTATACATGTGCAGATACACACACTCACACTCACACACTAACTGCACCAGCCAACACTCATCCTCCCTTGTCAGCTTTATCATCCGTGCAGGAGAGAAAACTGTCACACTGTCTCCATTTTGGTTCCAACAACATTCATAAACACCTGGCCAACACTTCTGTTCAGTGTGAAAAAATGTGCATATAAAGTGTTTGAGTCCAAGCTGGATGTAAAGGAATGTTTCGTGTTGCAAGAAACAAGCAGTTTTGCAGCTCGAAGCAATTTCCTGCTCCTCCATGCAGCTTTTTTTCTGTCAATATTTCCTCTGTTCCTCTCGAGCCAAAGCCAAGACTACACCTCACACTTTTTCTCTTAACCATGTAGCTCCTGCTGTTAAACCCTGACATTAATAAAAGACTTTAAATGAGAACAGGTCAACATTAAGTCTGAAAGAGCGGAGGGGGAACGACAATATCAGTGGGAATAGAAAGAGTAAGAAAAGAAAAGTGTTGGTAAAGAGAGTCAGTGAGGGAAACATATTTACTGACATCCATGGGCTGTCACCGCTCTGATTAATGGAGGCTGGATTCTTTGCCTGGTGAAAAGGTGTTGTTGGGGTGTAGAGAAAGCCCAGGCGATGACCTAGAACTAATAGCATTCGACTTGAACAAGCTGTCCAACCTGAGAGCGCGTGCTCTGCTGCTGCCCGTGCAGCTGGAGAGGGGAGCAAATAGGAAAAGTTAGAAATGAGAAAGAAGGTGGGAAGGATCCAAATCCAACCTTCAGACTTTGGCCTGGAGCTGTGCTGTGTTTAAAACCACTTTGTCCACTCAATGACAGCAATAAAGCAATTCTCAGTTTTTAAACAATCAATTCTAACCCAATTTAATTTCAGCTCAGCTAGATGCTACTAATTGTTCGACATCGGTCCTCTCATTATTGCTGTTAATGTCAGTATTAGAATGACCTCTCTTTCTATGGTTGTTATCGATTTTACCCCCATGATAAATACTTTTACAACCATATAGACAAGAGTGCCATCTTGAAAACGAAATGCCACATCTCAAGGGGCTAACCTCTAAAAAATGTATATTCAGCAAAGACAAATATGATGAGGGCAGATTTATGATGGGTCCATGGATCTTTCACTACCTTCAGTCTTTACTTTAGTCCTTTTGCCTCCGCCCACCTCTCTTTCTTTGCTCAACACAGTTTTGGTGGATGGCTGTTCAACTTGAGACTGGCTTTACTCCAAGATTTCTCCAAGAGGTCTTCAATTAAAACAAGCGTGTGTAGGCCCTCCGTGTCCAGGTTTAATTACTGCAAACAATTCAGACTGATGCTCGTGGGGGCTTTTTTGTACAGCTGGAGGGTCCTCAAGAAATAAATGTAATTATATAACAGGAATTCATTTGGGAGTCCAGAGAAAGAGTGGACCAGGCATGATCCCTATAGAGTTAGGTCCTACAACATGTTGAGCCTGTATATATGAGGTATGGCTAATAAATAATGAAACTGTGCCTACGTGGAAAAAAACCACCTATACACTGAGTGTTAGGGATTAAAGGGCAGCTATATATGCAGAGTTGCTTTAAGTCTGAATAAGGAACATTTTTAGTGTGCTGCTGGCTTCTGATTGAGGTGCATGTGTTTTTATTAAAGCAACGCAAAATGATAACTAAAGGAGACCATGTCTGCACTTATTCTTCTACCAAGTCTTTGATCATTTCCAATGATTTTTGTTTGATTGCTGAATGCTTTAAAAAGTTTTTGTTGTGTATGCAGACCCAGGACATTCATCCTCAAGATCACTCATGTATACATGCAGTGCATGTTCAGTGACTGTTTCAGTGTGACCATTATATCAACACTTAAAAGAGTTTGTTTGCTTGTTTTGTTTGCTTATGTAGTTTAATTGAGAAACTGCTGGAGGTCTTACAGAAATCAACAATGATAGGCTGGTGCTGATGCTCACTGACACGTACAGCTCAGGAGGAAACCCTGCTGCAGTGTTAAGTCAGTTTATTAAGTGTTTACTAGGTGGCTGTCTTTCAATATCTTCTAAATGTTTATGGTCTTCACCATAAAGTTTCAGAATCTGAGTAAAAAAAACTAAGCGACAAAAGTATCTGTTTCAGGTGGCTGTTAGAGTTTTGCAGCGTAACATCAGCTTATGTGGCTTTTGTCAGTGTTGGTCCTCTGTCATCCAGGTCCTGGGTTTCCAACACTGACCCTGGTGTCAACTGGTCAAGTTCAGATTCTTGAAGACGCTTCATCTCTTCTCTGAAATAAGAATCAGTTGACACTAGGATCAGTGTTAGATGCAGTGGCTTATCAATGAAAAACATCCAGATGCAAAAAGAGACATATCAGAAACTGATTTAATACATAAACATAAACAAAATATTTTGTTTTGGCAAAATTTCAATAAGTGCATAGTTTTTTTTTTTGTAAATTTTATTTATGAATAGGTTTTTAAAGTATATTTACACACAAAAATTTCACGATAAGTAAAGAAAAAAGAAAAACAAGAAACAAAAAAAACAAAAAAACATCGACAATACAGCCAGCAATTATACAATAAGTAATGAAAATATGAACAAATATACAATACATGTCAATTAAAAAAAAAAAAAAAAGGTCCAAGAGTGTCCGAGCATAGTGAAAAAGCCAGAGAATGTGTCCGTGAGGCCAGAGCAAAAGGGGAGATGGCAAAGACTCATCATGTGTGTGTACAAAGCAAAACAGTAAAGCATACTTAAAATAAATAAATAAATAAATAAAATAAAATAAAATGTTCAGCCATCGGTTAGTGGTCTCTCCTGACTAATATGTTCTATAAAGGGGCCCCAAATTTTCTTAAATTTATCTTGGGAATTGGACATAGAAAACCGAATTTCTTCGAGATGTAAACAAGACACCATATCATTCAGCCACCTTCTGAAGCAGGGAGGGGAAGGGGACTTCCATTCCCTTACAATAAGTGCATAGTTAATCTGAACATATTTTATTATTTTATTTTTTATCTATTTTACAAGAGTAAAAAGATGTTTCAGTAAATTAAATGCATATTCTTTCTATGATATATAATAGTTAACTTGTGACACTTGTGGAGTCAATCATCCTGCCCTCTCCACTCAATGCTTCATGTTTGATATACGTTAAAAACATGCTACAAGCCCATTTCTTAAAAGCTTTGTTTTAAATACATGCCCTAAGCTAATTTTCTAGATTAGTATCAGTAAATAAATGCAGAAATGTTTACACTTTGAAGTGCTAATATAGAGTCAAAACTTAAGTAGTTAAAAATGTACTCTGAGAGAGTGATTCAGACATAATAACAGTGCTGACCAAAAGTAATCCTGTGAAGTGTTACAAAGTGTTTAGTTGAACTCCAAAGAATCAACAATTACACTTGACGAGAGACCAACTCTCCAAAAAGCATGAAAGCAATGCTTCGTGGTGTGGACCCAAAAAGACAGTTAAGGGGTGTTAATATAAAGCGTGATTATGTTATGTTTGAGAGTTTTTGCAGGCTTGGAGTTTAAAGTTCATAGTTGAAGATATTGCATTTACACTTACAGATTGAAGTTTTAAATTCAACATCTTCTCTTTTCCACTACGAGTAAATTGTCAGCTATTTTACTCCATCCAGAGTGAAATTAAGTAAACACTTTTCGAAATTTTACCAACACCATAGTTCAAACTTTTCTCAAATGCTGTTCATCTTGGCTTGAAAACATTTGCAGAATTGCTTTAAAATAAAGTACTGTTAATCCACTTAATCAAAAATTTTTTGAGGCTGTGGAAATGTCTTTTTTTAAGGATCCCATATTGAAATGGTGTATAAACAGTTCACCCTGAGTAAATCATGAATGACCTTCTTAAGTTTAATGATTTGGAAAGTTCTTCAGGTTCATTCTACTGCAGTTGATACCAAGTTCATGAGCTACCCAAAAGGCTTATTAATTTTCAGCATAAAAACAAGGCGTAAGAATTTCAATGTTTTGTTGTTTTGATGGCTATTAAGGGAGCACAGGATCAACTTCTGAGTCACCACGAAGTTTCAGAAATAAGGACAAAAAAACACTCCAGAGAGGAAACTTGGACAAAGACATTTTGGTGAGAAAGTTCATGTTAAACCGATAGTTGTTTTTTCTTTCTTGAAAAATCAGCCCATTCATGCACACACATTTCAAAGTGAACACAAATAATACAACGGTCAACTACTCCAGCTCTCGTCTCTCTACGGAAACTCACAAAAAATGGCCTTGCCTCAAGTAATCTCAGCATATTCGCCAGGAACATCATCCTGTCGAGGTTGTTTTTGCTGAGGGCAACAGCAAGCCCAACAGCTGGGACATAATGAAGCTTTCAGGCAACTTGTTCTCCCATCGTGTAGTGCCAGCCCCTGTCTGCTTCCACCAGATGTTCCCTGTTTTCCCTCCAAAACGATCTGCCGCCAACACGGGGACGATGACTACACCAGAGCAAAACAGAAACCAGCTAGCCCTACTGTTGATTCATGATTATCAGGTGGTATTGGGTTAATTGCTTGTTTTTGCTTACTGCCGAGGTCTTGTCACTTGTTTGTCATCTGTTGTAAAGCTGAGAGAATTAGTTTGACAGTCACCAGAGCTGCTGCTGAGTCTCTGCTGGTCTGGAGGAGATAACTGTGTTGTTATTGAGACATCATCAGAGATCAGGGTAACTGTCATAGTGAACAGTTAAATACATGTCATCAATTCAGCTCAAAGCAGGATATAAGCTGGCACAGTTAATCCTCCATCAAACCAGGTTAAGACAAAATGTTGCAGGCTTATGACTCAGCACTGATCTCAAGCACCAGCCAAATTTACAGTGCTAGAAAATTTAGGCTAGTTATCTCCATGTCCTGGAGTATCTGACCACTTACATCAGGTCTCGGCTGTCTATCAAGCTGGGATTTAAGCTGAAAATAAAAGCATCTTTGTAGAGGATCAGCTCTGTTTCCCCTTCCTTTGGAAACATTCAGATCTGAGGGGACATGGAGGACATGGAAGACTATGATAATTAGCTCTGCACTGATTGACTGCCCACATAATGCCTGATGGGTGGAGGGAGCAGACTTTCAAAACAGTCATGGCGTCTGTTCATGACAGGCAGTAAACACACATGTAGGTGGAGGTGGCATAGCTGTGACATAATAAACCACAGAAAGTAAAAACAGTATTTTAAGAGGCATTATCTTTTAAGAGGCATAGATCATGTCTCTGTAAACTGAGAGTTTAGTAAAGAGTGTCATGATCTTCTGATCCTCAGCCCCCTTCTAACAACATTAAATCAAAGAAATTAATTTTGCATGGCGTAGGTCCTTCAAGACTAAAATGCTCGGAAATTTCTGTCACAATTTAGCCATCATCACTCTCTTAATTTTTAGTCTATTAGCCAACAAACTGTAAAAAATGTTGAAGTTTAGTCAGTGTAAAGTCCTACATTAAAGAAATTAATTTTAGCAAGAATTAGTTTTTAAACAGATATATCCAAACTGCAAAATGAATATAATTTTCAAATAACTCAGTTATGCTGCATCAGTACTTCAACTAATTCAAAACAAATGAAGAAAAATTCTGATCTACTCCGAATGAAGGCTTTTAAGTTGTACTAAAATATTTTCTCTTATTGATACTCTATTCTTCACCACTGTGTACGGACACTACCTTACAGAACATACATACTCCACACAGGAAAGCCCGTCCAATCACAAGGTCGATCCAGCAGCCCTCTGGATGTGCAGCAACAGCTCTACCTGCAACCCTTTAGTCACAGTGTTTTATTACTAAATACCACAGTTCAGCTCATTATAGTCTTTCTGCTGTTGAAAAAAATTGGGAAATGAAAATGTTTTCTGTCAACAAAATGAACACGTGCACCTTCCGTTGGTTGTATTGATGTTTTATAAAAACATGCATCTTCATGGTTTAAATCTCTGAATCATGGGGCTTTTTCTGAACCAAATTTTTATTAGAATTCATGTATATTCACACACAACCTTTAAGTTACATCCGATTCTTTTTTTCTATACTAGAGAGAAGAAATTTGTTTAAGAAATGCATGAGCTAAACAACTGAACTATAAACAATCCAGCAGTTCAAGTTTATTGTGTTGTTTCTAACGTAATTAATACAGCATAGTTTAACAAGGTTTCACAATGATAAGTTTAAATATCCACTTATGGGAGCCCATCTTGTTCTGAAAAGTCCATCTTAAGATGAAGGAGAGCCGTTATATATTCCATTTCATATACCTTCTTCACTCTTTCATGCTCTCTTTCGTGCTCCAATCATATAATATGCTGGGGCCAGGGGTAAATCAATGGTCAACATTGAGTGGATCATGGAGCTTTAAGGTTCTAAAAATCTCAAGGCTCTGATTCACTTGACTCTGTATGAGCAAGCTGGGTGGCCCTCCTCAACCGTCCAGGGACTGAATCTTCAGTATATCCTGATTTAGGAGAATGGATTTAATCAGCTTCACTCATATTTGAGTAGTTGCATTCATAAGAAAATTCAGAGAGCTACAAACTTATCTGTCCCCAAAGTTCATCTTGGGGGACTCTCTCTCTCTCTCCACATCTGCTTTTGCCCCTTTTGTTTGCTCCTGTACCCGTTTCTGGCTCTTGTCTTGTAGGTGGCCTGGGATCCTTGGTGGAGACTTCCTGCTGCTGTGGAGTCACGAAGCCTCAATAACTACAGTTATAAACATAACACATAGTTGGCCATTTTATTAGGAACATTTCATTCCCATTATCATTATAGCTGTTCATGTAGATACTAGCATGATCTCCATATCCATGATCAATACATCTACAGTATCTATTTTTTATTACCACATAGGCATGAGGTCCCTCTTGAAAATGGGATGTCACATCTCAAGAGGCCTTTAACACATTTATACTTAATGGAGACAAATATGGTTGGGATGCACTTGTGGTCTGGGCATCCATGAGTTCATCACTACTATAAATTATTATTTTCAGTAAGAATACCATTGGTTATACTACTATAAAATTATCACCACAACCATTCAGACATGAGGACCCTCCTGAAAACGAGATGTAGCATCTCAAGAGGCTAACCTCTAATAAATCAGACGACAGGTCTGTGTTCATGAACCTGTCCCTAACTTTAGTTCTTACTTTAGTCCACTTGTCTCCTCTTACC
This sequence comes from Scarus forsteni, assembly GCA_036419115.1. Taxonomy (NCBI): domain Eukaryota; kingdom Metazoa; phylum Chordata; class Actinopteri; order Labriformes; family Labridae; genus Scarus; species Scarus forsteni. The sequence continues at coordinate 19,281,191 of JAZDUH010000443.1, forward strand.
TCCCTTCCTTTGCACACACACCCAACACAGCATCGTGTGGATTTGCTGTTCATCATGAGACTGGGATCCACATTCAAGATTTCCTGCTGCTTAACAGAAGGTTTTTTCTTGCCGCCATGATGGAGGGATTCATGATTGGCTATATGGATTCATGTTGGGTGTTGGATGTATATATTTGTATATATATGTATATGTGTATTTTATATGTATATATGTATCTATGCATATATGTGTATCCACAAAATGAGGAGTTCATGCTCTATTGTAAAGTGTCTTGAGATAACATTTGTTATGAATTGGCGCTATACAAATAAAGATTGATTGATTGATCTTGAAATGGGGAAGATTTAAATTCTTTTCTCCAGAAGACTGGAATCAGCTGCAGGAAAATGTGTGTCTTGGGGATCTGGTGTCTCTTTAAGTCTTTTAAAAAGCAGACTGAAAGCATTGGAGGAAGATGCTACAGGCAGTAGATTCCTTGACTGTCTTTTTATTTTGCTCCATGCCTCAGATTTGAGTGGTCTTCTCTGTTGTTCAGTGACTGTAAGTGTTTCATCTGACTTGTTGGATGTGCTGCTGCCTTTCTCTGTCAGGTCACTCGTGTAAATGAGAATCATAAACTCTGTGAGGTTCTTCTAAATTTGAAAACAGGAAACAGAAATTTAAGATATAAAATATTAATGCAAAAGAAAATAAGTGTGATGTTGTTTTAGGGGAACTTAAACATTCAACTGCTGTATTTATGATAAAGGTGTCAGCTTTTTATACAGACATTGTTTGCTGTCAACATTTTTTTACGACAATAAAAAAGTACTGAAAATCTGCATCTCTTTTTTAACATCTTTTTCTTTTCAGATCATCTTTTTAACTTCTAAATGCACTGAAAGGTATTTAAATAACTCTGGTTCCTCATCTGTGATCTATGATGGAGTCCTCTGTCTGCATGTAGGCTGTCAGCTCTCCCTGTAACCAGCAGGTGGCAGTGTTGCTCTAAAGCAGTTCAACACAGAGGAGGAGTCCTGCTGCCAAAACCTCAACAAAAGCACAAACCAGTCTAAAGGTGACATTTAAATTTAATACACCATCGGATTTCTAAAAAATAAAAGACAAGAGTCCTTGGGTCAGGGTGTTTGAATTGAACTCAAATTGATTTAAAACACAAGGACACCTTTTAACTGAGGATTGTACCCACAAAACACACACATACACACGTAATGTAATAAAAATGTTTTGACTTTTTTCTGTATAATAGCACTGTGGTTAACTCTGTAGGATGTTTGGAATTCAAAGATTTTTAAGGTAACTTTTTTTTTTAGTGTAGATGTCTCTATCCACTTCCCTACTCATACACCAGCATAAATATGCAGAGGAAGAAGGTGACAGTTTCTACAGTAATGATGTAAATAAATACTTATCCTGTGCTCGTGTCCCAGCTTCCTCCTCTTGATCCATTTTTAAATGTCTGTCTGGTGCTTGTCTGTTTGGGGTAAATCAAAGCGGGTCATGATGACTTATAAATGATTGTGAGTGCGCTTCACTTAGACAGGACCACTCCCCATATCCATCCAAAAAATGACCCCATATCCCTCAGAGAAATCCATCTGCAAGAGTTATTTCTAGTTAGATTTATTGTATTTCCTCAAGTGTTTTTATTTTTGATGCCGTCAACGCACTCACACAGGAGCACGACCTCTGATACAACATAACTCAAACTCATATCTTTTTACTAAGTGATTAGAAAAATCATCACGCTGAAATTGTATGGTGTTTTGTTGTATAAATACATTTGTTGTCTTATCATGAAGCGTGCATTTTAAAATAAGAAGAAAACAATGTTAATATGAACATAAGTAAAACCCAAACTGCTTAAATGTAGGTCAAACTGGTTGTGAAAACAGTTAATAAAATGATATTATTTAGAATTAAAAGTCAGTCACCCTTAAGATAAAAACTCCTGTCAAACACAATGAATCTGCCTGCTATAAAAATTTGGATGCTCCAAAATTAATGTATGCTCCAGAGTCAGACAGACCAATTCAGAGTTTATTAATAATTTATGTTTGAGTCTCCCAAAAAGTGCAGAGTGAATTATTAAATGTTTGTGTTGTCTGGGCTGAAGCTCAGACAGAGCTGGGCTCTGACAGGAGGCTGTGGAGGAGATGAAATGTAAAGCTGAGCTGGTGTCAGATTGTTTTTGACGCTACCAAAACACAGACGGAGAACAAGGCTGAGGATGAGCTCTTTTTGTGCTGAAAATGAAAATGTAAACAAATAAGGACGAGGCGACAGTGATGACAGAATGAACCGGGAATCCAGACATTTAAAACTTCAGGACTACAGACACGGGAGCCTGGCTACATACGTATTAACAGCAGGAATGTTTGGTGCGTGTGACTTAGAAGAGTTTAAGTGGAAAAACTCAACACAGCCACGTTAAACAGGAGCTGTAAATGGAAACTCATGGTGCTTTACCCCAATTTCAGCCTTACTTTGGCACACATACCTAAACTAACATTTGCAGTAGCATCTACTTCAGTCAGGTTGCACGGGGAAGCAGCAGATAAGAGACCCTGACATGTACCTACCTACATAATACTATATTTAACAGTAGATTATCCTCTGCTAAAACTATATGTGAAGTTAAAACTTTCAATGCCACCTTGACATGTTCTGTTTGTTCAGGTATTGCTGTAATTTTTACCAAACATAACAGAAGTCATACAAACACTCATTGTACCTGAAAATAAGTAAATCCTGATTCCTTGTGAAATTAAACTCTCTTGCTTTAGTCCTGCCTCCCTCACACTTTGATGAACAATTAACTCACACCAAAAACTGATGTCAGTGCAGTGAAGTTGTTTGTAAAATGCCCCTGAAGCCGCCAAGCAACTTTTTTGGTTTTAGACAACAACACAAAGGCCTGCATTCATTCTCTAAACCATGTCGTGCAGCACACAGTTTGGTTTGCATTAGTTTGTGATGAAAAAAGAAACATGAGAGCATCGGCTGTCCTGTAATTAAGAGTTTATGTCTGCTTTTGAAGACAAATTATCCACCACAGACGAGAAAATCCCCGACCAGAGGAGGCCAAAACCTAGAACGTCTCCTCAAAGGACAGAAAAGCGTTCCTCTTAGAATTCATGCTTCAAAGTTTTTATGTAAGTAAATCTAATTTCTGATGCTAAATTATTTGTCAGATTGTTAATGACAAAAACAGGGTATCAACTTAAAGGATAAGTTCGGTTTCTACAGCTTTCACATTGTTTATCGAATGAAGTAGAACAATATACTCACCCAGAAGGCTTTCCTGATCCAAACAGTGCTTCAGGAGATATTTAGATCCAAAATCGAGCATCGGACATCCGTATAATGGTAGCACATAGGGCATGTATAGCGCAGCTCCTAAAACTGCATTAATCGTCCAAAAACTCATTAATTTCACCAATATTTCATCATGGTCCGCTCACGCTACTCCTCCAAGACAGTCTGTGTCGTTCCACCCATGTTTTCGTGACTGTGCTGACCTCTGAACTGAAGACTGCTCTCTGTAGAGCTGTTCTTCTCTTTGCCTCTGCGTCCTCCTTTCGATGAGCTCCTCATCTGTAAACTCTGGCTCGAAACTGTAAGGACACCCATCATATTCAAAGTTCTCCTCCACAACATCTTCATCCAATAGATATTCGTCCATTTTGCACAAAACTGGAAGAAAAAAGTTGTTGAGTAGCCGGCGGTCTTCCCCTGAAACAATGAGCCGTACTGCGCATGCGCGGCAGCCGTAAAGAAAGTTTCAGTTCAGAGGTCAGCACAGTCATGAAAACATGGGTGGAGCGACACCGGACTGTCTTGGAGGAGTAGGGCGAGCGGACCATGTTGAAATATTGGTGAAACTAATGAGTTTTTGGATAATTAATGCAGTTTTAGGAGCGGCGCTATACATGCCCCGTGTGCTACCATTATACGGATGTCCACCGCTCGATTTTGGATCTAAATATCTCCCAAAGCACTGTTTGGATCAGGAAAGCCTTCTGGGTGAGTATATTGTTCTACTTCATTCTATAAACAATGTGAAAGCTGTAGAAACCAAACTTATCCTTTAACACAGTATTTTCTCTTCTACACATTTGTCTTAAAATTAAGTTTTGTAACTTCAAGTACAGCATTGCCAGCTCCAATGTCACCACATGATATATTTTTTATTAATAGACCAACATTAATAAACAAAAATATAAAGCATCACATCAACTTTTACAGGCAGAGAAAAATAAAGGGTATAATTTTGTACAGGACATCTAAGAAGACCAATGTAGAGCACAACAACATAAACCACAACTAACAATAACAAAGGTTACAGCAAACATATTTAACAAAGGGGAAAGCACAAGCACTATAACTTGAAAAGTGTATAAAAATGACAAATCTGCTTGCAAAATATTCCCTACAGGGTCGTTACATCGACCGGGGGTTTAAAGGACCCGTAAGGATCAGGACTGCAGTGTTCAAAAACAACCAGCAGCTCCTCTAAGGGCTCACGTGTCTCAGATTAGTAGATGCTACTGTTTCTGAAACAGTCTTACTCCACTGTTAGAAGGGTTAAAGTTTGACTTTTTAAAGAGATCAAAACCTACCAGCTTTAAGAGTCAATTAATATGGCTTTGTAGCGCGTTTGAGTCCCTAAAATGTGTAAGATTAGCACCACCGGGCTGGCATCAACATCAAAAGCTGCTTATTGTGAGTAAGTACTTTAAAAAGAATCCCTCTGTGCACCCACTGCGTCTTTGTCGAGTGTTATAAAAGGAAATCCGTCCATTTCCAGCACAGTGGGTGGTTTAAAGAAAACGTGACCACGTCTAAGACTACGCTTCTTTATTCCAGCATTAACTTTGCCCTTTATATTTTTGTCCGTTTTTCCTTTTCATATTTAAAAAAACCATCAACATTATAAAGGTTGATGGTCACATTATAACACATGAATAGTATGTACTACATGTACATAGATCTACAAAGAGGGACATTAGAAGAAGCAACATCTATTTACAGCCTCTCTTCATCAAAACATTTCCCTTTGTAAATGCTGTGCTTTGTTCTGACGCTGCCTCGCCTTCAGCCGTACAAAAATACGTTTATAACAACAAGCCTCCTCGCAGTGCCTCCTGTCACGGCATGCAAAAACACTGAGGGCAGACAAAGTCTTCAACACATCGTCCCCCCATTGTACTACAAAAACAATCAGTATCAAAGCAGACTCAAGACCCATGTGTCTGTTCTGTTTGCTGATTTCTGTACGTAATTGATCGGCTGACAGTCCTGAGTGTGCAAAAAGTGAATACCGCCAACGGCTAAAGTAAGAGCGATGTTATGGACTGCTGAGAGAGAAAATTAAAAAAGCAAAGGCATCTTCCTGCTCTCTTCACACAGCTTTCTGCAAACATAAAAACTATCTCATCTACATTTTGTTCAGTATTGTGACCTAATGTTTGCAGAATAGTTCAGCGTGTGAGATGTTTCCAGTTAAATGTATAAAACACACAATGCTAACATCACAATACAATTCTGCATACTGGGAAGCTTCCTGAAATGATAGAGGACGCAGTTCACATTACACTTCAACAGAACATTGAGTGGATTTTGCCAACTTTAACAAGGGTACTGACATTTTTGCAAAAGTGCATCGTTGTTCTCGTGAGCTCTGATGCTGCAGTCTGAAGTCCTCACACACTGAGGAGGTGCTACTTCAGTTACTTTATCCTGAAATCAATCACGAGTGCTTTCACGGGGACTTGAGTATCCTGGTTTTGATCTGGACTTGTAAACATCATATCCCAGTTCTGACGCAGGGATCCACCCTTAACTTGATTTTGAGTGACCCAGTTTTGCTCCCTGGAGGAACCAGAGAACAAACTTCACATTTTAGTAGCACTACAGCTGATCTGACACTTGAGAGGGCAGAGTTCTTTGCTAACGAAACAGTAGAGACCATGGACAAAACAACAGCAAAGTGAGAGACGAATGAAGTTCAACAAAAGTTTAAACTATAAGACAGAAAAGTTTGTTGAGCTGTGACAACAACATCCCTGTAGAGGAACATTGACAACAGGCTAAAGAAGAGAAGCCTTGGAAAGACATAGCATCCAGGTGAGTGTCTGCCATTAGCATCAAGCTAGCTTTAAATGTGTAAATAAATATAGCATAGCTCTGTCACTTCAGTATCGCTGCTGACAGTCTTCCTTTGGGTCATATGTGTCCAACTCAAGGCCCGGGGGCCACATCTGGCCCAATGGACAATTATATCTGGCCCGCGAAATTGTTTTATATAGTTTTTGTTTTTGCTATTTATGGCCTGGTGGTAAGAAGTGCTGATAACACACAAACTACAGATCCCATAATGCAGTGCAACAGCTGCCTTGCTGAACAATAGACAACTGGGAACAAAAGCACAATTTTTTATATAATATTTTCAGTTTATATTTCCAACTTTTTATTTTGACAGGAGAAATTTTTATGGAGAGTATAAGCTTTTAAGTTATCTATAGTTTCAGTTTCTTTATTCTGTAATAATAGTATTTGTGTCCATTTATTCATATTTATTTAAAAAAAGTTTATTTTTAAATGTGTTCAATAAATATTTTTCCTTTTCAGCCCTTGACCTAAAGTGTGTTTTGAGTTTTGGCCCCATGTGCAATTGAGTTTGACATCCCTGCTTTAGGTGTTGTTTAGCATGGCCCCTCCTCAACACAAAACCATCATGTCAGTCATGACGACTGGTCGGGTAAAACCGTGTAGTCGGTCACACCCAACAGTCACTTTAACGTATTTCCATCTACAAAAGGGGGTTCAGGCAAAAAAAAAAGTTTGGCACCCATCAACTTCATCACTTCATGATCACTGACCTGCAATGCCATGTTTTTCATCATCTAAGTGCACAGCAAACATGGAAGAGACAACGACAGGGTCAAACTGTCTGAGCAATAAAGAGTTGAGTTCAATGATGTAAGAATCAAACAGAACAAAACTTCAGGCAGTGACCGGCTGACTGCAGTCAGAGGTGAGGACAGGTTTAATATCTGCTGCTGCTCTCTTCTCCAGTCACTACAATTGAGCTGATTACACTAAATCAGTGACAGGATGTTAGCATTTAGGAGTGCTGCACCAAGAAGTGGTCTCATTTTCCCAGGTTACAGACCTTCATGGTCTGTGTTGTAAAAAATCGATATAAAAAAGCACCTGTGCAATTACGATGCAGTTTTCAAAAGCTGGTTAAATCAAGTTTATGGTGTCTCCACAGATCAGAATAACCAGGTTCTCTGTATGCATGTAAACACCATGTCCAAAATATGATCAAAAGAGGCGCAGGGCTCATATTCAGGATACTAAAGTCCAAAAGCACTCATTGTGTGTGATTTCCGCTTTAACAAAGTTTCATCAGAACTACGAGTGTTCTGCGGCTTTTCCCCAACGACATTATTTCACCACGTCAGAGTTACACAGGCTGTATAAAATGAAAGTATTAAATCATATAAATAATGGCCTTTAAACACTGTTCACAACAAATGTTTGAATATTTTCCTTTTGTTATTTTCAAACTTCATAAACTCTGAAATGCCAAAAAAAACAAACAGTTAAGTCAAATAAAATGCGTGGAACTTTACCCCTATGTGACGTATCAAATGTTTAGAAAATGCTATTCTTTTTAAAATCCACTGTTAACCTAAAGATCTGTACAAAAGTTGTAAAAATGATCAAAAATAATAAAATAATCTCTTAGTCGGTTCACTACAGCCTCTCTGGCACTTCAATGCCAACAAGAAAAAAAAATCCTGTGGATTATTTTACTGCTTTACTGCACTCGCCCCCTTTTTGCCACAAACATGATGAATATAAAAAGTGCTACTGACAGCTGGTGGGGAGGTGGGACACAAATGCAGAGTGAGGATTGGCTGAATGAGGGAGGGGGGCTGGGTGTGTCATCTGTATTGTGAGGCCGTTCTTGTCTGCATGCAGTCTGTTTGTTTATTGAGTCACTGACGGGATGCGGCTGGATGCAGAGTTTCCCTAAGAGACGCTGGAGCAGCGGATGCTCGGGGAGCCCATTTGTGTGAGCACCTTGTCAAGCCACTGCAGGGGGCCGTTCAGGTGCAGCTCGATCCAGCAGGGGGTGCTGGTCACCGTCTGTCGCCTGGGGAGACACAGGGAGAAGTGTTAGTGCAGTGCCAAAGTTTGTGTGTAAACTAAAAAAGTTGAGTTTATCCAAAGTCAAACAACTCTGCTTTTATTACAGAGCCCACATCAGGCCGAGGGAAGACGTCAACCTCAGAAAGAAAAAACACAGCAGAAATAACACATGAACGCAGGTTTCTCCGACACTTCCTCTCGTTAAATTAGGATTACACATTTTCTTGACCGGTTTTAACCTCAGACCCTTATCTCGTTTGTGCTTCCCGTTTACAATCTGTTTCATATCTGTGGGTCTATGTTTATAATGTCTCTACTACACAGGCCTAAGTTTAACTCATAATGAATGAGATGACTCAAAGTCAGTTTACCTATATGCCAATAGTTCTTAACTAAGGACCCATCAGCCCTTTAATGAGGACTCCTGTCCAAATATCCCAAAAATGTAACTGATAAACATTTTAAAGATATAAGAAAAAGATTTTCTCTTTGAAAACTGAAATGTTTGAATCATTCCAAGGGCACTAATCCTTTTTCTGAACTATCATCCATTAAAATACTAAAATGACCTCAAACATTTTCTTAAGTATTCAAAGCCAGACATGTCTTTAATTTTCATAGTTTAATAGAGCAAATCATGTCGTTATGACCAGTGACCAAATCTCCATAACGTGGCACAGCATGTTTATCATTTCCAGGGTAACGCTGTGCGTTACGTTAAAGACCGTGACATAACAAAGTAGGGGCTGATACTCAGTTGAGTTTTATCACTTCTAAACCATAACCTGTGCTGCTTACTCGAGATAGACTGGGATTACTCTCTGATGTCGTTTGGTTGTTCTGTCCCCCAAGACCCCCTAACAAATACCTCTACCCCCACTCCCACCTCTCCCTGCCTCCTTTTTTAAAATCATGGATCTTCTTGTTTAAAATGAAGAACTCTACACATTTAAAATTGCACTTTTACTATTATTATCTACCTTCCTGGAGTTCAGGTAGCTGAGCAGTTTCCAAGCACACCTCTTATGCCTTGGCGGGTGTGGATTCAGCAGCATGTCGCTCATTCCTTCCCAAATCATCCAGTGTCTATCTCTCTACATAATAAAGGCTACCAGGACACACCAGATGGACAGTTCAACATGCTTCACTTTTCCATGTGGGCAACAGCCCATAGAAAATGGTTGAGAATGGGCAGAACCTTTTTTAAAGCATATCCAGCAGGTGATTGGACGATTGTTCTGTCAGTCACTTTCATTACAGGCCAACCAGATAATGCAGCAGGCAGGCGCTACTGCCATGGTGTAAAGTCAGGGGCGGATCTAGTCATATGGGGGCCCAAGGCAAACCCAGTCATTGGGGCCCTTCCCTGTACTGTGCTGATACATTTTTTAAATTATTTTGATTCATTTTTCCAACTTATGGAATGGGTGCAGAGAAAAAAATAAAAAGGGAACTTACAGATATCAAACAAGAAGAGGGGAAAAGGGGGCAGAAGAAAAAGAAATGGAGGTAGTAAATAAAATAAAAAAATAACTAAAATTAAATTAGATTAAATAATAATATGAAAAGCAAACAGGGTCATTAACTCAGTATTTCATTGGTTTTCAGCAAGCTGATTCATTTTTTATGATTATTTTAATCTTGCACCAGGTAACATAACCAAACTAAATGAATTTCTTTAAATTCTGTAATTTAATTTAATTTTGACTCAGGCGAGTGTGTTAATTTGTCCTGCTTTTGAAATCTGTTATAGTTATCTGACAGCTTAAGTTACAAGTTACATACCCATGTTTATATGTCCTCCACATCCAGGGAATAATATTTATGACCATAAAAAGATTTTGAATCTAAATGTTTATGATTACAGAGCCACTGAAGGGACATCGGCAAAAAATGCATAAGAAGTTTATCATGCACACGCAAAATTGTCCAGTGCATGGGCCGTAAGCTTTATATACTATGTCTCATATAGTTTGAAAAGTTATGAATTAAATTATTTTAAAGGATATCATGACTGAAAATAAAGAAAATGACACCAAATGTATGAGGTCTACTGACAAAATGATCATAAAATATGGATGTTGATCTCCTCTACTTCATACTACAGCGTGTAAATTAAGACTAAAATAAGAATAACTGCTCTGAATCAAAGAAAACTTTAATAATACATTTTTGTGAGATGTTTGGGGGCCCCTGGACATCTTGGGGCCCCAGGCATTTGCCTGTGTTTGCCTAATGGTAAGTACGCCCCTGTGTAAAGTATAAAACATGAACCACTTTGTGGAACAAACTCTGGAAAACTATGTGAATTTGAGCAAAAAGATCCTTTTGATTGAGAAATGCTTTCAGTTTTGTTTGTTTTCAATTCAGGAAATGGGGTCAAAACTGCTACTGACGCTGTTAGCATCTATGCTGATCTCTGTACTGGCAGTGACTTCTAGCTGTCACCTCTTTGTGCTTTAAAACACTCTCATTGGGCTGTTGCTGTAGATTGGAGCTTGACACATGCCTGACTACAGACATTGACTTAGGCAGGTCCAGCTATACTGCAAGGTTGAATAAAGTCAGTAAAAGCTTCAAAAGCACCTTCAGAGAAAGAAAAAAGAGAGCTCTCCCAAGTTCATACCGACAGTGAGTAGCTTTGAATGCTGTGCAACCAGCTCTACAAAACCAGGCACGTCACTTTAAACGGCTTTTCTCCCTATTATATGAAATGTTTTCAATTATTAATCAACAAGCGCATTGCTTAGTGTTTGATAAATATACCTGCTGGGAGAGCAGATACTGTCTGAAAAGAAGTTCTCTATTTAAATCGTATAGTAAGTGTAGTAGGTTGGGACACTGGGAGCATGTTCGTCTCTTCTCATCTTAATCATTATTTTGACTGAAAGTCCATAACATGGAGTTGACAACATATTAATGTAGAGGAAATTCAGGGTTCCCACTCTTTTCTAGAAATCATTTTCCAGGACTTTCCAGGACTTTTCCAGGACTTTTTCCAGTGTCACATAACTAACTGAAGTTACACTGTTGCAGTGGGCAGATTTCAATTCTAGTTAGCCTTCTAAAAGACAAGATTAGAGGTTGATGAACAATATCTCTAGCCATTGATCATATTAATCTTAGCATTTTTTTGTTTCTCACTCTCCAGCACAAACATTGTCTGTTAGCTATCTGTTTAGTCTGGCTTTTATGTGTCTTACTATTATAAATTTATGGTTATACGTATTGTTTAATCTTTATTTACTCTGCTTTTTTATGAATAGATTTTGTTCATTTAGCCTAATTTTTATTTTGTCATTTTTTTATTATTTCTTTTTGTCCCCACTGTTTTGAGTTTTTATATTTTATGCCTTAACTTGCATTATTTGACCTACTCACATTTTCTGGCTACATGTACATTAGTTACCAAGTACATTTTTACTTCATTTCCTATGTTTCAAGCTAGAAGGAACACAAATCATTTTCCAGGACAATTAAGCTTTTCCAGGACATTTCACTTTTTCCTCATTTTCCATTTGTTTTCCATGACTGGAAAAATGGGCAATCATTTTCCAGGTTTTCCAGGACGTGTGGGAACCCTGAAATTGCTTAAACTTATGATGGAAACAAAACATATGAGATCAAGAGAGGGGACCAAGCAAACAGGTTTATAAAGTGCACCATTACAAAAGCCCTGAATCAACATGCAAGCACACATTTTATTTTACTCCTTTTTCTGTAAATTAAATTCAAATTTCAGATGCTCTATTGAGAATGTGTGAAATTAAATAACTGTCTTGGGAAAATCATTTTGTTTAACCAAGAAAGCAAGACAAACTAAGCACAGATCATGTGAAAACAACCAACATTTACTTATCACAAAAAAGGAAGTCCAACACTGTCTTTGGAAATATGGTCATTGACCTTTTGCCACATTCAAAACCCACTGAGGGCAGCTCCACAACTCACTTCTCAGTTTAAACCCAGCAGCAGAAAAGCCCTACTCCACAGCTCTGGTGTCAATGATGTAGAGAGTAAAATGAATTCATGACTTTTACACTGCAGCTTGAGCAAGACAGTTGTTTATCATAAACATTGAAATGTTTTGATCCACACATTTAATTTCAAACTTCAAGATAAACCGAGTGATTTGTTCTTGATTTATGTGAAAATCCTTCCAAAGAGCTTCAACCTGTTATCTAAATATGTCATGGCTTCATCTTGATTATAGTTTTTCAAACCCTAACTTCTCTAACAGATGAGGAAATGAAAGGCTCAAGTGTTTAAATAATATCCAGTCTGACTTCAAGTGGAGTGAAGTGACAGATCTTGTTCTTGCAGTGTCACATAAAAGGCCAACATCACGCCCAGCAAACACTGCAGACACTGAAATATAAAACTGTCTGAGTATGGGCTTAGAAACAGAGGGGGTAGATTTCAAAAAGAGTGCGTCACCCTTTGATAAACCCCTGATAACCCTGTCATTTAGCCTTGCTCTGCTTCATTTATGAGCAAATCATGTTTGACAGTGAAGAGCTGCACTGGCATACCAGCTCCAGCTCTTTTCTTTGAGCAACAGTTTGTATGCAAGAAAAAAAAAACCATTTGTTCTTCATAAAATGGAAATGTCAGCAGTTGATAACCCACCAAGGAGGCTATGTTTCCCCAGCATTTGTTAGTTTGTTAACAGGATAACTCAAAATAGCACCATTCAGAATCAAATACTAGGGTGTGCTGGTAATAGCACAAAAAAATTAATTGTTAGATTTTGGTGGTGACCTGAAAACAGATGCAGATCCTTGATTTTTGTTTTAAATTCTTTTAACAGATAGAGCAGTTTTCCACATTTTCACAGATTACTCAACAACCTCAATAGATTTTTAATGACATTTTCAGGAAATGTTGGCAAAGGCACAAGGAAGAAATGACTAGATTTTGGTGATCTTAATTCCCGATGTGGATCCAGGAATTTCCTCAAGGGTTACTTAGCAGTGGGAGGTAGGACCGATTTGAACAATGTTTACAATAACATACGATATTACACAGAGGTATGTGCACTTCTAGATGTATTTTTATTTATTACAGTAAACCAGTACTTCCCAATTTTTTTCCTCAGTCGCAGAATTAAAGCCAATTTAAGATGATTTACTCGTCACTGAATCATGTTTTTTTTTTTAATGTATTTTTTTGGGGCATTTTGTGCCTTTATTATAGGAGAGAGACAGTGGATAGGCTTGTGAAAGGGGGAGAGAGAACAGGAGAAGACACTCAGCAAACTGGTCACAGGCTGGATTTGAACCTGGACCGGCAGAAGCATGTACATGGGGTGCCTGGTTGCTGACCACTCCACCAAACCAGCACCCCCACTGAATCATGTTTGTAACCTCCTGTTTGACCATATTCTTTTTGTTTGTCAGGTTAAGTGTTTGCATTCATTTCTGTTTTCTCTTATTCAAATGTTTTCTTTTTGTTCATTGAGAAAATAAATAATCTATTGCTAATTAGTGTATGTTATAGGGATGGGATGAGATATCGTTTGGCAATATATCACGATACAGTACGTGACGAAACACATCGAGTTTGAAATAAATGGATCGGGAAATAAAGACGTCACGTCCAGTAATAGCGCATGTGACCAGAAGTGACGACAACAAACATTAGCAACAACTACCTTGCCTCCAAAAAGCCTAACCATGGAGTCGAATCAGGTCAAAATTGAGGACGCCCTGCCTGGATACAAGTCATCTGTCTGGCAGTATTTTGACTTTCTCATTAAAAAAGACGAAGACGGCGAAAACGAGCCTACCGCTCGTTAGCATACACTCTCTCTAACCTCTCTAGGGTTAGAGAGAGTGTTATTGTTTGTGTTTGGCCTGTTAGGCCTTGTGTTTTCCTGTGTGCAACTCAAACAAAAACAAATAAGTTGTAATTTCAGTTATATTTTTTCTTTTTTACTTTTTTGATATTGTATCGTGACGTATCGTATCGTGACCCGGGCATATCGAGGTGCAGCGTATCGTGAGTTTAAATGTATTGTCCCATCCCTAGTATGCTACTTAATGATTTATTTTCTTAGATCAAAAACATTTAGTCATACATTAGTAAAATAGTTTGACTGAAAAAATTACCTATATCATTTTTTTGTCAAGAACAAGATATGTCGAGGTAGCCAGAAATGATTACAGCTATAGGAATATTTTACTTTTCCACACTGCAGTTGATATTACTAGAACATTTTGCTTGGAGAGTCTAAATAATTCACGGCGCATTTCCTCATGTTTTCTCAATGTTTACACTTTACTAAAATTGAAGTGTGGGTGAGGGGCACCATGTGGGCCCTAGTTAACCCTTTTCTGATTTAGCTGAATACAACAGGAGCATAACTTCCTGTTTTTGTTGCTCTTTATATTATGAATCGATCCATTTTAATTTGGTTATTGTTTTAGTGACTGAACTGATCCATTTTAACTTGGTTATTGTTTCAGTGACTGAGACAGGAACAGGTAAAAGCACAGAAGGGGTTAAAACTTCAGTAGGGGAAAGGAGAGAACTGGTGTGTGGGTGGAGGTAGAGCAGGAGGGCCTGACTGGTCCAGTAACCTGAATCCTGTTTTTAAGTGTCTCCACATGTCAGAGTTTGGTCTGAGCGCGACAGTGAAGCACTGGCTCTCAGCACAAAGGTTTCCCCCCTCGGGAAAGCCTCAGAGCCAAGTCTACTTTCAGCCAATCATCTGCTCCTGGTTCCTCCTTCTCCTCCCTCCTCACTATCAGTGAGTCAGACTGAGTGGAAAACTGGGAGGCAATGGATGAGGGAAAGTCTGACATCTCTTCTTTCTGACAAAACACATGTGTCTTTAAAAATAGTCTGGGGCCTGTTTGTGTTGATGAGGCCTCAGCGACGTCATGCAGTGGACTCACCAGAGCGAGCAGATGCCCGAGAGAGGCTTACTCACAGACTGTTTGTTTCTATTGTCTGCGTTTACATTAAGGCCTGCTGAGGATTTCTTTTTCACACAAAAGCTTTTATCATCTTAGAGTTAAGCTCTCTACCAGTCAGACTTGCCATTTAGGAAACAAGTAATAGGTACTTGTTACCCCACGGCTGCTCAGTAACCACAGCGTACCTGTACTCAGCTCCCCAACCCTTCACAAAGCTCATCCTGATGGTGCACATCCTGGTCAGCTGGTACACGGCCTCAAAGCCCTGGTTGACCGATTGTGCCAGCAGGGCTGCAAACTCCTGGTTGTTGAAGATTTTCAGGTTACATCCTGGAGGAAACAACAAAGAAACACAAGTCAGGCCACAACAATGAAGTCTGAAAACTCTTTGTTTCACTATTTGTCCAGATGAGCTAATCAAGACATTTGTATAAAGGGGAAGTAGTAAACTTCAAGACTGCTCATGTAGGACTGAAGACGACACTTCGGCAAACTTTGTTATGTGATATCATTTGAGGCAGCTTTAGTTTGGCTTTAACAAGAAAAAAGAAACAGGAAGGAAACAGGACCGTGTTTCTAGCCCTGGACTAACCCTAGACTTATGGCCCTTTTCCACTAGCAAGCCTTGGCCCCACTCTACTCGGCCCTACTCGATTTGCAGTGTGTTTCCACTAGCCTGGTACCTCCCAAAACAAGCTAGTTTATGTACCTACTCCGCTCTGGTTCCAAGCGAGCTGAGTTGATACTAAAAGATGACATCACTGACTGCAGGCTACTGATTGGTCAGACAATGTCGTCATCGATGAGTCATGAGCGTGACGACCTGGCATGCTAGCGGTAGCTACCATTAGCTTACCCTCATATGTCTTTTCTTTGCAGCTCGATTGCTCTCGTCCTCGGCTTCATTCTGTTGTATAGCTTCCAAAACTCTCCTGTTCTTCTCAAGGGGTATTTCTTCTTACCACCTGCAGCCTTTTTCTGCTGTCCTTTTTTACTCCGTTTTGTGACAAAAAGCCACAGATCGTTGTGTCACGCTAATAATGACGTCAACACAGTGCTGCTCAGCTGTTTACAGCGACACTGCACCCCGTTGGACAGGCGACTGGGGCTAATGGAAAAGCAGCACAAGGCGAGTAGAGTAGAGCCGGGTAGAGTCGAGTAGAGTAGAGTAGGGCTAATGGAAAAGGGCCACGACTGTCAAAGCAATGTAGTGCAGCACTTTTAGCACCTTGAGTGGAGAAACTCTATTCTCTCACACCCCTTTTCCACCAAGCTGGTTCCAGGGCTGGTGTTGTGCTGGTGCTAGAGCCGGTTCGCAGTTGGTTCAAGTGAGAACCGGTTAAGAACTGTTTGCTTTTCCACAAACGGGTGCCGGCCAGAGAGCTACATCATCACGTCAATGTATATGTCTGTATACGTCACGACAGTTTCCCATAACAACTAGCGCTAAATTTTATCGCCACAACAAACATGGAGGACTACGTGGCGGTTCAAGTGTTGCTGCTGGCTTTTCGAGCCTTCCTTGGAGACAAAAAAATGATCCAGCAAGTTAATGTGCTTAGATTTTTTTTTATATTTTTTTTTATTGTTATCTTCCAACTTATCTTCTTACTGCTTACCCCGAGCTCGTCTTTTTAAAAATGGCTCTCTTCTTTGTTTTTACTCTGCTTTGGTCGGTCATTAATCCCGCCCCGCTGACGTAAGTGCGTAGCCCCCAACGTAACGTGGTTCTTTCTGCTGGCCCAGCAAAGAGTTGGTGCTTGACAAGCACCGGTTTTGAGAGCCAGCAACCGGTGCTTAGTCTGTGGAAAACCAAAGAACTGGTGCTAAGTCTGGCTCTAGCTCTGAACCAGCCCTGGAACCAGCTTGGTGGAAAAGGGGTATCGGCTGATATGTGTTTAACTTTTGAAAGAGCACCATGCTCATTACTTTTTCTCCTCATTCACTGATCAACCAAAATCATGAAATGGCGTGACTGCCCACAACTGAAATGGCAGAGGGGACAATGATCTGCTTTGTGTGTTGTCAGTTTTACCACAGACTGACGAATTTGTCTTCAGAGATTCTTCAGTGACTTTGTTTTGTAGTTCTTGCCCAAAAGACTGTAGTCATGTGTCACACAGGAGGTGCTTGGTAAGAAAACAGGATTTCAAGATATACTGATACAATTTCAAATCAGATGCATACAAAATGAAGTTTACTTCAATACAGTTAATGTTACTGTTGTCAAAAAGCTTTATTAAATAGATGCAGGGCCTGATACTCAGTGTTAAGACCGCTTAAAGTTAACAGCACTAACAGCAGTATGCTTTACTACAAGATAATGTATTCAAAATGTATAGTTTGAATGAGCAACCACCACATGGTTCATTTAATTTTATACAAAGCAAAGGTCCTTAAATGTTATTTAAAATATAGCTTCTAAAAATGAGTACTTAATTCATATATTTCAGAGTACACGTTGACACTGTGCAACCACCTGTTAAATTGCCATTTATCATTTAACTCATGTTGATTCAACTTTGGAACAACGTTTTTGTAGTATCCTCCATAAAATACTAATTTATACTACCTACACTATCATGTTTAGCCATTCAGCTTTTAAGTATCAGGAAATGATTTTTGTCCATATTGCAAGATCCTTATAAAATCGGACCTGTGTAAGAAAATGCATGGACAAGAACCAGAGGAGTTTTGGGGCTCAGAGACTTGCTCAAGGACACTCTGATACGTGAACATAAGAAGGAGGGCTTAATGCTGCCGACCATGACAAAAGTTAAGGAGCAACTGCAGCTGCTGCTAATCCCAGAGATTTGATTGTGTTTCTTTTAACAAGCTCCCTCTCTCCTTGTCTCCTGATATGTTCCCATTTGTCTCAATCACTGTTCTGTCCTCTGTCACTTTCCGTCTTTTGCCTTAAGCCTGACACAAACCTGGAGGAATCTTGCAGACGGTAGCAGGGTGCCAGCCGTAGCGTTGGTTACAGTTGGGGCTCTGGACGAAGATGGCGCTGTCGCTGAGACACTCTGCAAAAACTTCCCCTCCGATGTAATACAGCCGAACACCCCGACCTTCAGGACACAAAGGAGGAATCACAAGAACACAGATACAGAGTTATGTCTTATTAAATTCAGTGATAAAAGGAAAAACATGATTTGAATGAAATAAAGACGTATAAAGCAGCTCAATTAGGGTTTTACCAATATGTCTGCGTGTTAACTCCACAGCAGCATTTCGGTTGACATTGGACAGGAGGCCCAGGCAGAAACGCTCTGAGTTGGAGGGGTCTGTGAAGCCGTCCACCGTCAGCGAGGGCTGTGAGGCGTGAAAGGTCTCTCCTACTCGCTGGTTCAACTCATAGTATGAAATAGAGCACCAGAAGGCTGGCTCGCAGTATGTCACCGGCTGGAGGTCTGACAGAGAGAAGAAGGAAATAGTTTGGATTTAATTAACCAAAATAAGACGTCAGTATTTTGTTAACACAAGCATACAGTAATGAAGATGCCAAACAAACAAAAGTGCCAAAACAAGATTTTTTGACCTTTTTGTTGGTCACCACATCAGATTAGAGAGCAATATACTTATACCCCATTCACACTAAAAAAACTCTGAAATCATACAGACTTTGCCCGGTGAGTCATGTGTGAACTCTTCTTCACCTGGACTTTAATTTCCCTGCAACCCCCAAGTGTTTTATTCACATAAAGTCTGGGTGAGCCAAAGTGTGATCGCAGCAGTGAAAAGTCTGAGTGATCTGCGTGTGAGTGAGGAGGGATTAAGCCATCGTTCTGTGCAACTGTTGTGAAACTGGAAAAGGGAGACTTGGCAGGATGGATAAAAACAACTGTTGTTATAGAAGAAGTTTATTTAGTTTCAAGGAGAGTAACAAACTCAAATGTGCGTCTGGACAGTCCAAAGTGTTTCAACTGCACATCATAAAGCACACACAAGAAAACTAGTCACGCCAATGAATTGACGACCTTAATTAATTGGCCTGACCAGTTTTCTTGTGTGTTTTATGCACCTTGTGGATAGAATGGATTTTTAATTTCTGACTGTAATCCTTGACAATTTGTTTATTTATTGATTCTTTTTTTGTCTGCTTTACCTAAACTCTTCATCATGACTGTTTATTTACCTACTGCACAGCACTTTAATGACTGAGTGCACTTAATGGAGTTTTTCTGATTCTTTAGCCCTTGCCATTTCGTGGTTTAGGTTTTCTCCTTCTTCACTTGTGCTTTGGATCTTTCCTGATCTTCCTAATGTCTGTATGTTTCATGTTTTATCATGTACTGCAGTGCTAATGCCTGCTGCAAACCATTTTTCCCATAGGACATAGCTGAAGTTGAATCATCAAAGTTCTGCACAACACCTGCTCCTAAACGATTACAACCAGTTCCCATTGTCATAAATTTGAATATATATTTGAATTTATTTAGGATAGCCCCTTGAGATGCAGCATCTTGTTTTCGAGGGGGGCCCAACAAAAATACAAAAATAACACAAAAACATACATAACAATAATACACAATGAACACACTGCTCTACAACTTCCACAGGCCCCACACCCTTCATTCCTCCTTCCCCATCACCAGTTCACAAAAAAAAATTGTGCCCATGCTTATGCACAGTCCCAATGCAATACAATATAATACAATCAACAGAAGCAGCAGAAAGTCTTGGCAACTTGAAAAAAAAAAAAAAAAAAAAAGAGTAAATAAAATAAAATAAATCATCAAAAATCAAAAACATGAACACCCTGCTTGTAAGTGTGAAAATAAATTTGATCTAAAGAGGAAAAAAGAGGTGATTGACTTTAACGAGGAGGGAAGATTATTCCAATCAGATGGCGCTTTGAACTTGAATGACCGATTACCTACTTCTTGACGGATTTTTGGGACCATGCAAAATGGATCCAAACAACCTTCTTGTGCTGCTCTTAATATGACGCTACAATACTGCAGCTTCTCCTCTCCAGTGTAATCAATCAATCAATCTTTATTCCATAGCGTCAATTCATTACAAGTGTTAATCGACATGCATGGAGTGACGCTGCTTCATATTCAACTTTTGCCTGCAACATCTTTCTTGGATGATGTTCATATGTTTCTTAACATGCATCTCTAAAGGAAGGATATAATTTGTGATCATAGGGTAAAGCTCTGCAGTGTATTATGAACACTGACTTGTTTTCACTTCCCACCTGTCAAGCAGAGAATAAACCATACTGAGAGAAGAAAGTGTGAACAACCATGAATTACCCGAGCGGACTACCCAGACAATATCCCGATGATATCAGGGTTGCATGTGTCAAAATCTCTATATGTACTTGCAGTGCTTTCTGTTTTTGTTTTTTGAGAACACTGTTGTCTCTCACTCTGCTACAGGAACATACCTCTAATACCTCTGAAACACTGATATAATATCAATTTTCCAGCTCAGAGGGTAGATCATTGCAAACATTTGCTCCTTTTACAGACCTGGCTGATAGCCTAAATGAGAAATGCACACTGGGATGCCACAGATGCTGTTTAATGAAGCCTGCACGTTGAAGATGGACAAGGAAACTGACTGCAACCTGCAGATATGCTACAAATACATCTGATGTGTATCCAAAAGTCTGAGAAGAATAAGAGCAAAGAAACAGAATGAGAGGTAGGTATTATGTAACATGGTGAGCGAATCCAAGAAATAATTGTCAAAACATCAATCAGAGTGAATTCAAAACGAAGTAGTTTAAGTAAAGGGGCAAAATGGGGGCCTAAAGGGGCCACAGTGGACAAAAAAGGGAAAAAAAACACCACCAAAGAAAACATTCGGCTGAGCTTACGTCACAAAATGTCAAACCCATACGCTGTTTCCCAGAAGCTTTCACCAGACAAATGTGGAAACTCAACCCTCACTGGTAGGACACTCCAGCCAAAATGCTCAAATTACAGGCTTATCCATGATAATTTTCAGAAACTTCTGCTGGTTCTGGTAATTTGCTCTTTCCCCCCTCAGCTGCTCAGTAACAACTTCAACATTTTCTTTTTAAGGTCCAGAGCAAAACTGCTCAATTGAGGTGGTGTGATTTTTGTTATTCATCCGTAGCTTTCCGGCCAAACCCCCCTGGAGTGTTTCCATCCTGACAGAATAAACGTAGGATATCGTCACTGATGTGAGCGTGGGCTGAGTGCTTGGTCGGCCTGTTGAGCAGCTCACATGCAGCAGAAAAAAGACAAAGACATCCTTCATCACCTGGTTTCCTCCTTCAGAACTGGAGTGAAATCAAACAGAGAATTCCCTCTGGGGAGACACACTATAGAAACATTTGTCTGTGAGTGAAGGTGTACAGATGGGGAAGTACACAAACACACACTTGAGCTCACACACAGTCCTTACCTAAGTTGCTGTGTGTGGGTGAAACAGGGTTGGGTGACAGGTTCGGAGAGCTCGTGTCCATGCTGTGGGTCATCTGGTGATCGCTGGTCTCTCCGTCCTCACTGAGGTAACCCGGTGGAGGCGTTTCTGGGACACAAAGACAAACAAAAAGTCATCTCATTTGTGGAAAAATCTGCTATAGCTAATTCGGGAAAAATAAAGCTGAATTTCATTATCAAAAAACTGAATCTCATCTAAATCTAAATGCACATCGAACACAAGAAAGTCTTCACATGTTCATTACCCTCTTCTCTCTTTTTGAAGTTTTCTAATTTTCTGGACTTGCGAGTGCTTTTGCCACTTTTTTTATTGTATTTGGAGACACATTCAGACTGGCACAGCAGGATAACATAGAAGCCTATTTCATTAGTTACACACTTGCTGTACTCCTGAGATTATCTTTTGGGCTTTAACCATAAACAGGAGAGAAAAAATCTATCTTATTAAATATTGTTTGATAATTCTGGTATAGACTTTAAGTTTTATCTTTTAGGGAAATTTGGTTGAGATGTATGCGTCTGACTCATGAAAATATTTGTCTGGAACATTTCTTTTTAATTTTAGATTATTTTTTAATGACTTTCAATATAGTTATAATTTTCAAAATATAGATCTTAGCCCTTTTGCTAAATTAAGTATCCTCAGTTGAGTGGGACGCATGATATTATTGGTATACCAGACTGGCAGAAAGTTGCTTCAAAGTTGATTACCAGCATCAGCATTCATGAAAATTTCTGTCATTACTGACAGCTAATGTTACAGGTTCGAATACTAGAATTTAGATTGGAGTTTTCGAGAAACCTTTGTAAAATTAGGACAAAATGGTTTAATTTAAGAGAGCAAGCCCATTAAAAAAAGGCACATTTTCTTTCTTTTCTTTTCTTTTTTTTTTTAAATGTATATTTTTGGGCATTTTTGTGCCTCCATTGATAGGAGAGAGACAGTGGACAGGCCCGTGAAAGGGGGAGAGAGAGCAGGGGAAGACACTCCGCAAACTGGCCACAGGCGGGACCCGAACCCGGACCGGCAGAAGCAAGCACATGGGGCGCCAACCACTACGCCAA
The DNA here is from genome assembly GCA_036419115.1 of Scarus forsteni. Taxonomy (NCBI): domain Eukaryota; kingdom Metazoa; phylum Chordata; class Actinopteri; order Labriformes; family Labridae; genus Scarus; species Scarus forsteni. Next base: position 19,303,770 of record JAZDUH010000443.1, read on the forward strand.
ACCAGCACCCCAAAAAAGGCACATTTTCTATCAGTAGGCTGCTACGTCTGTGTTTGAAGGACCTTAAGGGTCAAATGGAGCCTAGTTTTACTATAAGTGTTAAAAACTAAAACTGTATAAAACATGGGTGCTATAGACAAAAAAAGGCTTTCAAGTTATTTCTATAAATAAGACACTGGGGGAAAAAATTCCATGTGTCGATCTCAGGTAACGGTCATAGATGACTACAGAAACTTGAAAATATGTTCATAAAAAACAGAAATAGAACAATCAATGGTTTCTGTTAAAGTCTAAAAACAAACTTTAATACTGAAATTTATTTTTTGTTTTGTAAATAAGTATAAATATACTTAATATTTAAATTAATCTTAGCTGGAAGATAATGCAGTAGTTGATAACTGATACACTGGCTTTGCCAAAGAAAGCATGATTTTGCTGTCACTTGTCTGTCAGTTAATTTCTCCGTGAGCAAAATGACTCAAAAAGTTATCTCCAGATATTCATGAAAATGTTGATCATAACACAAAAGAGAAGTGGTACAGTTTTGGTAGGGATCTGAATACAGATTCTGATCCAGGACTTAATTTAAGGATTTGTTCACTTTGCACCATAGTGCAGCTTTCTATATTTTTCCTCCTAAATCGGCTAATGATGTTAGAATCCTGATGGAGGTTTTTGCTCTCAGAGCGCTCTAATTATCTGCTTCACTCCCAAGAAAGTGTAAAAGGTCATGAAGATGAACCCAGGTTTTAACAAGTGACTCATTTTTTGACAGTACATACATGAAATAAGTTGCATGAAGTTGCTTTGGCATTTGTTAATGTTACTAAATGTGCACAACATAGATTCAAACACAGAACAGTTAGTCTCCAACTTCTTTATGAGAGCACTGGTGAGTAGGAGTCTTTGTGTTGATCAATAACTGTAGATTGATACTTTGGTGGATTAATAGTCAGACATTTACTTTGGTGTGACTGGCGTTAAGAGTGTGGTGGTACCTGGTATGTAGTTACTCTGGGGCTCAATGCCAGCAGGAAAGTTGGTGTTTTCAGGGATGGAGTGGCTGTAGTCATCCAGAGGAGGGAACTCGCTGGGGATTTCGGTGTGTCTGGGCACCAGCACAGGTGGGAGAACTGGAAAATGGATACAAGACCAACACACACAAGTTGAAACAAAAAATGTCAGAAGTAAAATTTACTGAGAAATGCAGTGCAAGAGCATATCTTTACAAAGTCATGTGATACAGTCCAGACCAAAAGATTCAACCCTAATCCTTGAAGATAAAGTCTTTTTTTCTCCAACAAACATAGATAAACTATCTCAACTGTCATACCTGGCGTCTCCACTCTCTGGTAGTGGTACGGGTTGACACAAACTTCATCTTTCTTTGTGTGGAAGGCGTACTCGCACAGCTCAACCGCCCGCAGCTCATGGTGGGACTGCAAGTCAGGCCAGCGCCATAGACGGCAGTAAATGACGTGAGGGAGACCTTTTCTGTGGGAAACCTGCAAACGACCATCCAGAGACCTGCAGACAGGTGCAGAGGAAGAGGAGACAAAGGGTTAGTCTGATGTTTTCCAGACATGCAGTTTCATTTAGCTGGTACTTTTAAAGGTGTCTGATTGCTTTAATCCATTATCCGTCCATTATCTATACTAGCTATTCCTTTCATGATCACGATACATTCAGGCAAAGGCTGTAAATGCCAAAAAAGATACCAAAACAGACAAAAGAATTGTCCTCGCCAAGGTTTGTGCTCTTGCAGTACTTCTAGTTACAATTTATGATTAAAACTGAATAACAAAGTTGAACAATTACACAACTATATGCAATGAATGATGCATTTAACCTTTGAAACTTTTGCAGAAAGACTCGTGAACCCCTTTAGAGCAAAAGCAATTTATCTACTTACCATTTAACTCAGTTAATTGAACTCTGGGTTAATTAAATGACATGCTTTACTTAGAGGAGGCAAAACTCTACGTTCAATAAAACACACATTAATTTTTGAATTGTTCTTCCTTTCATTGCAAAATTATGAATTCCTCACATTTTTGTAAAAAAGTTTTGTAAAAGAGTTTAGTTGATCCTGAGTGCACAGAATACACACACACCCATTTGCTTTTTAACGGTACCTCCACCTCATGTTGAACCAAGAGAAATCCAAACATTGTAAATCCATGCTTGAATTGTTACTTAATCAAACCTCGGCCTAGTTTTGCTCTTCCTCTCAAATAAGCCACTTGGTTCAGTATTTAAGTCTGGGCTCTGGCCCTCCCTCCTGCTGAAGAGGGTCCCAGCTGTGTGGACTGGCTCTGGGCTGATGTCTAATAATAAACAACCTAGAATGGGATTACAATATGTACAGCAGGAATTTCGTTGTGTTGTATAACATCTGCACTCTCTGGTAAACAACACTGCCTGTAGGATGATAACACAGGCTGCTGGACAGAAATGAACGCTGGTTTAACGCTGCAGATTGTCATGACGGGGATGTTCCCTGTAATCTCTGAGCACAATGACCCATGACATAGAAAAAAAATACACAATAATCACCTTATGCAAGAGGAAACATCCCCATATGCCCCTTTCTATCTTCACACAGGCTCACTCTCAAACACAAATACAGAGGAAGGGTCAAAGTCATGAGCTAAAGCCCTTTATGAGGACAAACATCTGCACACAAAAAAACAAAGGCAAGTGCTGCATGGTGTCACCACATCTGGGTCAAGTATTGTACAAACAGAAAGCAGAGGAGAAGAGAAAGAAGAGAGCGGCGTTTTAATTTTTCATGGGGATAACTTCATTCACAGCCTCGACACTTAAAAGGGGTTGTCGGATGGAGGGGGGGTTGTCGGGAATTTGTACAGAGTTTCTGAGTACTTAATGTTCACACAAGCATCCAACAGACTACAGCTGAAGGAGGGAAAACTGGAGAAAACCATGAGAGGCTGCAAGTACTGATGTTTCCTTGATAAAATCAAAGGGACCCTGATAATTCTCATCATTATATTCTTTGTACAGGGGTGATCACAAAATGCAGCATGGTTCAGACTCAGAGCAAGTCTTTTGCTCCTTGGTGGTCTAATACCTCACATAACACATTAGTGGCATGATTTTCAAAGTGGGATAATTTGTGTTTATCCAGGCTGATTAAGCATGACCTGTGAGTGCTCACTGTGTTGTGTTTGGGTTCAATACATCAACCAGAGGAGCTTGGTTATTTTCACAGCCTTCTATCAAAACTGTGTAAGCTAACTTTACCACAGCGTCCAGGTACTTGAGGTAAACCAGAGCCCTGTCAGAGGTGGGTTGTGGGATACGAGCATACAGCCTGCCCACAGTTTGATACCTAAGAGTGTTTTTGGTCCCAGTTCTAGGTTTAGTTCTTAGTGGTTTAAGAATTTATATTCCTATAAACATTGAAGTCAATTTTACAGGTTTGGCCCAGAGTTATGGATAAGAATAAGCTTCTAGATTTCATTCATTGACTATTTCTCAGTTTTATGCACTAAAGTGATGCAGGAATGATTCATTTTTATAGGCTAACCTGAAGGTTTGCATGGGTCAGGTTATCATGAACTTCCAGTAGTGGAAAAAAGAGACCTTACTTGATGATAGCTGTATCACCTAGCACAGTGGTCCCCAAACTTTTCAGAGCCTGTACCCCTTCAGACACTTGACCTCCAGCCATGTATCCCCTACTCTCGCGCACTTATAGCAGTTTGAAAATGAAATGTGTCTGTAAGCCTGCCACCATCCCCGACTCCCACATTAACATGCATAACATACAAATAAAATCTCTTCAAGTGAATTATTTCTCACTAAATAAATGTATTTACCAGCAATGTCAGTGGGCAACACCAGTTCATTTTTGAAAAAGAAATTCCCATTTCTGGAACATATTCATTCATGAACGTGAAACTATTAAGTAAAAACTCACAGCTCTAATGAGAAGGCTGTCTAACTGAAATTTTGTTGCTGTAAGAATCTTAGATAATTCAGGACAGATTTCCTTCTCCAAGATGCGTCACCAATCCATCCTCCAGCCTCTCTGCCAACACTACAGGCCTTTATCAAATCTCAAAACACAAACATTTGCCAGTTTGAACATTAACTACTGAAACAACTGTTTGAAACCCAACAGGTATTCGCTTACACCCTAAGTCACTTTGTGTACCCCTGGGAGTACGATTACCCCGGTTTGGGAATCACTGAGCTAGAAGAACAACTGCCACCATGCAAAGTAAATATTTCAAGTTTTACTACAGTTTCTGCTCAGTCTTGTGTATTTCCTATATCAGGAACACTAACTCAAATGAAGACAGAAAGCAGAGCCAGTACAGGGTGAAATGTTATGCATGACAGAGATAAATGTGCACAAAAAAAGACGGTGCACAATAGGCCTGTGCTCAAAATATCGATACAGCAAAATATCGTATCGCACTCCTTTGGGATACGTGTATCGATACGGATTCTACAGAATCGATACGGCCTAAATATTTTAACAGTTGTTGTCAATACACTTAGGGTAATGTTAACAGTGGCACAGTTCAAGGTAGAAGACGAGCTACATAATGAAGCATATGTTCTAAATTTGAACTTAGGTCTACCATCTTTGAGGATCTGAATTTATGTCTCTCAAGTTGTAGAACCACTTAAAACTCATCCTTGTTCTTTTTCTTCTTATGAGAAAAAACTAAACTTGTCAAGAATTTTGCTTAAAGCATAGTCAATGTTCACAATTTACGTGTATCGGGATACGTATCAAATCGTGGCCTTAGTATCGGGATACGTATCGTATCGTGAAGTTACTGGAAATACCCAGCCCTAGTGCACAAGTGTGTACTTCAGTCTGGATGCCATACCAAACTGATCAATAGTACATGATAGAGTTCCTTGCTTCTTCTTAGAAGGGAATAAAACTTATTGAGCTTTTCCCCACATATCTGTGACTATCTCTTAAACATATCAGGTTTTGCCTTAATTCAGCTTCACATTTTTTGATGACTGCTAGGCTACGCTCACAATCCCAATGTCCAAAGACTCTCTAGTTTTCACATACAGAGTACCCCTGATAGTGATGTATTCTTCTCAGTCTTGCATGCTCTGGAAGAGCACATAGGCCAAGTCCACTCTGATTGGTTTATGGGTCTACTCTGTGGAAATTATAGTCTCTACAATGGCTCATTACTGAGAGACAATGGGCCATAACTGCAGACTAAACAATGGTAGGATGTCACACTGGTAAGTTTAGGCAAGGGGCAGGGGGAAAAAGTCGATTAGGCAGCTCCCGGCGCTATAAAGAGGGGAGGAGGACAGGTCTTTATGTTGTAGACTTTTTTCTTGTTCATAGTACTGATCAATCATATAGAGGAGCCAAGTTAAACACATTTAAGGGTATATTAAACCCACCCAAAACACAAACAGGATATGGGCTCCCTAAATCTTTCACATTCCTTGTTCACACAAGCACCACACAGTTTATTTTAGCAAAAGTGAGCAGACGGATGGATTTTGATTCTCTGTGTTTTGTGATTTGTCTGACAGGTAAGAAACCTTTTTGTGTTTCTTTGCTCTACATGGGTTGGGACAAACACTACCGCTTCCAGTTGTACCAGAGTGACCAAAGCCGGAAGGCAGCTTGTATTGGCAACAACAGCGCTGTAAGTCTGGACTGATGCAGATAATGAAACTTTGTGAACTGGGCTTTATGAATGACACTAATCCAGGCTGCTGGACTGGAGAGGGAGCACGTGGCAAACCTGAGTATAATCCATATGAATCAAACATGTTTTGAGTCTGAATTTACTTTTAAAAACCTGAAAGCAGATAGCTGATCTTCCTTCAACAACATAATACAACTACAATCAGTCACTGAACTGCTACAATAGCAGAGGTAAGAAAGCAGAGTTAGTATTTCCTATTGTGCAATTAGAATAAGACATCATATGACTTATCAAACCTTCTGACACACCAAAAAGGGATATAAGCAACATTTTCAAGTACAGTTAAGTAAACTGAGTTTTACAAATCATGTCAACATCTTCACATTGTGGGATAATCTTACTGACAAAACAGACCCAAATTTGCGCTAGACTTGTTCAAGTCTTGCGTCTTTAAACTAAATGCTATCAATTGTTTTATCCAGATCTTCCTCTTAGCTTCAGGAGAAAATTATCTGCAGTTCTGAGAGACCATAATACGCAAAAACACTGTGTGCTGTTAAAAGTCAACAGAATTTCAAGGCTGCTTTATAACTTTCAGAAATATTAAGCTATTATTTTTCCTTTACTGTTTCTAGGTTAGGGGCTCATAAAAGCCAACAGTACTTGTGACCGCAGTTCCTCTTCTCTATTGCAGCTTTCCGGTTCTTGGCATGTATTGTTATGATTTATTGGGGCTGTTTCCCTTTAACACACTGAGCTAGTTTCACTCTGACGATGTTAAGAAAGAAGCTTTTCGTGCCTTCATGGCCTGAAAACTCACTTGATTTTTCTCGTTTAAAAAAACTTGCATTTAGCCTCTGATGGGCCAATAAATTAAGATAAAGACAAATGAGAAGTTGGTAGCAAGGAAGCTCAAAGGATACAAAGACAGTAACACACATAAATTAAAGGAAATGAGGATGAACCCATGAGGAAAACATATGACGATATCATCTGCAAAAAGGCACGCTGATCACATGTAGTTTCCTGAAAAAAAAGAAGTATTTTGAACCCAAATGGAACCAGAAAGCTATAAAAAAAGGCTTTGTAGTTAAGTATGATCTCGGGAATGATGGGATTTACCAGAAGGTCACTGTGGTTTTAAATGAAGGTGTTTCCTGTTTTATTTGACCAGAGAGAGTCAAGCTGTAGATGTGTCAGACAGGGCTGATGTGATGTTGGTGGCATGTGTGTTCGGTCCTGCAGATGAGTGGGCGTTTGGTGGAGCAACTGCATGGACAGACACAGACGTGCACATACTGCAGTGGCATTATTGGCTATTTGGTGTCTTGAAGCATTTACTGTCCCTCTTCACAGAGGGCCCCTTCCAGTCAGTAACTTTTCCTTTGTTTAACCGTTTACAGTAAAACTTTGGCATGAGTCACACTAATAAGTTAAACAGCACATGTGCAATGTTATCCACAAGAGTGTCTTCACTCTCCTTGAAACAATGAAGAAGTCTTTTTATTGCAGCAACAACCATCCAAAACAACCAAAGACCAATCAATAATGTTAAAGCTTTATAGTCTCTGCTGGATTCATTTCTATCTGTGAGTGCACGTTGGTGAATGCAGCCTCTAAGAAAATATGGAAAAGAAGGCGATTGTCAAAAGGCAGATATGTCTGTGAATCTTACATTGTTTGGAGAAATAATTAAGGAAACCTAAGGGGGGATCCCACACCTGTGCATCTCTTTCCTGAATATACAAAGGGGTTTAATGCCATCCACTTTATGTGGCTTTTTTTTTCTGAAAATCTCAGTTCAGCATCAGTAGCCTGTTGAGCATGCTCAGACAGCATTACTTGCAAATTTCAAACATATCACTGGATAATCCATAATCACAACCGGTTGTTTATGGTGATGCTCATGATACATCAATTATTCACAACTGAAGGTGCTGTCACACCTGGGTTGTTTGAACACATCTTTTCATAAACAAGTGATTGTTCTCTCTTGGGCTCAAACTTCTTTGAGCCTAAAAGAGCCTATATGTGAACACAACCAATGAACTCTGTTTCAGGATAAAACAGAAATGAAGTCACCTTAGAGAGGCCGTGTCAGCTCTCTTCCTATTGAAACAACTTATTTGCAGTGAGAAAACCACAAACCTGGTAACAAGAATAAACAGACCGACAGATCGACCCATCACACCGCGGTAGTCGTGGGAACAGAGGCAACAGCAGTGGTGATAGTAATGCAGCTTCCTGGAAACCTTAGTTACAAATGCTGGTAAAAAATCAAGCAGGATAAAAAAAGTCATCGAAGATCAATGAGGGTTTTTCACTGTTTTTGAAATTTTAGCATTACTTTGAGCAAACATGGCCGCAGGCTCATGTCACTGTATTGTCATAAGAGCACAAAGAACTCACCCATATAACAACTTCAGATTTATTTTGGCCACCAAATTTCTTTCCAGCACTTTGAGCCAGGGGAATTCATTATTTCTATAACTTTGACCTCCACTTTTACTAAGCTGGCCTCTACTTATCCATCTTTGGTTCATTGTTTTCTCTGCCAAGGCTGCAGAGGCTCCAGAGTAAAGAGTTACCATGTAGCTCTGTGATTACCACTGTTAACAACAGTGGGCATTACAAGCTCTTTTTGTACACAGTTTAACTTCTGTTTTTAAGTCAAGGCAGATTAGATTTAATAGGGCTGGTAATATACCCAAGTGTCAAAATATTCATAATGCATTTGACCACCCTTCTTGCTTCAAATAAACCAGCAGCTTGCTTTAATGATATGTTAGCTTGCAAACTAGCATCCCATGATGCAAATAGTGACCAACCAGTCTATGGAGCTCTGCCTCTGTGTCTGCTTTTGCACCTTTTACAATAAGGTTTTGTGAAAATGAAGCAAACGAAAAAGTGCCACCATAAATATCTTTATTATTTCAATCAGAACAAAGAAATGAACTACATGTGTAAAAGCACCCCAAGACTACAGGAGAGTATTCACAGCAAGAAGCTTTGGCTTTGCATGCCAATCTATGCATTAATAGAAAGTTACCCCTGAGGTTCTCCCCTCTTTTCTGAATGTAGTGCCTGAATAAGATGACATACTGTGAAGGTTTATCACCTTTAGTCTGTGCCACTCAGTTCTGATGCATAACAACAGGTGATCACCAGTCTCTGAAAGACATACCGCCTGAGGTACAGATTTGTGTTGACAAACAGTCTTTGCTTCAATCATTACTGTTTTTGTAAGCAATAAAAAACCCCATAAATCTTTTGCTTATAAAAAACAGCGCCCACACAACAGGATGTGCAGCCCAATTGGATTAATCATGGGTAACAGAGAAAACAACTGTTTAAAAGCACAAATTAAATTTACAGCAAGATGTATATCAATCAACAATATTGATCAGAAAGGTGTATTGATAGTAGAGAGTGACAGAAGCATTATGGTTGAAAATGACACCGGGGTAAAGACAACATGTGCACTGTGCAAGGCTTCAGCAGGGGAAGATAGAGTTACAGACCTTCAGCCTGATGGCTTTAACCTAATGTTTACGTTGTCTGACTCTGATTTTATATTAGTTCCAGGATTACAAAACAAGCTCAGAAATCAAGAAAGACAAAAAGTAATGGAAAATCTACAGGTAAAGTCAGCAAACAAGCAGTTGAATCATTTGCTGCTTCCTTCAATGAAACATATGAATTAACTGATAAAATGGTGGATTTCTTTGTGTGTTTTTCAATTCACTTTTGATCATAAAAACAAAATCAAGATCTTTTCAAACATCCTGATACAACGTCTTCACACATTACCCAATGTTGCTCACCCACAGAAAGAGAACTAAACGACACTCAAACCGCAGAATTCATCAAACACACAAACACAGGCCCAGACACACACTGTATGCAGCTAAATCTGAATCACCCTCTTTATGGATGGGTTTTATGATAGTATGATGAATGAGACTTTAATGAGGAACACCTCTCTGACAGTAAAAACCACTCCTGCAGAAGCATCAAGACTCAGCCTGTTGTCTTGAGGAAGAACCAGTAGCTCTGTCTAAACAGACCTCTGCTCCAGCAAAACACTTTAAAATGATTTGGAGCTCCCAGCGCTCCAGCTATGTGGCGGGAGGGGAGGCAGAGGGGGGAGAACTATGACCCAAAATTCCCTGCTGGGCTACTGTGAGTGAGTGCAAGTGTGCTTGTGGGTGTGTTTCCAGACTGAAGATATGAGGACATGGGTGGGATCTGAGGGCTTCCAAGAATTCAGGGCAGAAGTTTTCAGCTTTCAGTCCTCCTTAGGAGCCAAAAGATGAGACTGATTTAATTTACAGACACTCACATTTACAGACAACCTGACAGCGATGTGCGCCGGTGCAATGGCCACAGCGGATGACATGATATATCAGTTAGAGGGCTGTAGTGTGCAAGGCATGAAAGGTTTATAGAGCAACTAAAAGACTGATTTAAATTGTTCCACATACAGTACACATTAATATATAATATTAATATTTTTCCTCCTGTGACACTGTGAATGTTTTAAGGTCAGTTTCTAGTTAAATGATTTGCCTCTTGTGAGTAAAAATGTGCAAACAAATTTTTCTTTGGTTAGATATTCACTTAATGATAATGATATTAATTTCCATAAAAAACAATTCCTTAATGTGTTTTCTTCAACGAGCTAACATCTGATATTTATTCTATAATGCTTTAAAACAAACAAATAATACAACTGACCTCCAAAATGGTTATTTCTAGCAAAAACTACATTGTGTTTTTTTTTGAAAATATAGTTGTAGACACCAAGATGGCATTTTATTTCGTCTTCTGTCATTTTCCTAGCCTGTCATTGAACACATCCTCACAACTGTTGATGTGCGATCATTTAAGCTAATTTAGACTCGGAAAGTTTGCTTCTAACTGTCATCCTGCCGTCTTCAGCAAGAATTTACAATGGACTACAATCTTTAACCAGCAGGACTTATGACAAAGTTTATTTTCCTCCTGGAAAACCTAACTATTGTTTGTGCACCAGCGGTTTAACAAGACTAGAAAAGCACTCGGAGAGCGCAGACCTCCACCAGCACCACAGTCCTCTCTCATATTGTGATTTTTACCATAAATAAATATTAGTCTTACCTTTATTTTATGTAAATATTTAGATTCCTTGACCATGAAAACATACCATTAGTAACATTAGTAACATACCATACCATACATTGATTTCATAATGATATCTATTTTACTTCAGTAGTTATTCACGAAAATCACATTTTTCGTCATGGCGGATCCAGACTGATCCGGATCAACACCAAAATGGAGATACTTCTTCCTTTTCCCATGCTGAACATTTCCTGAAAATTTCATCAAAATCCATCCATAAGTTTTTGAGTTATTTTGTTCACAGACAGACAGACAAACTCTCCCGAAAACAATAACGACCTGGCGGAGGTAATGATGCGATGTTTAAAGACCTGTCTACAATGCTCAGTGGCAGTATTAATTAGCACAGTAGGGCCCTATGAAATTAGCTTTTAAGGTTTGAAAAATGCTGATCAATCTTCATCCCTACTTCCACCACAAATTCTAAGGATGAGGGTCCTTCTCACATTGTGAGTGTCGGTGCATATTGCTGCCTTGCCTCTCAAAGCAGAAGTGTGGTATATCAGATCAACTTTAGAGCTTTGCTACTCGTACACTAACGCAAAAAAAAAAAAAAAAAACACGGCGAGACAAGGGCGATAATAAAACAAAGCGGTTTATATTAAAAATGAAAATACTGAAATTTACATGCATGCAGGTACTTATGGGTGTTGGACTCAAGATTGTTGTTGTTGCAACTCTGATGTGAACACAAAGTTTTCTACCTCTGTCTGACGGCAATTAAAAAAAGCTGTTTTATCTTTAGCCCAAAGTGATGCATACAAAAACTGAGCAGAAAACTAAGGTTTATATGTCAGTAGACAGAATAAACAAGATTGATGTCTAAAAACGAAAGGGACAAATTGGTATGGATTTTCTTTGCCAAAGGGAAAAGTTTGTCAGCATCACTGTGCTCCATGACCCAGAGCTAAGTCTGAACCTGACCTTTACACCAAACCAGCGCTGTTTGTGTGTGAATGGAAATAAGTGGCATATGTGCTCACACAAACAGGTACACACACACCAACACATGGAAGTTTGAGCAAGAGCAAGAAAAATAACTTCACTTCATGAGAGTCCCACTTATTTTTAATCCTGTGTGTGAACTGAGTGGGAAACAAGGAGGATCGGTGGACGTGAGAGGCTATGAAGAGGAATAGATGCACAAATCTTGCATGTGTGTGTTCTGGTGTGTGGGTGTGTGTGTTTGGCTGACTCATAAAGCAGACTCAGACAGAGCAGATTGAGCTTCACTGAGCTGGGGAGGAGGGGAGGGGGCAAAACAAACACTGAGGGGCACGGCCTGCTACGCTCACTGAGACACAAATATATACTGTGTGTGTGTGTTTTGGACTGGTGATGGTCCGAGCAGCTCTAAACACACACAAGCGCACACACACTCTCCCTGTGGGCTCAACCCCTCTGACATGGACTTTTTACTTCTCTCTGCCAAGATTCAAACTCAAAACAATCTGAGTCTGAGCTCTCAAAAGGATGAAGTCAAACTCGGAAGGCCTTTTACTTTGCCCTCCAGCACGATCAATAGTTTGAAGACATGGCCGCAATCTGACTTTAGTTAAAAGTTGATGTAGACACTTCTGGGTCTTTAACTGTCTCCAAGTGCATGTAAACATCAGGACCTCCCATCGCAATCTGTCCTACAAGAGCACAGAGGGGGGAGGACAAAGGGGGTAATGGATAAAGAAAGGAGGGTGACACTGGACAATAGGGCTGCCAGACTGTCTCAACAGCTCAGGGCAGCTCAGAGTGTCTGTGGCCGGCCCCCTAAAAATCCCCCTCCCCTCTCCTCCGTCTGTCCCACTGTCCCACTGCCCTGACTGCCCTGCCTACATCCCAGCACTGAGCGAGGGGTGAGGGTGGTGGGGGTGGGAGTGAAATGGCCTTTGTGCCTTTCATAAAGTCTGTGGCCAGCCCGTCGGGCCGCGACCAGCAGGGCTGCAGCCCACCGACATTCAACAGACGGCCGCTGTCCTCCAACAACAACACGTGAAGAGACAAATCATTCTCTAAATCTGGAGAACGAGCTGCTGTGAAGTTTGGGCTTAAATCTTTGGCCCATTTTAGCGGCCTGTTAAACTAATGCTAATACTAAATTAAAAAATACATATTTTACATCAATGTGTTATATTTTAGTGATGCTGAAGACTAATTTTCCCTGAGACAGACTGACTTTTTAGCTGAAGACTTGACACCTGCATGAAATGTTAATGAAGCTTTTTCAGCCCACACTGCACCTGTTATTGTGTAACTGCTGTGTTGTTTGATTCAAAGAATCACCAAACAGCAATAAACACATTTTTGATGTTGTCGAACCTTTAGAATAGAAAACTGCAGTTTTGGTTCTCTTTGCTACCAGAGGCTCGATAAAAACACTAATTTTAAGACATTTTCTAGATGTCTTTCTAGACAGAAACTGTTCAACATGACTTGATAAAATCCTTTTCAAGAGATAAAGCCCCCACACCATGCCTGCCATCTATTATCCTTTTGCAATAATCATAGGGATGGGAACTGAAAACCAATTCCAGTTGAGAATCGTTAACAGCTCCTTCACAGTATCAATATCATGAGTCTTTTTGCTAATCAATTCCCTTATCAATTCCTTCCACTGACAGGGTTCAGAAAGGTCAAAATTGTGGCTTAATTTCTATAAAAAGTGCCGACTGCACAACCTCAAGTGAGTGGAAACACAAGCAACTTGAAGAAGCAGTTATCTATGCTGTGACATGTGTTCGACATCGTTACCACTGAAAATCCAAGGGCCAACTTTTGCCCATTTGCGAAGGTTCCTTCGCCCTTTTAAACAAACCCTGCACAGTGAAGCGGAGAGCACAGCTAGCTCCACAGCCGGTGCTAGTCATGAGAGCATCTCTCCCAGCCTGACCACAGCGGCTGCCCTGGTTCACGTCGCCACAACTTGAACTAACAACACATGCTCCAACCACCCACAGAGACAGATAATACGAAGGTGCAAACGGGTCACCACCGTCAGTCTGACATTGAACCAGCATGGCTGATAGAGAGATAGATGCATGAATAAGGTTATGTTCACACGGAGACTCCGTGACTTAAAACGCAACAAAATGTCCTTTGCGTATTCAAAGTCGATCTGCGTTCAGACTGAGACGCTGAAGATGAATGAAACTGGTGAAGTATGCATGCCTGTTCAGCAGATGGCGATCAAGGTTTGCAGAGAGGCAGCTCTGCTACAACAAACGTATGAAGAAGAAAAACTTTTTTACAAACAATAATAGCTAGTAGACGCACGAAAATGCAGGAGTTTCTCTTCTGGACAACACATCTGTTCAAACAAATCTGTCTGAATAAAAAACTGAGCACGGTAAGGGGCACATACTTTACTCGGTATGTGGCCTAAGTTGTCGTTCCTGGTATGTGTGTGCAGCCTTCATGTAAAAGAGCACTGCACATGCGGTGATGTCAGCTTTTCACCCTGAGACGCTCTGATATTGGTTTACATGGAGCTACATTGAGGAGCGTATTGAAAACTCTCCACTCTGGACACTGGTTTCAAAAGTTTCCGGAATGCACCCCGTATGTAGTAGGGTTGTCACGATACTAAAATTTTCAACTCGATACCGATACTCAGGAAAATATTCGATACTCGATACTATTTTCGATACCACAAGGATAAAAAAAAAACCCCACTATTTAAAAGAAGCATTTTATTAACAAAAAATGCAAACATAACCTCTAGGAAGTTGTGCAAAAGTCTAATTTTCTTTATTTTCTTCCTAATGTAAAAAAATAATAATACAACACAAAAAATATTGCTGCATCAGAACAAAATAAATGCTCTTTGAGAAAAACAAAAATTGTAGTTTTCTCCCCTTATTTAGACTACAGTGCAAATACAAACATAAAATCTCAGTAAAAAGTGCTTTGTATGCAAAAATCAAATATTGTTTTTTATGCACTTACACAAACATAGTGGAGCAGTTCTACGGTTTATGTGTTCAACGTGGATTTTAATGTTTCCTATGAATTGACGGTCAGTGAAGGGGCCAGATAGGCGGGGCCAGCGGGTCAGAGTTCAGAAGGGGAGTGTGTGTTAGCGAGGAGGGAGAGAGCCGATAGCAGGAGGTCCAGAGATTACTACTCACTGTTTTGTTCCTGAATTAAAATTGTAGTTGGCGTGGTCACAGCCCACGGTGACTGTTAAATAAAAGCAGGTATTCACAAGCCGGAATCACCTTTATTTACGTCCGACTGACGTCACAGTTCGAAGCTGGTAGTAGTTTTACTCGCCACAGTAAATGGCGAAATGTAGCGGCATATTTTGCACATGGTTGTTGTTTTGTCCTCAGTCTTCTCACCGTTCTCTCGTCTTTTAAATGGGAAGCCAAAATAGGTCCACACAACCAATTTACAGAGAGGGACGGCGGCGGCGGCTCGGCATCCGGGGGGGGAGTAGTATCGATACTTTTGAAAGTGAGTATCGTATCCGGATACAACATTTCAGTATCAATACTTTTTTGAGTATCGATACTTTTGACAACCCTAGTATGTAGTTTGAAGCCTTGTGTTAACAGCCCCTAGTTGGTTGGTCAGTCAGTAGCTGGATAGATAGCTAAATAGATACATAGATAGCTGGATAGATAGACGGACAGATACTCTGTCTTTTGTTATGCCAAGATCCTTTTGATCAGCCATGAATGACAGACCACATTTATTCCAGCCCAGGCACCCCGCTTCCCAAAGCAGAAAAGCTAGGAAAAACCCTGATGCTGTGTTCTAAAACATAACTTTCTCTCATGTCTGTCTGTCTGTACGAATTTCTCCACCACAACTATGATGAACTCAACTAGTTGGAACTGGCTCATAATGGAACCTGGTTTTGATCCCCATCCCTAGTAAGTACCTTGTGATTGTGTGGGGAAACAAAAGTACTTTCAGATATCGAGTCAGACCACTCTGAGTAAAGGACGACCGAGCTTTGAAATCTCTCAGATGATCTTGCCTCATGAGACAGGACTTTGCAACTCATAAACATTACTGACTGACAGCTTGATACTGGCTTGTACTGCAGGGGGAGACCAAAAGAAAATTCATAACACAACAATTAAAAAACTGTTATTGAAGAAATATTTTCACATAAACCAGCCACACATAAACACTGACTTGTCTTTAGAGTTATATTTCATTTTGTACCACTAAAGAATCTTCAGTAAGTAAATCTTTTTCACTTCCTCCAAGATTAAAACAATTGTTGCAACACAATAAAACTGAAGGGTGCAATGGAAACAGCTGAGCAATAATCTGGTGGCAGAAAATAAATTGGAAACTCTTTCTAATTTATTTTCAATCTGTTCTTTCAGTTCAATTTTGTTTTCAGGCAGAATAATAACAGACTTGTAAAATAAAAGAGAAAATATTTTTTAAGATCTTACTTTTCTACCATTACAGGCCAATAGAAGCCAGTTTGATTAAAAAAAAAAAAAAAAAGTGAAGTGTATAACTCTCCAGAGTTAATTCCAGCTGTAATGCATTGCAGAGTGGACTGTACCACACACACATTTGCACACACCTCCCACTCTCTCTGGAAAAGCTATCAGACTTCTCTTTTTCTTACAAAAGAGGGGAGGGGGGGGGAGATGAAGGAAGAGAACCAGAAATAGAGTGTGAGAGAAAAGAAAGTCTGACTACAGCCCACAGGTGATATCATAGGACTGGAGTGTACTGGGACCAGTGGAGGATGTGAAATCAGAAACCATCAGACAAGCGACCAGTAAAGCTAGACGACAAATAACAGTCTGCACTCAGAGAACTCAGGGATGATAGAGGAGTGGGAACCATTAGTTTTACTGCAAACAGTGAATGAGCTGAGCAGCCTGCGTGTCCTTTTCTGAATCAAAATGATGAATGACTGAAAATATTCCATATGGAAGTCATCAATATCCTTTTTTCCACAGGCTAGCTGCAGTTTTCTTTCCCACAGTAAGGCAGAGCTTAGGCAGGTGTGCAAAAAGCTACAATAAACTGAGCCTCGTGGATAAGATAAGAAAAGGGGTTTAAATGAAAAATGGTTTTTAATGGATCAACAGAGCCATTGTGACATTTAGGCTTGTTTTAGCACACAAAAATGATTGAGCCCTTAAACCCCAAAATGACAAGTGAACTGTACATTTTAATTTCCCCTTCCAACTCAATGATTTGTTCTTTTGCTGTGAGTCTTAAATAAGCTAAAGGGTTTTAATTTAAGCCAAAGAGATTTGCATATTTAGTTCTTGCACCACTCGTTTGAGACTCACACTAGAGTTGTAATTAACTCACACCTAGAGGTGACTTGAGGCTTGACTTGGACCTGTGGTTCAAAGACTTCAGTTTCAAGGTTCAAGGCTTGTGCCCCATTAATTTCATTTTGTACCTCAGGTTCACAGTTAATGCAGGTTGCATGTAACCCTCTGTACATGATGTGCAAGCAGACAGACTCCATATAGACCAGGGATTGTCAACTACATTTGTACATGGGCCGTTTTTTTTCTTTGCATGTGCTTTGGGGGCCAGATGCAAGAAACCAGTAATAATTAACACAATTATACACAAACAATTATAATGAAATAATAGGTCCAGTTGAAATAAAATTCATCATCAGTCACATTCCTCAGTCCTTAAGCAGCCACGTGGGGTTTCCATTGACAGTTGTGGGTATTAAATCACAAACAAAATCCTTAAAACAAGACATTTTAACCCACATGCACATTTTCTAATTTTGCAAACACTGAAGACCTTAAGGGTAAAAAATGACCAACAGCAAAGAAGAGAAAATCAAAGGTTTACTTGTTTTAAAGTCTGTGAAAAAAGCCATAATTTTTAGATTAAATTTAGAATCATGATAAAAAAAAGTCAGAACTCTAAAATTAAAGTACGAATCATGTGGAAAAAAAGTTAGAAGCCCAAGAATTAAATCATACTATATTTGAGATTTCTTTCTTTAATTGTAGAATGTGATTTTTCTTAAATTCCTGATTTTTGTGTCATGCAAAGTTTCATCTAAATCTAAATATATCATCTATTTGCAGTGACCCTGATCTTTTTTGTTTAATAATTATCAAGGGGCCAGATGGAAAGCTTTGAGGGGCCTGATGTGGCCCCCGGGCCGCCAGTTGGTGATTGCTGATATAGACGAACAGCAGCAGCCACAGACAGACAGGCCTGAGAAATTCCTGATGCAGGTGACTGACTGTGGTGCCACCAATAAGAGAAGCACTGCCCAGGACCCCAAATTATCACCTTGAATGTTTTGAGGAAGCTCATAATACTATAGTACAGACAGTGAAATATATGTCATCTAGCATCCTGTCCAAGACAGACATACACACAGTCAGACAGACAAACAGCTGTGTTTACGAATGGCAGAGAGAGATAAAGTAGAGACAGGACTATAGTCTTGAAAATATCAACATCACTGCATTAACTGTATAAGATGTGTCCCAGGAGTCTATTTCAGTAAAGAAATTATTTTTATTACTTCCACTACTAATGCCATAAATATAATATTAATCTTCTGCTACATATGCCTTTAACAACAATACTCATGATGGTGAGTAAAGTCGCCCAAAAATCTAGCTTTATCCTTTCAGAGGAGACCAGGGGCACGTGCAACAGAGCAGTTATACAGTAACTAGGGATGAATACCGTGGACCGGTACTTTCATGTACCGGTCCCTAATTGGGTCAGTACCCGAATACCGTTGAGAATCTGGAAAAACGGTACTGTTATCGCTACTTTAACGTCTCTTCAACTGTCACGTAGTTATGACACTACCGCCGTCCGGCTCAAGCATGTCGGTGAGGGCTAAGCGATGAAGGTTTGGGCACACTTTAGCATAGTTAATGAAAACTTGGCCCGAAGCAATCTTTGTCTGTTGCTATCTGTATCGGTATCGATATCGATATCGATAAAATCATAACAATATACATCCCTAGTTATAACACTCTACACTCCCCATAATGAGCAAGTTCAAGTATTGACATGATACCAGCACACGCTCTACAGTGCCAATATGAGTGTGCTTTTTTTCCCCAAAGGTTATGTTCTTGGGCAGAGAGGGAGAGATAGTGAAAAGGCTTGTGATGGGACAAGAGAGAGCAAGAGAGGATACTCGCAAACTGGCCACAGGTGGGAGAAACAAAGCATAAACTGTGCTATAAGAGAAAAAGAAGTGCACTCCATTTAACATACATGATGGGAGATGGCACAAAAAACATGCAGCATAAACAGTTATCTTCAGTTTGGTTGTGCCCAAACACTATAGTCCCTGCAGCAAACCGTACAAACTTTTTGTTTCAAAGCTTATCTCAGGTTTGCCATGGGAAGATAGAGATTTGAAAATCTGTAATAGATCAGTGCAGAAAAATTACTGCTAGAGATAACTTGCAATGATAGCTTAGGAGTCTGTGGCTAACAAGAGATGTAAAACAAAAAAACTGTGTAAAGTAAATGCATCAGTTAGTCCACAAGGAGAGAACATGCTCATACTGAGATTAGTGAAAGTACTAACACCTTTTTTCTGGTCATAAAAAGAAATACAGAAAATCTACAATAATGTTAGGGGTGACACGGTGATGCAGAAGAGCTGGTGCCCCAGATTAAGAAGGTCACAGGATCAAATCCCGGGCTGACAGGGCCTCTATATGTTTTCATGTACCTGGCATGCATGTCAGGGTTTTCTCCATGTACTCCGATTTCCTCCCACAGACCAAACCCATGCTCATTTGGTAACTGTTGATTTAACTGTCCTTAGGTGTGTGTATGTGTGAGTGTGCAGATGGTTTTCCATTTCCATATGTCAGGCCTGTGATTGGCTAGCAAATTGTCCAGGAAGTACCCCGACCCCTGCCCAAAATCAGCTGGATGCTCCAGCTCTCTGCGACACCAAAGCTGTAAAGGTTAACACATAAATAGACATATCACTGTGATGGCCACTGATTTGGACTATCGGATCCAAAATCAGATCAAACTACTGTAAAAAATGGGTGAATAAGATAATACCTAATTATTCATCTAAAAAAGGTAGACATATGCTGAGATGTGAATCGTCATTCTTTCAGATGCAGCTGCTACTAAAAACCGTTGCACAGGACTTGGCAGTAGTTACATTTGCAAGACGCTGTGTCACTGCTCAGAAGGTGGGATAGACAGACCAGGTAAGCAGTGCCACTTTTGGACAGCTTTACAACCTTACAAGGTCATAATCCTGGATTTAAAGAAAACCTGGAAAAGTGTTCAGCAAACTTGTAGAGAGCTGGCTTGATTTAAAAGAGACTTAATATAAGACAACAAGAGACCAGCAAAGGTGGGCACAGTGACTTGCAGGCCATAGTCAAGCCCTAGAAAATGTGCAGTTTTTTTTCCCAAATTCTAATTTAGTTTATCTGATAATCATTTTTTGTCTTATGTTTTGAGCATTGTTTTTTTTTTTTGGATATAATGCAAATTTAACCCTGAGACACTGTAAAAAGGAATAAAATATATTCACTCACTCTTTAGGTGGTCCTCACAAGTATATTTACAGGTCCAGTCAACATGCTGTTGACCAAATTTGCAGATCATAAGACAACCTGCTGACACATGACAGTCTTTGGAAAACTGAATTGCCCTGTACTTTTGAGTTAGCTGGGAGTTTAATAAATTCTTTGAAACTTAGCCGGTTTCTCAGGCGGCTGCCTGGATATGTCTGCAGTGTGAAAGAGCAGATGAGGAGGAGGAGAAGTGAAACGTGCGTTGTCCGCAGCCTTAGTGACCCCCTCGAAGTATTTTCCCATTGTTTCTTTTCAGTCAGAAAAAAAGCTTTTACATAAAAGGTTGGCCATTTCCGTGATATTTCATGTTAATATTAAATTCTGCATTTTATGTCCAATTCTGTGATCACAGATTTTATAGGGCTCTACCATTGATCTATTCTCTACAACTACAGCCCTGCAGCTGGACAGAAACTGTGTGTTGAGGACTTTTCTGAACACAAAGGAAAATGGTGCTCAGTAGGACAGTTTAACCCTCTTCTCCACATAGTGGACCCCCAAAAAGCAGGCAACAGAGTTTATATAGAGATTCATTAACCGAAATTTCACACTAGGCACCAAACCCTGTATCAGATGTACCAAAGCAGCCTGGCATGGCTAAGTGAACTTCTACTTAAATGCACATCAAACAAACAACACTTCTACTCCAGTTCATCTGACCTGCATGTTTCTGGACAGAGGGGGTTAATGAGAGCACACTGAGGTTTCAAAAGGCAAAATGAGCTTTGGCTTAATATCACCATTTCTTCACACATTACATTTATTCCATTCTGGTTTAATAATGCGATCACAGGAGACATTACAACACTGAAATGCTACACAAAATCAATACAGACTCAGAGGGGGTTGCTGAGGTCATAATGTGTTGTCTCATGTGATGCTATATTGGGTGGACCCAGAGGGTAAGCTGTCTGCTGAGATCTCAGTTTAACAGAATGCCTCTGTGGGCTTAAAATCTCTCATCTCCCTATTTTAAATCCAGTCTTTAAACACTAAACCATCTCATTCATCTTCACCATCATCATCCAGAGCTCCTCAGTCATCTATCAGCCTGTCTGTCCTCTGCTCCTCTTACTCTGAAGTAATCCTCCTCTCTCTCTGAACTTCTGCTCCATCATGCCAGCCTGGTTTTCCACACATCCAGCTGTAGTCCTGCAGCAGCGGCAGCAGCGGCAGCAGCGGCAGCATCAGCAGCGGCAGCAGTGGTTATGGAAGTGGCTGGGGGAGCACAAAGGCAGGCTTGTTGTCTGGTGAGCATGTCTGTGTGCTTAAGACCGTGTGTGTGTGTGTGTGTTCCTGCATGGTGCACGCTCACTCCCCCGCAGATAGTGAGACGGCCGGAGCAGAGCTGTCTCTTTAACCCCCTCCACTGCTAACACGGGCCAAAAACCAAACAGCAGCCCACGCCCTCCTCAAGGTCCTGGCAGGCAGCGAGAGCATTCCTCTGGGCTGACTAACTACACTCATCAAACATGCACACACACACACTATGACATAAATCCATTTGATATGAGTGTCACTATTTCTCTGTTCAGCAGCAGCCTAAATAAAACAGTAAAGTTTATACTTTGGGGGTAATTAGCAATACCAAAATTTATACAAATCCATCCTTACCCTGATGTTACCTTGTGTGAACTATCAGCAAGTTTTTAACAGCAAGTGGACTCATTTCCTCTTTACCGCAGCAAATGAAGGTGCATTACTCAAAATCTCTGCATAATGCAATCAAGGGATATGAGGTCAACTTGAAGAAACATCCTTACATAACGTGAACTAATGTATCAAGCTTCTTTGGTGACTCAGTTTTGAAGTCCAATAAAAAAGCTATGAGGTGTTTTAGTTTGCTAGCTGAAAAGCTCTACTCAATATACTTCAATGTTTTTTTGCACATACAGAGAAAGTTTCGCACAAATTCAACTATATAATTTATTGTAATAAAGAAGCTTACTGAATATCACAGAAGACAATCTGCAAGTGCGTGATACTACACATAAGGTAAACAGATGACCCCCATTTTAATCAAGTCCTGTTTTTATTCTGCCTACCTCATGTAAACCAGTCACGTTCATATCATCATTTCTAATAGTATGTAGCAGTAGGAGGAGGTGGTTTGGAGGGGACAGCACACTTTTTCCCTGTTTGTTCTGTTGTTTAATCTTTATCGTTTGCTTTTTTTTCCCTCTTTTATGTTTTGTAACAGCTTACACATCCCCATTACCATGATACTGACGCAGTAGTGGCAGCTAGTGTGTTGTGAGCGAGGACCAGAGCGGGGCTTGAACCTTTCGATCTACTGGCAGAGAGCACTATCAGACTGAGCCGCTCAGCCAATACCTCTGTGAATGAGTCCAACATCAGTTTAGCCCTCACATAAAGCTTCAGCATAAACATTTTTAAATAATTTAAAGGAATAAAAAAAAAAAATCCAATAACACAATCATCTACATGTGATCTGCTTACACATTAAAAACATATTCATAAACGACAAATCAGAGCTATGACGTTGGTGATTTGAACAGACCAAGTCTTCAAATAAAACTCTTGTGCCACAAATTTTATTTGACATGGCTGCTACTATTCTGCTTTTAATAAGACAAAAAACTGCTAAACGGGTATTAAACCCACTTTTTTTTTTTACATTGACAGTTAATAAGTTAAACTCAAATTGGAGACCATGAGTGGAGCTTTGACTGATGAGTTTTTGAGGTCAAAACTCTCAGGTTACAAAAAGGTAAACAACCAAACAGGTAGTGTACCTCATACTCTCAAACACAGACGCTCGTGTACGGTACGTCCTGACTCAATCAAACAATGACAGGAATCTGAAGAGAAGTGCTGAGGGCGACTTATAACCATCATCAGAGAAACAGACAGACAGCACATATAAACTCTGTGTGACCCGTCTTACACACCGTCCCTGTTGAACAATGCTGTCTCAGATGACTCAGGTGAGACACTTGACATAAAAGCTGCTGAAGTGAGTGAGCCACTGTGTTGGTGTGTACAAGGCGGGAGAGGTCTGCAGACTAGACGGAAAAACAACTCTGATGACAGTAAAAGAAACCAGCAAGGAGAAAATCTTTGAGAATCTCTCAACGTTTAACTGTAGTAATCCAACTTGTGCCAGTGCTGGACTAAAACCATAATCTCATGACACCTTTATGAATCTTTAAAGTTTTTTAACACTTGAAGTGTTGCTGGTCTACGCTGCGCCTTGTGTGCGAAGGCTATTGGCTTCCAAGTACGTGGCCCTGGCTTTAATCAGATCGGTGGATACATACTGGTCCCCCCTCGCTCCCCCCAGTTTACAACTCAATTCCCACACATGGTCCAAATAAAAAAGAAATAAAAAACAATTATTCAACAAAAGATATTTCAAAATCTTGCAAGGAGTTGTTTTTTATCTTTATATAATTGACTTAGGATGAACAATGACTTTACACAGGACGTTGAAAACGGTTTTTCGAAGGTAACAGTTTGGGATCAGGCCTTAAACTTTAGAAAAAATGCTTTTTGAAGTGTTTGTTATGCTCACAGCACTTTTCATTGTAATTTTTTTTCTGTACAAGACATTAACAGTGATGTGAATTTTCTTTGACTTTGAAAACACTCCTGTGGGAGAGGCAAGGTAGAGCGCATCTTTTTTTGTCATCTTGTTTTACCGTACATGACTATGAATGCTAATGTTAGCCTCTTCTACAATGTTTCAGAGTTTAAGTCCACATGTTCAAAATACCAATACAGTATTATGCAGCCATTGATACAGTCAGTGGCGTCTTTATGGGTTTCTTTTTGTGTCTTTTTTCCTTTTTATTTGTTCTTGTTATAATTTTAGGAAATCATAAAAGTATTCTTGAAAAAAGATAGTGCCCCGGCATGTGTCTGGTCACATTTCTAAATAACTAAGCTTTGAAAAACTTCATGAAGATAAGTGTTAAACGAACACCAGGCTGATTTTGAAACAAGCTGTTCAGAGAAAAATGACTATTCTTTTCTTGGATATTAAACAGATGCTGATCGGTCCTGGCCGTTTGAAATCAGGTCTTGTTACAGTGGAAAATTTAAGCCCAAACCTAAACTGAATCTGAGCAGGTGCTGGTTAAAGGTAAATCTCAGTGGGTGTATAATTATCATCCTTGTGTGTACTTTGTGCATGTCCCATCTCATTACAGCAAACACTTAGTTGCTGCATCAGCATTTTTTCTCTGCTGTACTCCAGTATTCAGCACAGTAAGACGACAACAACATGCAAGAATGTAAGATATGCTGACTAACGAATGATTAGAGAGACATGATGGCATTAATGAAGGTAAGCATTAACAGCTCAGATTATTACATAACTTTCCATGCAGCTACAGCATTTTACTGCCCCTCTGTATGAGCATCCAGCATTAAAATAGCCAAAGGCTGAGTTCACAGTCTGTCAAGTAAAAGTGATTAAATGTGTTTATTTCAGACAGTAATTATGACTTCACCTTTAAGTTATATGATACCAATAAATTGCTAATGTAAAACTTTTTTAAGACTATGTAAAATAAGGTGCAGAATTTGTTACACAGCTGTTGGTGCATCTCAGTGCAGTATGAAATCATTTTTACTCACTTACGGTTCTTACACAGAGGTCGTGAGGTCAATGTGTAATCATGCTGAATAATCACTAAACCAATATCAAGCACAATAATCCTGATTATAATTCTATCCATAATCAAGCAGCCTTTGTATATGTGATGTATATGATGTATATGAATGACTGAGCTTTGTGGAACAACTGAAACATGTAATAGGTTTATGACATGGTTTGTTCATCAAGATAAATGTTTATTTGCTTATTGCTTATTAGGATACTCATTAGCTTTGACACTTGACCGCAGCCACTCTTCCTGGGGACCATAACACAATTAAAACAAATAAAAAACAAATGATCCATCAAAAGTTAAGTACAAATATAGAGGTGTGAAAAAATATCGATACAGAAATATATTTGTGATAATTTGACCCCCAATACAAAATCGATGTTTCAATCTTACTATCGATTTTTTTTTGTAAAAAAAAAACCCAACATATTTTATCAGTGTTGGAAATAAAACACAACTTATAAATATGTATGCATAGGTTTTGTTTCATGCAGTCTATTCAGTTCAGACAGTGACAAGAGACTAGGGATGGGACGATACACTTAAACTCACGATACGCTGCACCTCGATATGCCCGGGTCACAATATGATACGTCACGATACAATATCAAAAAAGTAAAAAGAAAAAATATTACTGTGTAGTTACAACTTTTTTGTTTTTGTTTGAGTTGCACATAGGAAAACACAAGGCCTAACAGGCCAAACACAAACAATAACACTCTCTCTAACCCTAGAGAGGTTAGAGAGAGTGTATGCTAACGAGCGGTAGGCTCGTTTTCGCCGTCTTCATCTTTTTTTATGAGAAAGCCAAAATACTACCAGACAGATGACTTGTATCCAGGCGGAGCATCCTCAATTTCGACCTTATTCGACCCCATCATTCGGCTTTTTGGAGACAAGTTAGTTGGTGCTAATGTTTGTTGTTGTCACTTCGGGTCACATGCGCTATTACCGGATGTGACGTCTTTATTTCGCGATCAATTTTTTTTAAACTCGATGCATTTCATCACGTTCTGTATCGCGATATATTGCCAAACGATATTTCATCCCATCCCTACAAGAGACATATGTCATTTTTTTCATTTACTGTTGTGCTGTCAGTAACTCAAAGCACTTTGTTCCTCATGTGTTCAATTACAATTTGAGTGGCACTACAGGTTGGGATACTTTCAATACATTATTAAAGGGAAAACAAGAATAATTTCGATGCACTCTGCTTTCAAGTTAAGTGTATCCATGTACACATTTGACATATTTCAAAAACAATAAAATGGAAAACGTACATAACTATATAATATCGCAATATATCACAATATTGTGATATCGTGATATTATTGTATTGTGACCCAAGTATCGTGAGGCTCTTGCCAATACTCACCGCTACAATTATACAAAAGTAAATATTTGCACAACACGCCCTCCCTTTGTCCAAAGCAACATCAAAATACATAATTGACCTAAAAAATACTAGAAAACTTAATACAAGTAAAACACTTAATCAAAACAACTCACTAACGCCAGGCTAAAACTGTTTAAAGTGGCACATACAACAACTTCTTTCCTTATTTTAAGATCTTAATGGCAAAAAGTAAATGGCCACCGTTTGACTGTAAAAATAAAGTACACTACGTCTGACTAACTCCAACTAACAGTCACTAAACTTTCAACTTTAATCTCACACTCCGACTTTTACAATAAATGACTTGCTTCTAGTGTCACCTGATCAACTGAGTCAAATCCGAGGCCGACTTTGTTTCAGACGACCACAAATGAAGACTCTCACGGCCTTTGTCCACTTTGCACGTTTTCTTAATCAAAAACTGTTTGGTGTCTATACGTTGTGTTGACCATGTTGCACACTGACTCTGAGACTTTCATCTGTCATATTCAGAAAAGGTTAGATAATCTGTGTGTTTTTGCGTCTGCCCAAGTAGTTCAGGAGAGTTTTTAAAATTCAGAGCAGCAGCTGTGAGGAGAGTGGCGAAAGCTCCTTTTCTCTCACTCAGCAACTTCAGTTTTAGCTGTGCAGTGCTCAGGCAAGGCCCACATTCTGCTTACATCTCCAAAAGGCACAAGAGCCTACATTTCAAAGATGCACTCTCTCTTTTCTACAAAGTTTTTAGCCCTCAGCACCACACTGATGCACAAGTCTGATGTATCTGTATAGCTCTGTGAGGAGTGGGTGATTTTATTTAAGGAGGAAAAGAGCCACAAATTGTTGGCAATAAATTGAAAAATCCACTCATCAGATTCAATGTGAAAGGTTTTTGTCTGTGATGTTCGAAATCAATTAAAGATCCAAAGACACAAATGTCCAAATCTCCTCGGCAACAGACTTAATTCAAGCATTTGACCAAACGTTTTCAACAAATCCCAAAAACTCCAATATAATGGAACTGGAAGCCCTAAAATGCTAACTCATTACCAGGTTTAGAGATTCATTACTGCACCCCTGTTTAAAAAATCCAGTTCCTTTTTAGTAAAAGCTTTGTATTGAACATTGACACGCAGACAGAGCCTCACAGACAGTGTCAGACTGCGTCAGTCTGGACATGAAGGAAAGTTGTTCACACTTTCTGTATTGTAAATATGTGGGTCAGTCCAGCAGGTGTGGTGTGCAGCACAGCAGGTAAACAGTCTTCCTCTCGTCACAGTAGCTGCTCTGTGTGTGTTTGTGTGTATTTAAGGCAGACAGACACTTTTTTGTTGTTGAGCTGCTGTCTGGCTTGAAAACAAACCCGCTCTATCTCAGCAATTAGCTGGTTTTATGCTTTTTTCTTGCAATCCACACGAGCCACAGTCTCCCTCTGATAAGTTTGAGATAAACACTCTGCCAAAAACTGTCTGCGACCCTTCCTCCAGCTAAACTCTTTCAGCTCTCTGGTTTACCGCTCTCTTCCACATTCATATCCAGTCTAACTGCTGTTGTTTTTCTCACCTCTGCTGCGTTCACTTCTTTGATTTCACATTCCTCTGTCAATCATATATCTGTCATTACTGCTTATTAAAGTGTGCTCCCCCCCACACAGTGACACACCCTCCCTCAGGCATCAGACACAACATGGGGATTCCCCAACATTCTCCCCTCTGTTTCTCTCTTTATTGCTTCAACTATCTATTTCCCTTTTAATCCCTGAAACCACACAATGATCTGTTTAATTACAGTACCACCTCAGTGTCCCAGTTTGACATTTTTTTCTGATGACCTGTTGATACAAATTTCGCCAAAATAAATTCTACTACGCCAAAAATTGCTCCATTATTAGACATTAAGGGCTCTAATTCCGTGGCGCAGCGCAGGGGGCGCAAGCCTGGCGCACCCCACGCAGTGTTAATTTCGTGCGGCGCACCGCCGTGCGCTGCCAATTTGACAATTTGGTAGACCGTCTGCGCAGAGATGGGTGTGACGGCGCACCTGGGGGAGGTGCCGACAGATTCGAGTGGCGCAGTGACAATTTCGTGCCAAAAAACAGTGCAGAAAGTGCGCTGAAAGCACGCCAGCTCCAACCTGGTCTAACCTCGGCGCAGGGCGGAGCGCACCCTCCGCAGCTGTAATTTGGTGACAAGCGCACATGTGCGCACGCCTCAGAGGCAGGTTTCCAGAGTGTCAGGCACATTTTAATGCAATAAACAATCACAGCAATCAGTATTTAATGTAACCGTCTGAACCAGCATATACATTTGTATCTATATTAATTGTCCCGTCACGTCTGATGTCGGATTAAAGCCGTTTGTCATCATGGAAACTTAACCTGACGGCAGCTGGAAGTTTGATGCACATTTTACAAGTCAACAATAAACAGCCTTAACATCTGATACTGAGTATATATCTGGCTTCTCTCATTTCATTAAATTCAAAGAAAAGAGGGAGAAAAAAGACGAAGAAAAAGGAGAGAAAATAAATGTCTTTCACTCAGGATTTACCCGTGATTTCCCATATTCCTCTATTTTAGTCTTTATTTTTAACGTGATCTAAAAAGATAGAGTAGGCTACATCATTGCAAGGAGGATGAGGAGGAGACACCAGGAGAGTATACAGTTTATCACTAAAGGCTCTGCTATTTGGCGATGACAAACCAGGAATGCAGGTGGATCACAAGTATTATGAATGGATAAGCCAGCGGGTGTGTAACTGTCTCTTATTTTTTTTACTCCTATTAATGACAAAGGAACAGATTACATCTGTCCCGGGAGCTGGCCCACACGGTGACGCGCCCCGCTGTCCATTCCTGCTGAATGACAGCAGCTCTGACCGTCTCCAGCAGCGGGGATCATTCAGACCAATCAGACGCTGCGCCTCGGCCGCAGCGCATTTAAAGGCGAGGAGAGGCGCTCATTTGATTGGTGAAGACGGCGATCGGCTGTGTTAATCCCACACACGTCTATTCTCCTCCCTCTCTGGATATGCGTGGAGAGGCAGAGACGTGGGCGTGGACGCACAACCTCTGCGCCCCTGTGCGCCATGAGTGCGCCTCTCTTGGCACTGCAGGAAACTTGCAAAGTGCGCTGGTCACACCCAGTCCGCGCGGCGAAGGCCGGCGCAGGCAGGTGCGCCTGCGCTTGCGCCTGGTCTACGAAATTAGAGCCCTAAATGTTAATAGACCCAGTACCAGCTGATGGAAAAGGCAGATGATTGTTCACCTTCCACTGTAAAGAATATCATACATACTAAAGAAGTTAAACATATATGAAAAAAATGGTTTCGTCAAGGGCCGTCAAGCATTTCACTGTGTCCGTAGGGTTCTTAATATTGTTCATGCAAAAACAGAACACTCAGACACAGCAATACTGTCATTAGACGCGGAAAAAGCGTTCGATAGAGTGGAGCACCGCTATCTTCATGAAGTTCTAGCTCGGTTCGGTTTTGGCAGTTATTTCTCTAATTGGATTAAAATACTATACAACAATTCAATAGCATCAGTGACCACTAATAATGTACTATCGAACTCCTTTAACCTTAGCAGGGGCACACGCCAAGGGTGTCCCCTTTCCCCACTTCTCTTTGTCCTTGCAGTGGAGCCACTGGCAATTTCCATCAGAAGTAATAAGTCTGTTTCCGGAATTAAAATAAATGATATAGAAAATAAAATAGGATTATTCGCGGACGATATTGTTATTTTTTTAACACACTTGAAACAGTCATTACACTATCTATTTGAAATTATTCATACTTTTGGGAATGTCTCTGGGTATAAAATTAACGAATCAAAATCCGCCATTCTTTTCCTTAAACATTCCGAGAGATTAAGTCCTCCAATTCAAACACCGTTTAAAATAGTCACTGATAACTTTGCATATTTAGGTATTAAAATCACCCCCAAAATAGAAAACTTAGTTTCGACAAACTACGAACCAGTCGTCAAATCTATATCAGAATCAATCAGTAGATGGTCAATGCTACCAATTTCTATGGTAGGACGTATTAATATTCTTAAAATGAATGTTCTCCCAAAATTCCTCTACCTCTTTCAGACAATCCCTCTTGAACCCCCTTCCAATTTCTTCACAAAAATGAGAACCATGTTCTGCAAATTTATCTGGAACAACAGGCGGGCTAGACTTCGCTTATCTTTGTTATATCTCCCCTATGAGAGAGGAGGACTTAAACTTCCAAACCTTCACTGGTATTTTTGGGCCGCCCAACTCTCCACTGCCACCTGCTGGTTTACACCAGAAACACCAAAGTCCTGGATAAGCATTGAAAGGTATAATACATCTCCTCTTCCACTCTATTCCTACCTGTACTCTGCTAATCTCCAAGAATTGAATAAATCCACCAAAAATCCTTTCGTCAAAAATACAATAAAGGCATGGTTTGAGGTACATAAACATAGAGGCGAAACATTGCTTCTATCACAGTTTTCTCCAATATGGGGCAACAGTAACTTTACACCTGGAAAAAGAGACATGGGCTTCAAAATCTGGGCGGATAAAGGCCTTGGAAAAATCACAGATCTATTCAACAAGGGTATTTTTATGTCATTTGCAGAGCTGAGACAGAAATATGGCATTGATTCAAAACATTTTTTTAAGTATCTGCAAATTAGAAGCTTTATATCAAAGTTACAGAAATCCTTATCCCAACCCTCTCTCTCCTCTGTAGAGGAAATAATAATAAAACATCACTCCACAAGGGGCTTAATATCCCGCTTCTATAAAATAATCCAGGATGGCTCCAAGATCTCTTCTGATATTAAAAGACTTGCATGGTGTGAGGATCTAAACAGTGAAATCTCAGTTGAGGACTGGCAGACGATCTGCTTAGATGCCCAAACATGTACCATAAATACCCATTTTAAACTACTCCAATATAAGTGGATAATGAGATTGTATATAACTCCAATCATGTTAAATAAATTTAATCCTGCCACCCCAGATGCATGTAGTAAATGTGGAATGAAGGGTACATTATTTCATTGCCTATGGAATTGTCCACTAATTCAAGCCTTCTGGATAGAGGTACTGGAGGTCATTACTCAGGTTACAGGAGTGAAGTTGCTCTTATGCCCCAAACTGTGTATACTGGGCACTATTCCTGCAAACTATCTTCTCAGCAAGGCAGACAAGAAAATGTCCATGTACTGTTTGCTACAAGCTAGACACACAATAGCCAAATTTTGGAAATCTGTTACTAGACCTAGTCTACAAGCCTGGCTTGCAGGTTTGTCACACTCCCTTGCCCTTGAAAAACTTACTTTTACGATCAAGGGTAAATATTCCACTTTCGACAAAATATGGGGACGTTTTATGTCTTTTCTAGAAGGGGAGAAGATTATGTCCTGTTTTGATTTTTGACTAAGGTTCATTTGGGGGGCTATTCTAGAGCCTACTTTTTTCACCTTGAGCCTTTCAGAGGCACCTATTGTGAAGTCCTATTGCAGGAAATGTAACAATATAGAAATTCATAGCTGTATAATGAGATGATGTCTTACTGTGTTTGTTTGGTATTGTACCTTGTCTTCTTTTTTTTTTTTTTTTTTTTGTTGTTGTTGTTGATGTTATTGTTGTTGTGTTGTATGATTTGAAATGCACAAAAAAGTAATAAACACACATGTTTAAAAAAAAAACATATATGAGACCATTTATTAATCATATCGGAAGTCTGGATTTAGCAGATGGTCAAATAAATGTGTTGATCTAGGTGAACATAGATGTTTGATTAGATTTTTCTAAAATAAATACAACTTTTATACTTTATAGAGAATTTAATGATATTTCTATTATTGTATAGGTTACCATTTATAGTATGAGGCAATTTTGTTTATCAATCCATTGCTATTAGTTGATAATTTCAGACTTTCTCTACTGATAAATAAATCAACGTAGAGGCTGTATTGAGGCAGGACTTAAGGCCATCTGACCAATATTATGTCTTGAAGCCATGTCAATCATGTCTCTAAGTTCCCAAACCAGAACTCCTAAAAAAAATAACAGGCGCAACATAAAAATAAATCACCCCGTAGAAATCACCAGATGTATGTAACGTACAAATAACAAATAAATGTCTGTATGTCTTTGTAAAAAAAATTTTTTTTAAGTTTTGGCACTTCCACCTGGGCCTTGTTTTTCAGCCCCCGAGTTTGCTGCTTGGTTGCAACTTAGGGTGTGAAAAAATATCAGTACCGCAATATTGTGATATATTGTGATATTATCATATTGTGACTGAAGTATCGTGATACGTATCGTGCCAATACTCACCCCTAGTTGCAACACAGCTCCACAACTTCCTTTAGAGAAAAGATGAGAACCACTGATCCTGGTAACTATAATAACATTGTATAAGGGTCTGTGAAAGATTACACTTATTTATAACCACTCAACCAAAGCAATGTGCAAGTGCTCATGGAGCACAATCCTCTGTCGATACATTTCTGACATTTTTAGCCAAGGTATCATCAAAAATGGAAACATCTCATCAAAATCTTTTTCTTTCCAACTTTCCAGTTATCTTCCTAACAGACAGACATATGCCAGCAAAAACAGAGAGAGGAGGCAAACAAAGTTATTTCACTACTCCCTGAACCAGTTTTAGTGAGTTAAATGAAGTGGACTGTACAGTGCATTCTTTACCAAAATAAATAAAGAAAGATTTTGAATAGTTGCACTACCATTGCAGACCATGCTGTTATAATACAGCCACACAATTACAGAAGCATGAACATCAGTTGGGAAACAGTGATAACACAGTAAAATTCAAACAAAACTTTCTACACTTTTCACAATTTGACACATAAATGATAAATACTATATTTTTTGATATAAGAGCACTTATTTTGTACCATATCTTATACATTTACTTGTTGATCTGTTCACGTATGCTCTCAAGCCTTAAATCCTTTTGAGACAGACAGTAAGTTAAAATCTTAGTTAAAACAGACAGTGTCAACAGACTTCAGTAAGAAGGCCCCAAGTATAAACTATTCTGTGTTTTTGTTTTCTGTATTCATGTTGATTCCTCCTCTAGTCCATCTGAGATCAGCCAGACATCATTTTATGCTTCATAAAGAATGCATGATGTTTTTTGGGGTCTTTAGGCCATTGGTTGGAACTGCTTTCACAATGCATTGGGGGTACAATGAGTGCACCAGAGAATATCCATGTGCACTCATAATTGTGACATCACAAACAATTGTCTCACTAAACAGTGCACTTTTTAGTAAGACAGAGAGGGATTTCAGACAGAACAATTTCACTTTGTTTACCTTCTGATATAAGATCACTTGTTAAATAGAAAATGTTGAACATTGACTGTTTTCTGAGTCTTTCCCCGTATTAGGCTACTAGCTTTAGACAACTGAAACCTTCATTAAGTCACATTTGAGATTCTGCACGTAGAAACATCCCAGATCCTGAGCCAAGTTTAATTCCAAATCTGTCACATCTTTGCTTCCAGTGAAATTCTTGTCAGATGTTTTTAAGATTACAGGATTACCAGAAGCCCACAAACAGATTTTTTTAGTTGATCTGGTTTTGAGTTTTAGATCTTTCATTCATAGATTGTGTTCTTCTGAATCAGAAACTGGCTCAATATCACTTCACAGCACCTGCTCTCCAGAAAATGTCTTATGTAAGCTGTCTGAGACAACAACAGCAATCCTTTAAACTCTGAATAAATTCCCTGCTACATCCTTTATGAATCTCAACAACCCTGCTAAGCACTGACTCCTATGGAAACACAGGAGTGGATTCAGGTCTCGTCTTATGAATGACAATCTTTGTCAGTCTTTCATTCCCATTCTGCTTCCTCCCTTCCTTCCCATCTTTCTTTTCCATGTCTGTCTTGTTTTTCATCCCTTCTTTTATTGCTTCTTCCATCCTTCCCACCTGCCCTGACATGCCGCAGCGTGAATCAGACTGCAGTCTTTCTGCCAGCAGGGATGTGTGCCGACAGGACGAATGCACTCCCTGGCGCTAGCTCAGGCTCAGGGAAAGTTAAGGTAGCTAGGAGTGAGGAATCCACTCCCCCAGGCTCTGGGCAAACTCACTACTTGGATTTTTAAAAATACTTCTATTGTTCCATTACTAGACGGCTATAGTTGTACCTCATTTTATTATAGAAAGGTGGTACAATGAAACTACATTAAAATGGATGACATTCACATAAATGGCAATATTTCCCTTTTGTTAAATCTATCGTAGATCTCTGTTACACAAGAAAAAAAAACAGACCTGAAGAACATAACCATTAAAAATGTGCATAACCTGCTTTTAACAGTGTAGTACTGCTTCATGGTATCAAAGTCATTTTATGTCTTACATAAACAAGACTTTGGATAAAACACCTATGACTACAAGCAGGAAAGAGACACTTTTATGTTGCTTGAGAACAGCACAAAATCTGTTTAAAACCAGATCGAAAAACGAAAGATGAGGAAGTGACTGATTATGAAACCTGTGAAATGGGCTTTGGCTACAGTTGGTGGATGCAGATTAAGAAAGTAAAGCAGAACAGATTGGCAAAAATGGTTACTGGAAATCTTACTATGAAACTTAATCATCTGGCAACTTATGAAAGTCATACTTAAAACTATATAAATAAAATCAGTTGCTTTTATTTATTAGTTTATAACTACAAACAAAAATTGGGGTGCATACACAGAAACAGTTTGAGAATGACTGAGGTGTACATGCAAAACTAAATACATTTTAATAATTATTCTGTTGCGCTGGTCTGACTTCGAGAAATTTGATGAAGGATAATTTCAAATGAACACGCACATTTAGGTATATCAAAATGTAACTTTTCCAACAAATCATCTGTCTTAATTACCTGCATGCAAACACACTATTGCTGGACTAATAACTGAGTTTAAGTGAGGAAATGAAGAAATGTTCAAGTAAAAACAAGTTTTAAAAAATGTACAAAATGATGATTTTCTGAAGACACCATAATGAAGAGAATTAAGTAGTCTGAAAATATCATATGGTTATAAAACATAATGATGGTATGAGAATTATGTATATCAGTGTGAAATTAAAATTACTATTGTGGATGGAAGTTTTCTGTTACAATGTCCAAGCATGAAATGAAACAGTGCATGGACATAGTTGTCTATGAGTATATGTACAGTAAGTGCTTAACATCTGCATTTGTTTGTAAATATTGTTTGGTCAAGGGGTGGGAATTAATAAGTTTTTACTTCATCCCACTCCTTTTCGAATATGTGATTAGATAATGTCTGTTTGTTTTTTTGTATTTTTTTCTGTCTTTGACAATGATTTTGCTGTAACCTCATGTTCGAAATAAATTTCAATCAATCAATCAATCAATCAATCAATCAATCAATCAATCACTAAGTAATGATTATGATCCAACAACCATAGCACCCAAAACTCATCAACGAAATCCCAATGATTACAGAGCCATGTGCTGTGCTGCACTCTTTCACCTTCATCCACTCACTGCCTAGCTTGTAAGCTCCGCTTAGCTGAGTCTGCACACACAACAAAAATGCACATACAGTATATTTGGCAAACTGTCGAGTTTAGTGGAAAACTGTGAAGTTTTCAGGGTATGAAAGAAAAGTGGGTGTTTCCTTAATGTCTAAAAAGACATGAAAAATACCTATGTTTGGCTTTCATCTTTAAAATAAAGTCACAAATCAAAGCAGTCTGCTAAATTTACATAAACTAGAACACAAGGAGAGCCACTCCAAAAACATCCAGCGTTCATGACTCGAGATACTGAGAGTGTACGGAGGAAGCTTCACTGGTGCCGGCTTCGCCTACAAATACCTACTGGCTTGAACTTGAGGAACTGTTTGACTTCGTTTGAGATATTGACTGTGTTTTAACATAATACTTTTATTCTGAAAAGGTTTCTAGGTCAGTTTTTAAAAAAGTTTTTTTGCTTGATTTGGGTTTGTTTGTTCTTTTTATTCTCTGTTTATGTAAAGCACTTGGTCCTACAAATGTTGCATGAAAAGTGTGATTGATTTTATCTTCAATGATATAAATTGTTTTTCAAAAAAATTTAAAAGTATTGTAGGGGATATTTTCCCAATAATTTATTAATATCAGACCCTCTGCTTGCCCTTTTTCTACTTCAAGAATATTTGTGCCTGAAGGTTAGCACATGCTTTTCTTGTAAATTCTTTTGTTTTGTAGAGACCCTACAAACAAAACCATCTCTGTATGGCATGTTTAGCAGACAGTCAGCAAACCTCTATGTGCAATCTGTCTTTGGGTATTTATATTGTTCAAATAGTTATTTTAGGTCTGTGGCTGCTTTTAAAGGCAATATGATTCACAAAATAGTTTAAAATGTAAATACAGATCTTTTAAAATCAATGAGTGGTAGTAATTAATAATCACAATTTGAGCATCAGTCAAATTATTCTAGATGATTCTTCTTCTATGGTTGAGTAGCCCTAATGCCAACTCTGAAAACAATAAAAAAAAATCTCTGGTTGAGGTGTGGGTAGGTTCAGGTTTTAGGTTTAGGCACCAAAACAGCTTGTTCATGCTCAGTGAAAGGTTGTGGTTTGTGTTAAAATAACTCACTGGTTGCTTTCAGGAAAAACTGTGGTTTGGTTAAAACAACTTCCTTGAGGTGAGAGATTCATGGCTTGAAGGAACATTAAATGTTGGTTGAGAAAAAGGAACCAAAATAGCAGCCTTGTGTGTCCTTATCTTATATTCTGTAGACCAAAAAAGACCACTGGCATCTTTTCTTTATTCCTGCTTATGCTGAGGATATTCCCCAAAACTCTAATACAAGATGAATTCGTTTTATTGGGCAGCTGCAGTATTCGCCTATCCACGGACATGGTGGATACAGGGTTTGCTTCTGCTTACAACTGCACTGAGAAGCTCTTTAAACAACAAGAGTAAAGTCATTCATTAGTCATCTTTTCACGCTCAAACTGTGCATGCTCCCACACATCACATCCACCCATCAACCCTCACAAACTGGTACACTTTCATGGCATGACGCACTTTACACACCAATGTTTGTGACTAAATGAGTAACCGGCTCATAGGAAGAGAAGATCTTAAAAGTAGTAAGAGAAAGAGGAGGGAGGTTTAGCAGGTCAACACCACAATGCTACAATCCCTCCTTAAATGACTAGGACTTGTTCTTGAGGCATTCACTTTGTTTATAGCCCCTCAAAAAGCAAAACACAAAATCACTGTAGCCTACAAGACGAGAAAAGCTGCAATCCTGCCCAAGTGACTGGCAACTGGAATTACAACAACAGTGTTTGACTACAAATAGAAATGTAACTAACCTTGATATATGGCTTTTCATGGGACGCTTCATTTCATGCCCAAATACTGTAAATGGAGACATGCACACACAGACCCCACCTCATACATCCACACATAATCCAAACCCTAAAATAACTGTGCTGCAACTAAACTCACCCAGTTGTGATGACATGGCTTTCAGCCAGAGGCTATCAAGTTATTTCAAATGTCTCAGGACAGAAAATACAACTTTATAATCAAACTCCTAGCTTACTGAAGCTCCAAACTTCAAATCTTCATCCGCCTGGGAGTGAAAAAGGGTAAACAGTTAAGGAGCTATCACAGACATAAACTTATCTGGCAAGATGCTGAAGCTAAGGTCTGTGGTATTGGCAGATTATAGTTCAAAATCTGAATTACCAGTGCTGACTGATATGGAAACACAGTATGGAAAAACGTTTTTAAAATGTGATGCGAGTATAGGGAGCCCACATTTACCCCCGTTTACTGCAGAGCTCACTGTAGCAATGAATAAATGAAGAGAGAAGAGGAGACATGTCACTGTACAACTCATATGCTGTAAAAAGATTAGAATTACAATAATGGCAGTGTTTCATGCAAATGAAAGCGAGCGCTTGGCTTGGACTTGGCACATGCACCGTATCACTGCCCTCCTAAATGGGGCACATTTTTGTGTGAGCTCACAGTCTGTCAGCAGGTTGTTACAGCGCTGACTTGTAGCGCTCAAAAAGGCCAATGAGGCTAAGTTTGGCAGTTACTGTCAGAATATATTTCTTATAACTGATTATACTGCATGTAATACAAAAATGTTTTTGCTTAGCAATGTGACTTCCCACATATGAAAAAAGAAAGCCCTGTAAAAATTCAAGTACTAAGATGAAACAAAGAGTGTGCACAGTTTCCCTAGTTCACCTTGAATACCTTCCAAGCATTTTACATGCAAAGAAAAATACGTTTTACAAAGTCTGGCAGCCTTATTTAGATCACATTGGACCTGATCTCTCTGCCATTATTGTTAAGGAACTTTCTTGATCCTGTATTTTGACCCACTACAAGCATATAATGGTTACTGCCTGTGTTGCCATTGATTATTGATTCCACTTGAACTGTCTGTTTAGGTTTTGTTTTGATCTGTAGGTTGTTGCGTAAACTCGTTGACTTTTTGAGTCATTTTCAAGTTTGTGATATTCTGTTTCATGTATAAACTGAGAAAATCTAATGAACAAAATGGACAATAAAGCATGCATAGGGAGACCATGCAATCTCCCCACCGAAAGGCCCAGGCCGACTGGGATTTCATAAAACACACACTTGACGGGAGAATGCGCACACAATAACGCCATATGCACAACCCTGCGGACAAACAGGAAACTACGATCCCAGTGGTAGAGGGGTGACTTCAAAGGCAGCTGTGTGAAATCAATAAATTTGTGTAAAATATTTGAATGCTACACATTTCACAACACATATCATATATGAAGGATAGTTACAAAATCAAAGAGGAAAAATTGAAAATGATGCCCCAGGGAGTCCAGGAACACATGCTGCCCATACACGTAGCCTATATTATTGAATCAGTTATTTCATTGTGGGACAAACTGTACATGTTATAATGAAATCTATTCACATAAACAATGGGTGAAGACCACTCCCAAAACGTGCCACTGCTGGAGGACATGGTGCACGGGAGACTCCGGCACATTTGGTGCATCCGTGTGCCCCTCCATCACCAGACCACTCCCCAGACAGCTTTTGGTCTGATGGGTTGAGCTCTGGTGTGCCCTTTTCCCCACCTGTTGCTCAAACTTTTGTGCTGGACGATTTCTTTTTTACTTCAGCCACAGACCAACCCTCTGAGGTAACGTTATTTTAGTGATGCCTGAACTGAGTCCATCTATCAATATCAAGCTCACACAGAGTAAGTTTTTGTTTGCCTGTTTTTTTTTGCTTGTTTTTCCTCTTGGTCCATTATGAAATCACTATCACAGATTATTCATCAAGGGTGATCACCTGACCTTGACCACCTACCTGCTGCACCGCAATGCAGCCCACTATTGGTGCCATTAAATGTGAAAATCATGTTTCATTATTGTTCTCCATGCAGACTGCTGCTGAGAGAGCAACACTGTTTGCAAGTATGCAGAACTAACAGGAAGTCATTACAAAGAATTTTCTAAGCATAAACTGATATTATCCATTTCTCAAACAAGTCTGAGCCAGTTCCAGACTAGAGGCAACTTTTGATTTCCATCCCTACTTTCTGGTGGTTTTGGATGACATATATTTCTGTGTCAGCTTGACACTCAAATTGTAATGCCCAATATTACGAAACACTGAGGCCATTCAGTATGCGTCACAGCTATTATGGCAATACTGTGATATTAGTATAACGGCAGCCAGCTAACTTCCAGAAATGACAAACCACAACAAGACTCAATGTGTTCGTTTGTTTGTTTAGCATTTGGTTGTGGGTAAAGTACCTTTTAAGTTTAAATGTTTATCTGGTTGAAAAGCCCCAAATCAAACTGCAGTCCATTCCTTCACACAGCAGACAAAGACCTTGACTAAATCAATATCGGCGACAGATAGTGACAAAACAGTTAGTGGTTATGTTGATCATAAATAACCTCTAAAGCCAAAATGGACACCGGATCTGCTATTACACAATTCATCACATCTTTAAGCTCAATCAATGCACAGCTCCTGTCACCCTCCACACTGAGCATCATCAACAGGCTGCGATGAGCCCTGTCAGTGAGTTCATGTGTCAAAGAGATAAGAGCGGACCTCCCCACGGACAGGCCTGAACATGCAGGCAGCTGCTGTCAGTGAGCCAGAACATTGGGGGAATTAATAGAAACAGCAGCTCTCCAGGGACACTGTTAGCCCACACTGACAGCCAGCTCTGATCCGGGGTCATCTTAATGCATGCTGCCTCTTCCCCTCTGCATTAGTGGTGGGAAACATGAAACCGGGATCACGGCAAACGTTATTCAACTTTCCGGGTAGGCTTAACTGTGAACAGCGGCCCGGGCCTGTGCAAGCTGTGATACGCACACTTGTGGTGATCCAGAATGTGGGAGCGCCCTGCGTGGGGCTTAGTTTTCATCTGACACACAGGATGCACTTGGATATAAATTACCCACAAACACAGGGGAGATTTTGAGGACATAAATACACCTTAAATTATTGGTATCTTTCCAAAAATTATGAATATTATTTATAGCTGTGGACATACAGTCCGTTGTTATTTTAATAATAGTCCATGACTACAAATCCTAAGGTTTCCTCTGAAATCAGACAAACATTCTGTACATGTCTTTAAGGTACCATCAGTTCTTTCTTGTGTGTTATAAAGAGGTACTAATTAACCCTTATTGTCATAACAAAGGCAAATGACTATGGGCCACCTGAGGACTTTTAAACCATCATGATGATTTCTTGTCACAGAGACCCCTCATTAGGCAGGGCATTTTTTAGTTGAGCAAACATTGCATTATCAACAAACATTAATTTTCCAAAACTGTTTAACCTTCCGGGTCGGTCAGGGCTATTCTGAGTGGAGTTTGCATGCTCTCCCATGCATGTGTGAGTTCTCTCTGGGCACTCCAGCTTCCTCCCACGGACCAAAAACAAGTTCATTACGTTGACTGGAGACTCCAAATTTCCCTTAGTTGTGGGTATGAGTTGTGATTGACTGGTGACCAGCTCAGGGTGTATCCCACCTCTTGCCCAATGTCAGCTGGGACAGGCTACAGCCAAGTCCAGGTAAAAATGAACCTTTTTGTCTTTTTCTCTTAGGATAACAAACCACACAGCAACCTGCTGACAGTGAGCCTGTGGAGCATTTAAAAAAGTGACCATTTATTGGGAGTTTCTACTTTCAAATTAAAGTCAAAATTCTCATGATTAAAGGGACTGTGAGGAGAATCTATTACCGGCAACATAAAAGACTCTGCTACACATGAGCCCGCGCTGCGACTGTCGTAATGCTGCATTCCAGTAACCGCAGGACTGGGAGAGACATCATCACAGAGTCATCAGCATTCCAGTTGAAGTTGGAAAAAAATATGCTGATCTACCAGGCTATTGTTAGCTGTTGTTAGCACGCCCTGCGTTGTTGTTCACAAATATCACATGAAGAATGTGATTATCACTATGGCAGCATTTTTGTAAATATAAGTCTAACAATATGATGGAGACAGCTGATCTAGAGCGACACACCCCAGTCAGAAGTGCAAATAAACTGATTATTACAGGAGCTAAATAACTGTTCACACTGGGGGCATCCATCTTTGACTGTCAACCCGAGGGTGACGAGGTTTCACCGAGTTCTCAGTAGGAAATTTTGACTTTGAGGGACGTTCCAGTTGCAGTTTTCTACTCGGAACTCAAAATTCCTACTTCTGACTACAACTGGAACGCACCACCGACGTTTACAATCCACAGCGTGTGCTTGTTTGAGGCTAATGGATGCAATAAGGACCTTCCTCAGAACTCTGCATTGCTTTACAACTTCGTTTTTTCAACAACTTACAGGATGCAAAGCGACGAGGTAATGTATCTCTTTCTAGTTACGTAGCGGTATTTTTTGATGTGTGACAACAAGCATTTTTTGGAAAACTTGTTATCGTAGTTGTAGTCGGCTATTTATTGCTACTTACAGCCTGGTGCTCTAAGACGTGTCCGAATAATATAAATTTGCTCTAGTTTTAATTGTCTTGTTCCCTAAGTTGAGTATCCAGGCCAGTCCAGCCCTGTCCGACCCGAA
The DNA here is from genome assembly GCA_036419115.1 of Scarus forsteni. NCBI lineage: Eukaryota > Metazoa > Chordata > Actinopteri > Labriformes > Labridae > Scarus > Scarus forsteni. The sequence continues at coordinate 19,346,260 of JAZDUH010000443.1, forward strand.
CGGAAGGCTAAGGAATAGCATTTATAGATACCCTATTTTTATGCTATAAAACTCATCTTAAAGTGTGTATTTCGATCAGGCATATATCTAAAAGTGAGACTTTTTTGTAATCACTTAGAAACTCCTCACAGTCTCTTTAACCATGCAGGGCAGGATGACACCCTGAGACAATCCTGACAAAGTGCTTGAAATAAAGACATTATCTTCATATGCAAAATTTAAACTAGCTGTAGTTTAGAGCTTAAATTCAGCCTTTACAAAAAAAGAATAAAGTTAAAGAATAAAGTTAAAGAATAAAGAATATCAATAATACATTTTCAAACTCATTTTAGTGTATATCAATGTTCCTATAACATTTTTAAAATTACATTTAAGATTTTAAAATGCCTTTTCCAGACACAAACTGAGAATTTTATATCTTGCCCAACAGAACCATAAAAATTACAGTGAAATGTGCATTTTTTGTACTAAGTAATTACAAATCAAAGGCTGATAAAGTTTACCTAAAGATTACAGTAAATCACAGTCACTTGGGTGTGTGAGCATACTGTTAAGTAAAGCACACCTCAAAAATAACCCTTGATTATGAGGCCACAAGCAGATCTTTTGGTCTTAATTTATTCATCATAACCTATAATAGAGTGCCTCTAACAGCTGAGTGCCCCAGCCTCTCCCTGCTCACATTGAGGGGCGAGGTTGACACATGGATACAACAACACTGCAGAAAATGTAATTACTTAAACCAACAAGTATATGAAATAGGGCTAAGAAAACGTACAACACAAACTAGACACAATATTTCAATAAAAATGACCTCAATCAAAGTGTCAATTAAAATTACATCTGGAAATAAGATGTTTTAAGACTTTTCATGCCTTAAATTACTACAGCAATACCATTACAAACAGATACAAACATTTTCTTGAGTATAAACAAGCCTCATATGGCTTTTCAGGAACTCTAATATTGCAGTATAGGTCACGAGATCTGTAGAAATCAAGTACACTGTGATTTTTTTGTAAGGAGCTTGCATTTTCAAATTGAAATTAATTCTTAACAACAGCTTTTCAGATCCACTCCTTGAGTTTGGGTTTAAAACTTCAGCTCTTACAACTCATTCAAAAGTTTAAACAATGAGAAAGAAAGAAAAAAGTTCACTCCAGCTTAGGAGGGCCAGCCAATTCTGCTTAAACTGTACAAATGTATCAACATTATGCTGACATTTACACCTGGTATCAGCTGCATATATCAGCAGAAATGTTCAGAACTACAAAACTGATACACAATGTTTGAACTGTCATGTCAATAATGCTCGTAGTCAACATGTCCAGCCAATATATAAATATATGGTAAATGATAAAGCAGTCATGTCTGCCAAATGTCAAAAGTTGAGATCTTAAAGGTCCATAGTCCTGGTGTTTGACGGGTTTCATCATGTCTTATGAGAATATTCCGCAAAGATTTAAGCTGATTCAGAAAAGCCCCTCCTAACAACATTAAAAAAAGAAAAACTGATTTCACAAGGCTTGGGAACTGTCAGATAAATTCCCCTGATTCAGATATTACACCAAGGATATCATGCATCCCTTCTCATGCCATATGCGTCCACTCGGAATGAGAGCTACTAACACACATTAATAATACTATGATCAGCTTATGTCAACCTTTACTTTGTCCATTATTTCAACCAATTATCCCTGTGTGCATATTATCCTACTTGAATCAATTTATAAAGTCCTGAACTGTACATTAACTCACTTTCAAATGCAGTGTCACATCTACTTTATAGGCAGACAGGGTTTGTGTTTACAAACATCCCCTCACAAGCCCTTACCTCCCACAACCTTTAATCCAGGGAGTATAGGGGGCTGTAAATGGCAGAGCTGCAAACATCCAACTACCAGCTGTACCTTGGTGTGGTTACCAGTGTTTATTATGTGGTTGTAGATATTGTGCTGATGGACGGATGGCTGTGTGAAGGCATCGAGCAGAGAGGTAGACAGCTCCACAGCCTCGCCCACGCACTCACACTAACACACAGCGCTAGAAAGCGTCCCAGATTAAGGCCAAGTTATATAACTTGGACTCCATTTGTGCTTTGCATTGCATGTGCGCTGATGGCTAGTCAATACATAAACACTATTATGTCACAGCTTCAGCAGAACAACTCCACGTAAATGACCGTAATGATCACAGGGGGGCTGCTGGGGGGATAGTTTCACTTCACTCTCAGTAAAGTGCTTATATGATAGCACACGAGGAGTTTATGGAGGGTTTGCTAGCTTCACCTAAAGGTAGTGTTAGCTCGCTGTGCTTTACATTAGCCTCAGTGTTATTACTAAATGACAAGATGCGGTTTACATCAGCATTCACGGACAGGAAGTGGAAATGTCAACTACTTTGTCAAGTACAAGATGTCATAGGAATATAAAAGGTGTCAGGGCTCGAAAACACCCGCACACGGTGCAGTTTTCTGATTATAGAGCTGTAATTAATCACGCAAATCCCTGAAGATGCTGCCTTCACGGTCACCGCCAAAGCTCCCAAACTCACCTCGGTATGGTGATGCATTTGGTGTTGATATTCTGGGTGGTGATGGCTTTCTCCAGTTCGTCCAGCTGTCCCGTCTTCTTCAGCTTCTTCACCAGACTTTTCACCGCCTTCTCCGACCATTTCTCCTCCTGGCCGTTCTGCTCTCCCTTCTTCCAGCCCAAAAGTCTCTTGACAATGGGGGGAGTGAAAGGCAAAATTGACATCTTTCTGGAGTTCACTAAAGTCCTTCCAGTGTCAACAAGTCCGTCGGGTTGGGACAAAAACACGAGGACGACTTGCTCCTGTAGAGGTCCAGACAGCTGGAAATGATCGTGTTTCAGCGCTTAAGATGAAAAGTTGTTTAATATTAATCGCCACACGGATGCATCTCAGAGTTGAGGCTGCAGTTTACGCGCACTCGCTCCGTCTGCTCGAGCTCGGCAGTGAACTGTGCCGGGAGTCTGCAGCGCTCTGGACTCAGTGCTGCTCCGCCAAGAAAAGTAGTCCCGTTTGCACTTATTCAAACAGGATACACGTTAAACCCACCTTAACGAAGTCGCGCCACAACTACGCAGCCAACTCGATAAACCTTTCAAATACTAAAACAAAGGTAATTTCTCGATTTCTTTCGCTGTATGCTCTAAAATTCGTTCAGCAAAGTTTTATGGAGTTCATATTCATCCGCGCTGCGACCGCCGGCTGAAGTCTGCAAGAAGTCTGCATCAAATGCAAATGTAGGAGCTGCTGCTGAGCTTCTATTCAGACTTCAGACTGCACAGCAGACCTGTGAATGGCCAGACTGAGCAGCTGGACAAATGTGCTGTGCTGATGTTGCACAATCCTCTCTGCCCTTCCCTGCTGTTGTTTGGATGATAAAACTGCATGTGGCTGACTCACTCTTTTATGGTCTGGGCAATATTTCAAGTTTCTTTTGAAATAAATGTCAATATTTTTAAAAAGATGCAAGTTGGAATGGCATTATCTATAACAACAAAGTTTATTTTGGATTCAAGTAATGTTATATGTGCACATGCCCCACTCTACGAAGGGGTTCGATCCCTGTGTTGGTCAGGGTCTCTTTGGAGTTTGCATGTTCCCCTTGTACATGTGTGGGGTTTCTCCAGGCAGTCGGTCTTTTAGATTGATTGGTGGCTCCAAATTGACCTTAGATGTGTGTGAGAGACTAAATGGTTGTCCATCTCCACATGTGGCCCTGTGATCGACTGGTAAACAAGGTCAGGGTGTACCGGCCTGCTGCCCAAATGACAGCTGGGACAGGCTCTGAACCCGCAGACCAGACAGGGATAACCACTATAGATAACGGATGAGTGCTACTTGTGTCTTCATCTAGCCATTACTAACTTAAGTGCTGAATAAACTGTTATGAAAATAGTTACCAGGTCTAATGTCACAGGGATTAGAACTGCCATCAGCCATGTTTACATGTGCACTTTTTCTTCAACTTAACTGAAATCATTCTGATTGTATTTTTCTGATCCTGATCTTCAGATAGGATTGTCTGACCTATAGGGTTATATTAACCAGCATCAGGAGGTTCAGTCACTTCAGGCAGCTACTGATGCCATTTACCAGAGGTCTATCAAAGCTCTCTATCATGTGAATAGGCTATAAAAATATCATAATATGACCTTTATAAGATGAAAAAGAGGACAACAATGGGGGTGTTTTGAACTTATGTCATTGCTTCTGTGGTATCAGAGACCAATACAATTTGATTTTGATAAGAATCACAACAAAACAAACAAAATGGTATTGTGACTATCATTTGCATTTTTCAACAGATAAAATGAAGATATGGACCATATTCCTATTCCGCATTAAAATATCTACATATGAATTTGATCCATATTCCCTTGCTCCAACTCACAGACAAATGCACAACTTTAACTGATTTGGGCTTGTGTAACTCTTGGCAAAACAGTTGATTTTGTGACTTTATAGTATCAGGCTGATATCTGAGAAAAGGCTTCCTTTCCAAAGGGCAGAGATTCATTATTTATTCTTTAAGAATCCTCTTATAAAACTGTCCAAATGGAATCCATCTGTTTTAGCTCATCAACATAATTATAGTCCAAAGAGGTCCACAATGTTCTTGCCTTCTTATTTCCCTCCACATGGTAATAAAGTTAAGGGTTTTGACTTTAAAGGGAAAAAATACACTCATTCTTTTTTTTTCCATTTTATTTTTAGAAAGCCACTCTGTCTTAATTATCCAACAGAGAGTAGTGTTAGTGCTATTGTAGAATGATACATTCCTGTGTGTGTTAAGTGCACAGATACATACGTAGAGCTGAACATTTAACTTCTCCAACACAACACTTTACAGTAATTACTACTGGGGCTGTTTGTCTGCACACAGGGGTAAATAACTCTGGAGCTGCTGTAAGGAGGAGGGTGATAAAAGTCATGCACACATACATGCCCAGCCACAAACCTGCCTCAGCTTGTTAGTGGTGCGAACACTCATGGACGCCTACACAACAAGACGGTAGTTTGGTTTGCAGCGTGGCTCAGCCCTTAAAACCACAACCTCTGCACAGATTCACGCATATGCACACACCCTTCTAGACGACACACTCACTGGTCCAAACACACACACACACACACACACACACACACACCGGAGCCACATGGTGTTGGGAGTCAAAGTGCCAGATGTACAATAGAGTAAGCACAGCTGAGCTCACCATAGACAGAGAGAGTGATAGTTTAGGGTGTGAGGCACTCTTTGTTCTTCAGGGCTTCAAAAGGAAAAGACTTTGTGTTCAAAAGTACTTTGAGAACTTGAGAGTCCTATTTGCGAGTGCTTGAAAGAGTTGTAAATGTTCAGCACAAAGAGGCTGGTTCACTTTCCATTGAAGAACCTACAACTACTAAAGAAGTTTAAGACAAATGAATCAGAGCTGGCATGACAAGAGCAAAATAACAAGCAAATTGAAAGGTTTTACAAGTGCAATTTGGACACTGAAATGTCTAAATACTTTTAAAATGACCAACTCTACGATACATGTGTGCTGAATACTTAAGTACATGCATTACTTCATATATTTTAAAAGTCAAAGATGTCATTTATTTTCATATTTAAAATGAACAGAGCCGGCAGCACGGTGGTGCGGCAGGTAGCACAGCGAGGAGCGTTGAATCCCTGTGTCAGTCAGGACCTTTCTGTGTGCAGTTTGCATGTCCCTCCAGTACACGTGTAGGTTACCTCTGGGCACTCCAGCCTCCTCCCACAGACCTAAAATACATTCATTAGGTTGACTGGTGACACCTAAGTTGTGGGTTTCAGTGTGAATGGTTCTCTGTCTCCCTTTGTGGCCTTGCGATTGGCTAGCCAGGGTGTACCCCATTTGCTGCCAAAATGTCAGCTGAAATAAGCAAGGGATAAGCAGCACAGACTGAAAACCTCAACCTACCTTGGCTGCATGCTTGTTTTTATCTCTTTTTTTAGTAAATCACTAGTTGGTTTAATGGATACATATGGAAAGCCATTTAAACATTTATTTGATATCAGTGATACTGAGCGTAGATAGTAAAATAGTAGATAGTAAAAACTTGTAGCACAGAATTGTCAAAATTGTAGACAATTTTGTTTTACTAGTAAGGTCTACTCACACACTAGTGTGCCAAAAACCTTTAGTTGTACCACTAATAAACTCAAAATATCTTACTATCAGTACGAGTGAACTGATTTTGGTCTACTAGTAGTAAAAGTGAAGCCAAAAGTGTAACTAGTAGTACTAGCAGACCTAATGCAAATGAACAAGGACAGATCACAACCAAACCCTGCACCCTGATTGTAATATTTTAGAAAGCCAATGGGAAGCCTGAATTTGCCTTTCCTCACCCCCTTATTAGCATTTAAGGCCCTCCAGTAGTACTAGTGAACATGTTTTGGTTTACTAGTATACTTAAAAATATTCACTAGTATGCACATTGAACATTTTTCGGTCTACTAGTAGTATTGGTGACAGTTTTTGCTTCACTAGTAAAGTCCACTCGCACACTAGTAAACCAAAATTGAGTACATGTACTCTAAATTTGAGTACTAGTAGAGCTTAAGTACGGTTGATATCACTGATATTGAATAAATGCTCAAGTGGCTTTCCATCGATACATTTCACATAAGAGAGACAAACTGCTAAAGGTGAGCCTGTGAACAATGTGATAAATCCCAGTATGTGGCACCATCTTTTTGTTTTTGTTTTTGTTTAGATTGAGAGCATCCTGGTGGAAAAATTTAAATACTGTGCATTTAAGGCCATCAGGCTGTTAAACTTAATCACCCTTTTAGGACTAAACCCGACTGAAACAATTTTACCCTAAACCTAAAGAGGTGCTGTTAATTCTCCCATCCAAACCTTTAATCAGTGCCTTCACTGACAGTTCACACTCATGCACAAATAGTAGCATCAACCTGTGGTTAGGGCTCTGGTATGTGCGTACAGCCGCACTGACCCGTGTCCAGCAGCCCCCCTATTCTGAGCACAGTGTGTAGTTTGTGCTATAAATACTGCTGGCTTCAGCTTCAGCAGGACGGACCCCTGTCCTCTGATCTATTTTGGTGACAGAGCAATGTATATTTTTATAACTGCTGCGGGAATGTCAAGGTTCTACAGTCTACGGAAAGATGTTCAGTAAGGCGATTTGCACTTTATACTGAAGAGAATCAATGAAAAAGGTTAATCTTAGTTTACTGCACAAGAGAACTTTCTGTTCCTGTTTTTAAAATAGCCCCTCTTTATCATAGTCAGTGAGGACTTCTTTAAAGAATTGATTTGCTGTGAAGTTTCAACAAAAAGCATATTCTAGAGAATTCTCAATTGCGTTTCAAAAGAATCATTTTATATGGCAAATTGAGGACATAATTATCAGCCACACAGCAAAACACAACAGTTTAAAGGTATTATTAAATGTTGTGTGTATAACATCCATCATAATAGAGCCCTCAACCAACACAATAACAAACTCTGCCTGTTCTTTTTAACTGAGGCCTGTATCAAATGTTTATTGTTCTCTTGAGGTAAATATACCAAACAGCACACAGCTACATGCAGCATGAGCCATGAAGGTCATTTTGACAATGTTCTTCCACATTATGTTAAATTCATTTACAGAAAAAAAACAACTACTTGTCTTTTAGTAAGGAAAACTTGTAAAATTCAGCTTTTCTTAAGTAGTCCTTAATATACTCAGTTTCAAACAAGAAGCAAGTAAAGTTGACAGCGGTTCTCTACTCAACCTGGAAATGTCTTGTTTGGATATGCTGTCATTGTGGTCATGGTATGGAGGTACGAATCATTTTGGGATCTTAGGCAACATAATTTTTTAGCTATTGTCAAAAAATATTTGCGGTCTATCCCCATTAGGTGTCATAAGTGTATTACACAGCGAGACAAAACAGCAGAGTTTAGGAGCAGGTTCAACTTCCTAATGTGGCAGTCTGATGTAACACAAGGTATTGACATGGCAACAACAAACATACTGTGTCTGTCATGGCAGCTCTGTCATCAAAAACATGTACTTTACCTTTGATATGTAAGGATTTATATGCCTTTGAAAACAGTATAGTATCATATTTTAATGGAAAATTTGCAGTGCCATTACACTTAATTAAAAACTTGTTCATGTAATCAAACAACCTGACAAGAGGTTGATAATTATTTTATGTTTATATGGTGCATATGTATGTTTTAAGCCCACCCTACATCAAAACTGATGACTTGGTACACAGTTCTTTGAGTAAATACAAAGTGAAATACCTTAGGCTTTACCTGAGTGGATTTAAATTAAGTGAATATTATTTAAAGTAGCCGAACTCTTACTTAAGTACAACATTTTTGAAGTTTTTCAACCCTGACAGTTACACTCATCAGTCCACAGACTTACCACAGTTTTATAGGGATATATCAGTCTTTCTGAAGCTGTGTTGCAAAATGGACTTGATAATAGTCAGTGAAGTAGCTAAAAGGCAGCACTGCACCATTAATCATTAATACACTCAAACTACTGGTGAGTACAAAACTGTTTGCAGGTACAGTTATTTTGCGTATTTGTGTGTGTTTTATGTGTTTGGTCACATGTACAATTGTGTGACAAATTTCTGAGCACTTTATTGTTCCTCCAGTGAGTCTCTGTGTTTGGCCTTATTTTATGATGCAGTCTTCTAAAAGTTTGTACTGATGCTGCCAATCTGTTCTTCTGCTCTATTGACTCAAAAAGACAAAAGAACAGCAGAGAAAACTAATACTGAACCAGATATGAGTGATTTTAACTCAATGTCAATGACAGTCCTGCTGTGGAAGCGCAGGGCTACCTTTTGAACCAGAGTGTACAAAAGAAGAAAGAACGAGTTTCTGTGGGAACAATCAATGTGCATGGTAGAAGAACACATAGCCATTTGCTGCAACATAAAATAGTGCACCTCACCAGTAGTCTGAGCTTACCTCCTTCAAGGTAAAGCACTGCTGGGAGCCCTTTTAGCCACACTTTAGCTGATTAACGGCAATTACCGGATACTATACAACTAATAAAATAATGAAATATCTCTTTAAGTAACAAAGAAGCCCAATCTGGGATAAACATGACTCAGTCTTAAGTTTTATAGTCAGTTGGTTGTGTGTGATTATCAATCAGTAGCCCCTCGTCGGTGGTAACAATTAAGTGTCCAGCTGTAAAACATGGTGCTCCGTCTCTCCTTAATGTGTTGGCAGGTCTGAGGAGAGGTCTGCAGCGAGGTCTGGAGGAGCGTGCTGCCATGTGTCACATGCTGAGGCCCTGCGGCTCGCTCTCTCGGCACCTGTTTACGCCCCCAGGGACACAACCGGCCAAGACAGCTGGTTTGTTTTGGAGGAGCGAAGGGTGAGACGGGTCGGATATGGGGGTGCAGGGTGGGGGATGGGATTACAGATGGGCCGCAGTATGGGGAGGTAGGACGGGATGGATAGGGGGACTGAGGAGGGGGGTCTTCTGTGAGAAGAATTACTGAGCACAAAAGGCACTCCAGCTGGACTGAATGGGCAGTGACCACGTGCAATCCGATGGATGATAATGACATTGTGTTGGCTGCAACCTCAGGGGACTTAGGCCAGAGTGTGTGTGAGTGTGTGTTTGGGTGGACGGGCTTGTGTGGGTGTATGTATGATGTCAGCTGGTGTCTCAGTGGGGCTGAAGGGTCAGAAAGAATAGAGACTGTGGGTGTGGGTGGTTGTGATAAGGAAGCAGATGAAGAGTGTTTGGCCAACTTACAGAGGAAATTACATCAACACTGATAAACAAAGGTTAAGATACAAATCTGCAGAATATGAAACTTCATTGCATCCATACAGAAACTGACCTGAATACGGAGCTATAAAGTTTTCCTTTGTCTTTAATACTTTGTCTACAACAATTGTAACAGTACTAATATAATACTGTACATATATATCTATATTTGGCATCTCTGTGAAATCAAGCAAACACCCTGGTACAATAGGTAGTTTCTCAGTAAACTTCTCAGTGATCATTAGAAAATGGAGTTTCCTATTCCTATTTCAACACATTTCCTTATCAAAGTCTATGATAAGCAGCATTTGGTATCTTTGAGTGTAATCTATATAATGCACATATTTTATAAGGGTCACTGAATCTTTAACATATTAAAAAAACATATTTAAAACCGCAATTATAAGGCAATGGACATTTTGTTCAAAAGAAGACTGATCTGTTTAACAATTAAAACTTAAAAAAAAATGTAAACAATAAATTAGTCTAACTGGATCTTTTCCTGCTTCAAATAAAACTGTGTTGTATTCGTACCAATATGGATTCAGGGCACCGTAGTCATATAGTATCAATATTGTATCATGACATTTACATGACATTGTAAATTTCATAGTCTTGTCTAGACCTCTGATATTGCATTGTATCATAATGAAATTAGTGATTTGCACCGCCAAGTGTTTTGTTAACTTTTAAGTGCAATTTTGATTATTAACTAAGAAATTTTTACCTCCAAAGCTGAAAGAAAGAAGGGATCAACTCTCCCCTCAGTGCACTTCCATATTACTGCTTTGTACAAAATAAGTGGCTCCACTTTAACACTGGTAATTGCTAACAGCTTATTTATGCTCATTAGACAAAATGTGTGAGGATATCTGCTAAAGACCAACACGTGCCCGCTGAAGTGCTTTAACTTTCTTTTTTGTGTCTGTGAAACAGATTTGGAAATCTCAACTTAAAGCTGTGAAAATAGTTGTGGTGTAATTGTATGCATGTGTGCACTTGAGTGTGTTTGCCCTGTACCTGTGAAATGCAAGTGAGAACATTTATGAGTGAACTGCTGAGAAGCGTGCAGAAGTGTTTTCACTGATCTCCTTGGCAATAACATGACACTTTGTTTTGAGAATGCTATCAATCGCTCAACAGCTCCTCTGACGGCTGCAGCACATGGTGTACCAGAGCCTCACATCATAATCCTCCTACACACACATGCTCAGAAAAAACACACCCTTCCCCATGCAGCAGGCTCCTCCTTCCCCCCTTTCTTTAGAGATGAAACTTTGTCTTTCCTCTCCTTTGTTTCACTTAAGACTGCTTTCACAAACACCTATTTTTTAGATGAATATGAAAATGTATTTTTGTGAACGTGTGTTCTTGTGTCACATCATTTATATCAGCTGATTTACTTCAGCAGAGGAAACATTTCTCGCTTTATAAGCACTCAATGAAAAATCTTTTGAAACTGGAGGCCATTGCACAACTCACACTGTGATGAATAACAGGAAGGAGATATTTTCCTTTTCAGTAGTTATTGCCTGTCACTCAGTACAATCCTCAGTGGAGGCCTGCACAAATGCAAACCAAATTTAAGTTTAGACATTGGTTCAGTCGGGAAATACTTTATACTTTACCCTACTTTTATGCCATACGCATACAGCACACATTCAATGTTGTGCATTCCAAATTCATACTATGCAATTTTTTGTATGTGAGAAATCCCCAAATGTACAGAACTGTTCAGCACAATACAGTGGCTCAGATGTTATACTCACCAAATCCACAATGTGCACTGAACATGATGCTCTATACATAAGGGTTGGCAAAACATAAAGTTTTTCAGATTTACAAACATGTTTTAATATGAAATGACAATATACTGTACATTTCTTTTACTTCATCTGGCCATTACTGAGTTCAACACCGAATGACTTGATGTGAGAACAGAATAGATGCCAGGTCTTACTACTCAGTAAAGACTGTTTACAGGAGGAAACACAACAGTAGTCTGCATCTTCCACTACAAGAAAATTTATTTCTAATGTTTGGGCCAAAACGATGAATTATTATATTTACTATTTTTATCCAAGGTGTATTTTTGTGGTAAAAATCAAGACAAAACTGTTAACAGTTCATGGGGATCTAATGTAATTTTGCAGTCCAGGTGGATTCACCTAACTCCATGTCCACAATTAGGAAGATGTATCTTGAAAAGCTAACACTCCAAGTGAACTGCTGGATGGACAGACGAAGCACTGATGGACAGATAGATAGATGGACGGACATAAGCACAGACAGACGGACGGACGGACGGACGGACGGACGGACAGACAGACAGACACATAGATAGAGACTTTATCACTGCTCAGTTACCAGGTAAAGAGGCAGGAGCTACGAGTGTGACAACAGCCAGAGACATCTGAATGTCCATGTACAGAGATCAGCATGGATGCAGCCTGCTTAAGCAGCAGTTTTATCAGAGCTGGACAGAATTTCGAACCTGTCACACCAGCTGGGCAGCTTCATATATCTGCCACGGAAATATTTCACTAGTTCATCTGGGAAAGAGCCGTCTGAAAATGTTTTCAGGGACAGAACCTTTAAAAACTACTACAGCTTTTGATTGGACGACCGTTCGGCTCGTCACACTCATAACAGATCAGTCCATATCAAGCGACGCTGCTATGTATGAAGTAGCTCGCACTTTTGTTAGCCGTTAGCTTAAACTACCTTAGACTGTCGTCTTACTTTAAATTATACCACACAGATGCATAATTGAACACTTAAATGTGACATGAATCTCGTCAAAGACAATCCCCACTAAGTTTTCCTAGTAACCTTCTGAGGAGGGCAGATTTCGCCGAGTATCACTGAGTAACCATGACGACCATAGACTAACCAGCATGTCCGTGGAGGAATTCTGCATCTCTCCCAGTTTCCGAGCAGCAATCCCTGACTGGGGGAAGAGCAAAACATGATTTCTCTTAAGACAAGCTACAAGTTACATTCTTTGCCTCTCTTTCGAAGAATAAATTGAGTCCATTCGTGATTAAAAAAAAAACTCGGATAAGGAAACCGCTTGAGAGGCTGCTATTGTTTTTAGGCATGCAGTCACAGCTCCACCGCTCTTCCCTCAAGCCGTTCGACAATGGAAGGTGGCAAGACAGACATGCAGGATTTCAGACAATAAATCAGGCAGCTCTTACTACATTACATTACTTGATTTATTTGTGTTGGATGTGACTGACAGAGTGATAGTCCAATCACCTTCCAGGTAGGTTTTAGAATGTTTTTTTCCCTCTCCAGTCACTTTCTGTTAGATTTTAAATAAAGGTCAGGATGTCAAAGTTACAGAGTCCCTTGTCATCCTCTGCTTTTGAATACGACCTTGTGAAGCTGTTACCAAAAGACAACTGTAACTTTTCTGATGACCTGATTCGGTTTTGAATGTCATAGGTTAAATTTTGGAGTCAATCTTTTTCACTGCCTGCTTACGAACCATCTACATCAGTTTCCCTTTCAGGGTCGTAGAGGCTGGAGCCCATCTGAGCTGACATTGGGGGAGAGACGAGGTACACCCTAAACCAGCCAATTGCAGGGCCACATAAAGAGATAGACAGTCATTCAAACTCACACTCACACCTAAAGGGCAATTTGGAATCACCAGTTAACCTAATGAGTATGTGTTTGGTCTGTGGGAGGAAGCCGGAGTGCTCGGGGCTAACCAACGCATGGATGGTGAGAACATGCCAACTCCACACAGAAATGAAAATACAAAAGCACGCAACTTCATACAAAAAAACAGAACATGTTGGAGATGGACCGAAAATATCTCTTTTGAGAGGTGCTTCTAAAAATAGATTTCCAATCCAATTAAACTGCCAATGAAGCTGAAAGCATCAACAGGCATTATACCCAGACAATAAGAGTTTCTTTGACCACAAGAGTTTTTTTTGGGTTCAAGGTTCACTGATGAGAAAAAAATGCAAATAAATTAAATAAACTCTGACAGTGCCATGAGCTCATACAGTACATGTTGGTTTCTGGTGTTATCTGTGTCCCTATATCGAAGTTTGAAAAGTCACATCATAGCTTAAGAGAAAAAATATCACATACATCATGTAATGAATTAAATTACAGTTTGACACTGTACTTTGGTTACTGTCTTCCTCTATGCAGCCTTGAGTGCACCCTTTCTCCTATCAGGCTGATTCAATTACAGAAAGGAAGCCCTCATTGACTGTCTGGTGTAATGAAATCTGTGCTTATAGACTCAGACTGATCAGTGAACGTGCTGGTGAGTCATTTGTTTGGAGGATTTAGTCGGTTGTTCTTTCAGCAGCTGATAATTCTTTTAGCCTTTCTTTCCCATCTCATCACTTTATAACTTCAGCTGAATCAACATCCAGATGTGATTCAGTCCAAGTGCTCCAATGAAGTGCATGTGTAACCAAATGACCACCTTATCTGAGGCACAGTGTTCGCTCCACACACCAGCTCAAACTGAGTGACCTCAACTCAATATCCTGTCTGCTATCAATGAGATTATGCAGGCATGCTAACAACAGGAAATTTGCTCTCAAAGGGATTGACCAACAGCCGTTTATAGAGACTCATGACTCAGAGGTAAGTCATGACAGCGGACCGCACTGTAAGACAAGCTTGAAGTTATAATCAGACAGAGAGAGAGAGGGAGAGAGAGCACTGGGTTATCTGTGGGATTGTCATTTCACCACATGACTCACAGCTCCACTGGAGATAAACTGGAGGAAGTTTTCACTACAGCGACTAAGATTACGGTCATCACGGCAATATAGGGGACCAGAATAGACATACATGTGCTGTGAGTCATATGTTTGTGTGATGTTGTAGTATCAGGGAGAAGTCACATCGAAGAGTCACACAGAGCTGATGGACAACACATGTATGACTCTCAGAACTCGAGTGTGGCGATTTCTTAACATCCCATGATAAATAAAATCATACTCCTAACCATTGGGGCGTAGGTGGTTTAGTCTGATAGTGTGCTCTAACATCAACTGGAGATCGAGCCCAGCTCTGGCTGTCATATGTCGACGTGTCCTTGGACAAGACACTTAACCCCCAAGTTGCTCCAACTATTGCATCAGTGGCTAGAAATGGCTACGAAAGGACACTGATGTATTAGCTCATACCCTTACATAACAGCTCAGGACAATCAGTGAGTGAAAAGGTGTGATTTGTTAGATGTGACCTGCAGTGTAAAAAAAAGAAGCGGTCAGAAAGACTAGAAAAGTGCTTTATCAATAAGTCCATCAAGTATTAAGTCTATTTACCGGTTACTCCTTGGTCAGTGACATTATCAGGGCTTGGGCCCAACCAAAGCAGTTAAACTATGAACCATGTTAAGAAAAAATGCTTAACATCACCTGTCTGAATTAGCCAATTGGAGTCTGTTAAATCTCATTATCCCCTTGAGATGCTACTATGACTATTTTTCAGGGCTGGGAAATAACTTCTGTTTCAAAGAGTTTTTAACATATTACACAGCAAATTGAGAAGGGTTGAAATTTTGGTTTTGGTAATATTTCAGCAAGTGCAGGGTTACCTTTACTCTTGATGGAGCCAGATCCCTGAAAATATACTCTCAGCTGAAAAATAGTTTGTGTCATAAACAAATGCATCTTGCTGGTCTCCCTTTATTGGCCTTTCTGGACAGATGTCACAAACCCACATCATGAAAACTGTTTTAAATTTGTCTCTTTTAATACATGTGCCCTAACCAGGACTTACAGTCCTGCTCAGTATTATTGGCACCCCTTCATTATTTTCATTACTTTTACTATATCTTCAGAAATACATTTAAATGTACCAAATATATGGCATCAGGATCTTTTAATTGAAGGTCCAAAATACTTCAACAAAAAAAATAATTTATACAAGTTACATGTTGTAATATCAAAGAGGGAACTGAAAAAAACGTGTGCAGCAATAATGGCACCCCTCTTCAGTATTTTGCTGCACACCCTTTGGCACTGATGACAGCTTCCAAATGTTTCTTGTAGCCATCTTTCAGCTTCTTGCACTTCTCAGCTGGTATTTTCTCCCACTCTTCCTATGCAAATTGTTCATGCTCTTGAACATTTGCAGGGTTTTTTCCCCCAATGGCAGATTTCAGCCATACCAAAGATTTTCAATCGAATTGAGATCAGGACTCATTGCTGGCCATTTTAAAACAGGCCTTTTTTTTCTTTTCAACCATTCTGCGTGCTTTTGGATGTGATCTTTGGGTCTTTGTTTTGCTGGAGGGCCCACGATCTTCGACTAAAACCAAGTGTTCTTACACTGGGTAGGACATTTGACTCTAAAATTTCTTGATAATTCTCTGTTTTCATGATTCCTGTGATACGGTCAAGGCCTCCAGTACCTGATGCAGCAAAGCAGCCCCAAACCATTGTGGAACCTCCACCATGCTTAATTGTTGGTAGGGTGTTCTTTTCCTTGTAGGCTTTCAAGAGGTGGCACTTAAAACTACATATTCTAAATATGACTGCACGATCATAGTAGCTAGTGAAGTATAATTTACAAACCTTAATATGTGAACATTACTTCTGCCAAGTTTGAGTCTGATAAAGTGATGCAGAGCAAAGTTAGAGAGGTTTGTAAAGAAACTGTTTCTACTGTCACATTGTGTACTGAAACTTCATGGGTGCCAATAATGATGAGTAGGACTGTAAAAAAAACACCCTCAAGGAGTACCTTCCTAACACTATATAGAAATGTTGATCAAAATACAAACATTTAAGTGTTACAGTGTTTTCAATTTTAACTCCAAAAATAATCACAGTTCCACTTATTGAGAGTAAAAGTACCAATCGCCCAAAAGAGAGGGAACAACACTTTTGATGTTGTCCCATATAGACACTTAGAAAATGTTAATATGAACTCTGATTGTGTGTATTTGTTGAAGCATATTTTGATGCCTACACTAATGATTTTTGCCTTTAGTCTCAAAAATATCACCAGTTAATCCTTAAGTCAGAGAAGACATTTGTGCAAAGTTTGAGGAAAATTCCCTCAAGTCTTTTTGAGAACTTAAGCAACATCAGGCACAATTAACATTTGACCAATCTCCTTAAAAATTAGCAGCGTAAAGACAAATCGATCTGAATTGGTTATCCCATCATGTAAAAAATTCAAGTGCATCAGTGATGATACTGTAAAATAGCAATTACCAAGTTATGCACAATTATATCTATTCATTCATAATGATTGCATTATTGATGGCAAAACTTTCTTACAGTTACTGTGATCGATTTGTTGATAATCAGCATGCATAGTCTTTGGTTGTACAACACCTGCATCACATCGATATATATATATCACAAAGTAGAGCACTTTAAATTTAAAAAGTTGGCATTTTAATAACATTTTAGAAAACAAGCAATAAATGAAAAAAAAAGTGTAATGATGCGTGATAATGTTTAGAAATGTGAACTGATACAATTCTACTTATACCGATCAGATTATTAATTCTTGTTATTAATGTGATTCTTTAACAATTCCCCTGTTGAATTCTGTCGTTTTTCAGTTTGAAAAAAGTCCTACATACGCTTTTGGCAACAAAATGAAACCTGTCACTACTGTTATTCAATGTCATACACGGACTAATGCTTCTGCAGGTCACTGGTGTTTCCACCCACTAAAAACACTGTGTGGTAAGTGGTTTTAAGAAAATAAAATGAAAATGAAGCCAAAACTGTAAAGCAAAAAGACTTATGATATTGATTCTTCGAGTGAGTTGTAATGGGTTCTTAATTGGAACTGATTTGTAATTTATATTCCTTGCAACAATAACACTTAAATTAAAATACATTTAAGATAGTTGTGATTTACTTCTGAGGTCAAAGTCTAAGCACAAATGCTGAAACATTGAACCCCCAGAGAAAATCTAAGGACAAAACAAGTGCTGCACACAACGCACTACTTGTTACATCTAGATTATCTTGTGTGCATGATTGTGGGAGCCAAAGTTTGATTATATTTGAAACTTTCATGATCCCCCTGCATTAACCACTTGAATAGATAATGGATAAGATTATTTAAAATTACTTTGGACTATCCTATTTGCATGACTGAACTTTCGTGTTTTAAATATTGATTCATAACAGACTTAAATGCAGAGCTGCAACTCAACAATCATCTGTATAAGTTCCGTCTCTTCCTGCTGACATAAACAGGTCACATCCTGTATTTACATTCGCTTTCACCTAAAGCTGTTCTTCTTTGTTTCTCACACATAACAGTTCGCAAAGGCTACATTGTCATCACATTTGCATTATAGACCACAATTTCCTCCTCTTATACTGAGGTCTTCTACTTGAGAGAAACAGCAGAAGTCCCATGTCTTTCTCTTGTCATTTTGATATATTTCTAAATAAAGCAGCCCATTCAGCAGTTTGAAAACAATCAATGAGACATTATATCGTAATATTGCTATCAACATTAATTACACCATAGTTCTCTTGAGCTGGTTTTACCAAACTTTGCCATGAGATCTCCAGTAACATCAGCTTCCGTTTGGGACCCTTCTCTTAGAAAACTTTTCACATTCATGGCACATGATGATGGCAAATATCAATCACAGGTAACATCTTCAAATATAATACACTTTTATCAATGATAAAATATTCAGTTATTCATTCATAACATTCAACATAATTTTGTTATGTTGTTACTTCTATTGGTTTCCTTTAAAATCATGTTTAACACTAAGAGGTAAGTAGGAACTTTCAAGCTGTTGGGCAACTTTATAACATATCAGAGTTGGCTGTAGTGGCTGCTTCATTCTGATTGGCTGGTATATATCAGGGTGAGTATTTTGTCCTTATTTTATGAAATTTTTAGATAAATGTAGAAGGCATGTGTTTTCATCAAGCAGCAATTAATCAGATTAGTTTAAAATGCTGTATAAAACTGTTGTCAAAAAGAACATTTCATAAAGGTTTTTCCTTTGAATGCATTTTTCTGCATTTTTGCAAGGTCCACACCTTAGGAAACAACAAACAAATAGATAAATTAGGGGTTTCTATAGTGATCAATAATCTATCAATAATCTATATTTCTCTTGCTTCAGTCTTTTGCTAAATCTCTCCTCCATCTGTGGTTAAAAATATATTATGATGACAATAAATGTGTTGTGCTACGCCTTTGCAAATATTGTTAAATTGCGCCACCTGATGTTGAAATTGCAGTGGTGCGAAAATGTGGCCCACTTTACTGTTTATTTCCCAGCTACAGACAACAAGACAACAGATTTTTTCCACTGACTAGAATTAAAATCACAAATTAAAATCTTACAGAAATAACTAAACAACATTTACAGAACCCTGTATATTAATCTGCACCACAAGAATTCCCTTTTTTGAGAAAAAAATAGGTCAAAAATAAAAATCAGTTCAAATGTAAGCTGTCATTGTTGTGCAATGCACCTTGGGCAGTGAAGTCAAAATAGTCACATCGTTTTAAGCTTTATGCTTTCAATGAGTGTCATCCTTACTTTTTATTTTCACCTGAGGTAGGGCTGCACAGTTCATCCCAATATAAGAATTCCCATTCTTTTTAAGGTGATATGAAAATGCCAAGAGCTTTTATTAAACATTTTATCTGTTTGTCGTAATATACACAATAGCAGATGAAAAGTTAGAGCAAAAATTAAGTGATCATTGTGTTTTTCTGAAGTTACATGATTTATTTAGTGGTCATGTAATTGGCATAACCTGATATTCTTCATAAAATATATGTTGATATGTGAGAAATTACATTGGTAGACCTATTTTTCATACAGTAATCTGTTTGTGGGTGACATGTATACCATTGAAAGTGATTTATTTTGTTCCTTTTCATCTGTAAGTGAGTGAAGTAGACTGACTGGAATCATATGATCAGGGGATCATGCACTAGGAGATCATGCACATGGGGGGTGGGGGGGGGCAGTATCCTGCTCTAGGGCATTCAGCAGTGTACAGGCAGTGACCTGACACCTCATCTGACTTGAACCAGCAACCCTCCAGCTCCCAATATAAGTCCTGACAGACTAAACTGCTGAAGTGAGAAAACAGGGAGTTAAATGAATTACGATTCCTCCTGTTGCAGTCTATGTGATTGTGCTGTATAGGCTGTGATGACTGCTCATAGCTGAAGGTAATGCTCAACAGTTTACTTGGCAGAGACAGCACATGGTTCAGCATCTTTGGTTTTGATGAATGTCATGTTAAATTTGATCATATGACAGATTAAATCGGGACTTTGTCAAACCAAGCCCTTCACAGGAATCAACCCTGTATCAATCCACACCTTCCTTGATAGCTGTTATCATCAAATGGTAAAAGGTTTCTGCACCCATCCCTTTGTTATCATGAACTTTAATGGAGAATTTCAGAGGTGTGCTATCCGTGCAAAGTGCTGTAAGTTCCTCCCTGTCACTTCTGCTTACATTTGGACAGACAGATAACATGCACAGAAGATAAATGCTGTTAATCTTTAAAATATGACAGCCCATCCCTGAGAGTTTAGTCTTATCTTGTCTCAGTGAGAGTAAACATGGAGTTTGTCAGAGCCTTATTATCAAAGATTAATTTTCAAGCCTGTAATCATCTCGTTTTTAATGGAAAAATGTAGCTGATGACAAATGTTTTATATATCAACAAAATTAACATTGATTCCATGTCATGTTAAATGAATGATGAGCACTCTCTCATTTCTGTCTCAGATCAGTGTATGATTCTGTCCACTGAACATCATACTTAACACAACACTAAAGTAGATTAGATCCAGTGAAATTCCTATTTGAACCATAATTGCACATTATTTCCCTGCACACCAGTCTTCCATTTGCATTTATATGACAACAAAAGCCCTCAATCTCAGATAACATATGCATAGAAGATCGAGCATTCGGTCACAGACCATTGCTTTTCTTTGTGCCCGATATAATTTCTCATTCTCCTAGGCCCTATTCACACACCCCTTGACAATATGCAAATAATGTCCCTGGGCTACCATTGTAGTGCAGCACTTGAACAGTGTGAGGGAGACAAACACTTTTGTTTGCTGCAGTTTTGTTTTCAAATTCCTTTAAAAATGGCTGCAGCTCATCATCACGCAGGAGCATAAACAAAGAGATTGATGTGATCTCTTAATGTTGTTTCGAAATGAGAGGCTGTATTGTGAAAAAAAATGGAAATGAGATGTTCACATTTATACAGCTCAGCTCAAATTATTAAACCTTACACTCGGTTCTGTACATTTAGCTGTTTGGAGCTTAAGACATTTAACACAACCACCGCAAATGATTGAACTTATGAGGACAAGAGCAGAAACATTGAGAGAATATTTCATACGTACCATATAATATGAAATAACTGTAGTGCCATTCTCTTTTGGTAATACACCTGAGCTGATAGGCGTTACGATGCTTAAGGATTTTACCCCTAACTTTCATGGGTTGTGACTGATTCTGTAGATTTATTGCTTTAAACCTCAATCAGATTTAGCTTTGCTGGCCATAAGCTTACACAGACATAAGGGAACTGTTCTGTATGCTCTCTATGCTAATAATAATAAAATCAAACAGCTTTACACCTGTGATAATGATGCTAAGTAAATATGATCTTATGTAGAAAGGTGAAATCTGGGCCCATCTGAAAGAGCAAAATCATTTTACAATAATTTACAATAAGAAAGTATGCATTCATAGATGTCTGATGAGTAAGAAATTAATTGATGATTTCTGATTGGTCCAGATGAGCTGTGGGAATACGTACAACCAAGTGTTATCAATACAACAATACAGCATCTAATGCTTATGCTTTTTATGCTTGATGTGATTTTATATCTGTATATCACTGCAAATTCAGTTTTGTAATAAACAGAAAAGACTCGGGGGTCTTGGCTTGGTCACTGGTGTCTGAAAAAAAGCTGAGATGAAACATCTGCACATTCTTTTGATAATTTTGTTAAAGTCTGGTTTAAATCCCTCTGGGAGTCTATTTGTCAGTGTAACTTGCATAAATACAGTCCTGATCAAAATCTTAAGACCAGTTGAAAAATTGCTGGAATATGCATTTTGAACATTTGGACCTTAATGAGGTTTTAAATAGAGCTACAATATGCAAAAGCAAGAAGGGGGAGTGTGACAAAAAGCACTTTGAAAAAGTTATTTATTGAAAACAACAAGTAAACTGAAATAGGCTGTTTATTAGCTGATCAAAAGTTTAAGACCATAACTTGCAGATGTGATGCCTGATGGACACTGATTTCTTTATATATACTGTATGTCTTCTGTCTGATTGTCACTCTGTTTGTCCTATTTGTTAAAAAATGTTCTATAAATAAAGTTGGAAAAAAAAAAAGTTTAAGACCATAGCTCAAAAAATTACAAAAACTCTCCAAACCAGAACAAAAAAATTTCTCAATAGGACTCAGTAATGAGTAGCTCCACTATTCTTGTTAATCCCTTCATAAATTGGTTTGGGCATGCTTGATTCGAGTGTTTCCAGGAAGCTTTTGGGAACATTGCTCCAAGTTTTAAAGATGGCTTCACGAAGGGCATCAACTGTCTGGAACTGATGACCATTTTTATAAACTTCCCTTGCTATCCATCCCCAAATGTTCTCTTTGGGATTTAAATCAGGGGAACATGCGGGATGGTCCAAAAGAGTGATGTTATTCTCCCTGAAGAAGTCCTTGGTCACGCGAGCATTGTGAACTGCAGCGTTGTCCTGTTGAAAAACCCAGCTGTTGCCACACGGACGAGGGCCCTCAGTCATGAGGGATGCCCCCTGCAACATCTGCACGTAACCAGCCGCCGTTTGACGACCCTGCACCACCTGAAGCTCCAGTGTTCCAGTGAATGAAAAAGCAGCCCAGATCATGATGGACCCCCCTCCACTGTGCTGGGAAGAAAACATCTCAGGTGGGATCTCCTTGTCATGCCAGTAACGTTGAAGCCATCTGGACCATCAAGTTTAAATTTTTTCCCATCAGAGAATAAAACTTTTTCCACCTTTCAATGTCTCATGTTTGATGCTTCCTGGCAAAGTCTAAACGGGCAGTTTTGTGGCGTTAAAGGAGACGAGGTCTTTGAATTCGTTTTTGTTTTTTAAACCCTTTTCCCGCAGATGCCATCTGATGGTTATTGCGCTGCAGTCAGCAGCAGTAAGGGCCTTAATTTGGGTCGAGGACCGCCCTGGGTCTTGACGGACAGCCAATTGGATCCTCCGGCTCAGCGCAGGTGTAATTTTTTTGGGTCTACCACTTGACTTTTTCCTTCCATAATGCTCAGGATCTTTCAAAAAATGTAGAATGACTGTCTTACTGTGTCCAGCTTCAGCAGCAATGGCACGCTGCAAGAGGCCTTGCTTATGCAGCTCGACGATCTGACCACGTTCAAGAAGAGAAAGCTTCTTAGCTTTAGCCATCAGGAGGGCATGACCGTGTGAATGCCTGACAGAAAAAGAAATTTTAAGCAGATTTTGGCTTTAATAGCCTGTGGTCTTCAACTTTTGATCAGGTGATAACCTATTTCAGTTTTTTTTTAATTACAAGTTCCAAATGTTTTTTGTCGCACTCCCCCTTCTTGCTTTTGCATACTGTAGCTCTATTTAAAACCTCATTATGGTCCAAATGTGCAAAATGCATATTCACGCAATTTTTCAACTGGTCTTAAAGGAAAAGTTCGGTTCCTGCAGCTTTTACATTGTTTCTAGAATGAAGAACAACAATATACTCACCCAGAAGGCTTTCCTGATGCAAACGGTGCTTCGGGAGATATTTAGATCCAAAATCGAGCAGCGGACACCGATATAATGTAGCCTGTAGGGCATAGATCGCCGCTCCTAAAAACTGCATTAATCGTCCAAAAACTCATGTTTTTCACCAATATTCCATCATGATTCGCGCCGAATGGACGGCCATTGCAGCCTGTGTCTCTCCACACAGCGCTGTGTGGCTGAACCAACGAGTTTGTTTACATGCTCTTCGCGCATGCGCAGTGCGGCTCATTGTTTCAGGGCAGCTACAAATCGACTTTCTTCTTCCAGTTTTGTGCAAAATGGACGAATATCTATGGGATGAAGATGTTGTGGAGGAGGACTTTGAATATGATGGGTGTCCTTACAGTTTGGAGCCACAGTATACAGATAAGGAGCTGATAGAAATGAAGAAGTGATCGCAACGCTCCGGAGAGTACTGCGCATGCGCAGAGGTACCCGGTCTTCTTCGTCAGTTCAGAGGTTAGTTCAGCCACACAGCGCTGTGTGGAGAGACACAGGCTGCAATGGCCGTCCATTCGGCGAATCATGATGGAATATTGGTGAAAAACATGAGTTTTTGGACGATTAATGCAGTTTTTAGGAGCGGCGATCTATGCCCTACAGGCTACATTATATCGGTGTCCGCTGCTCGATTTTGGATCTAAATATCTCCCGAAGCACCGTTTGCATCAGGAAAGCCTTCTGGGTGAGTATATTGTTGTTCTTCATTCTAGAAACAATGTAAAAGCTGCAGGAACCGAACTTTTCCTTTAAGATTTTGATCAGGACTGTACGTGAACCATCGACTTCTTTGGATTTTTGTCTTGCAAAGGGAACTGATGAGATTTATTTGATAAAAATTCCTTATTAGTTCCGCCTATCAATCCAACTACTTATTGATCCTTTGATTCCTGTGAATTTTCTAAGAATGGAAAAAATGAAGGCCAACAGATTTTCTGTGACACTGATATCAAACACATGACACTTCTGATCAGAGGTGTGAGAAAATATTGATAGCCAAATATATTACTGATATTTTGTGTACTATCTTGATATGTGATTATTCAATTATTTATGGAAATGTTGACATTAGTTTGAGTTAAGTATTTTTTAGAGGAATAAAGTGATGTATTGATCAGTCTACAGCAGAGGTTCCTGAACATTTTAAGCTCAAGCCCAAATGAGAAGTTTTCTTTCTTACTTCCAGAAATAGAATACATAATCTATTATTTGTAGATTGAGAAATGCACAAGCATGTTTCAAACACATATGAAAAGTTTTACCTGAAGCTTTGACTCATTAGCTCAAATCAACTTTATTTATAAAGCACTTTAAAAACAATTGCAGTTGAGACAAAGTGCTGTACATGAATAAACAAGGCATAAAACAATTTAAAGCAATGGACAACATAAAACAGGTAGGACACTAAAAGAGTTGTTTCGTTGTATAAAGCAAATTACAAAAACTAAAACAAGTACCTAAAAATAAACCATAAAACACTAAAACAGGAGCAGAGTCTCACGTGGGGTTAAAAGCCAATGAAAAATGCTGCTTGAAAAAAAAACTCTTCTTGACTTGAAAATAAAGATTCAACTGTGAATGGCCAACAGTGTTTCGCAGTTTTTTACACAGCTGTGGCTCCCTCTCTATTTAATATAGTTTATTAAATCATCTGAAATATTAGCACAGATGTTGTAAGATCTATAAGTAATTATGTGTTTAATACTTGGAAATTCTCAATATCAGTGTCAATATCATTGAAAGTTAAGGTGATTATGTTTTCCACACTCAGGCAGAACTAAATAAGACTTAAGTGAATATCTGTTCTTTTGGTTTATCAACAATTCATACACACACTCAAAAACACACTAACACACACCCACTCGCACACACACAAATAAAAAAATATGACCTGTGTCTCCTTCACCAGAAGATGGCAGCACAGCTCCGCTGCGTGTGCACTGAGCTAACTCACTGCTGAGAGAACAATCCTGTTTCCTCAGAGAAAGTAAGGACACAGTTCAAAGTCTGTGTGTGTGTGTGTGTTACAGAGTGTGTGTGATTGTTAGTGTGTGTTGAGTCATCCTACGGAGCCAGACAGTCTAACTGCCTCGCTGCCTGTCCACCTATCTGTCCATCTGAGCCTCTATCTGCCCGTCTGTCTCTCTGTGTGCTTGACAGAGCATTAGATCTGCGTCACAGCAACAACACTCAGACTTTATCTCCACAGTCATTTCCCATGATAGCACTGGTGTTGATTTATTCAAATTACCAGCCTTAGATTTTTGTAATCGTTCATTCTGTTTACAGGCTGATTAAACACAATCACAGCCACTCAAAGCGTCTAAAAGAGAATTCATGAGATGAAATAGAGAGCGAATTTATTTGTAAGGCAAAAGTTTATTTTGGATCAAAACCACAATCTTGATGAAATGTCACATCTGTTGTCATCTCAGTGTGAAGTTTTATGATAAACACAGCACCAAAGACTTCATTTACCACAGTGGAAAAGATTAATTAGCTTTTCCTCACAAGCTTTTAGTTTTCATTTCACATCTTCATTTCACGCGCCTTTATGTGGTTGTCACTTAGGGTGTGAATTTAGGTGCCAGCTCTGATTCTGGGCCCACAATTTAGATCAAAACCAATTCTTCTTAAACCAGTTCATGAGTCATAATATATCCCTTATGTGTTTTACAAAAGCTCCTTATTTTAGGGTTTGATCCTCTCTCCTGTGCACAAATGTCTGAATTATGTGATCTGACGCAAAAAAAACAACAACAACAAAAGTATGATAACAATATGGAGCATTTGTGTTTGTATTTGTAATGGTTTGATCAGCTGATTACGATAATATAGACACAACAGACAATGAAAAGCAAAAAAAAATGTTTGAACTGAAAATGCTTTCATATTTTATATGATTTAAATTTCTGGGCTTAGGCAAGCGAGCCTGGTATTAGTTATATGTATCTGTTAAAAAAAAAGACAATAATGAATTTGAAGTCTACATGTATATGATGCTGTGCGAGCAACACTTTCAGATCAAGATTATTGAAAAGATTACTTTAATATCAGGCTTGTATAAAAATCTCTGTACTAATTATTTAACTACAAGTTCTGGTGTAGGTTATGAGCTAATACTTTTAAATTGTTTCTTAAACACTTCACTTACTGTATATATAAATATAATCAGGACATTCAGCTCACACTGGATGTGTGTGGCTGATGGATGTGATCGCTCTGGCGTAAGACTTGCTGTGGCTTTTATGCCAAGCACATGTGCGACGGTGTAGCTGCATCTCCCTGCAGTCACAGCTCTATTGCTCGAAAAATATCACCCCAATAATAAACTTCTGCAGAAAGTTTAGTGAAAGCAATATTAAAAATCCCCCCAATGACTTGGTTTGAATTACTGAGCAGGGAAAGCCACAGAATGGGAGCAGCCTGAGTAAACAAGGGGAGTTTCCCCACAGAGAAGGCAAATTGAGTTTTAACCTTGAGGGGTGCAGACAGGACGAGTGATTCCATGTTTTTTTGTGACATATTCTCCTGCTGTGGACCGACCGGATTCATCAGCCAGGACGACAAATAAATCAAAAATCCACCAGCATGTTTGTTTTGTCTCAATATAGAAGTGCTTCTGTGTTACAGTCTTAAGTTTCTGCCCATTTAATTGAGGTAATTTGGATAAATGTTCCACATCAGATCACTTTATCAAATCAGGAAGTAATAGAGAAAAATAGAAGAAAGAAAAAATTAATTTGCTATGCATGTATTCATATGTAAAGAACTATCAGTTCAAACTTTAACCTGCACATGGAGCTAAACCCTCTGAGATTCACACATCATCCTGAAAGTTACTCATTATTAGTGCTTGGCAGATTTTAAAGGGACAGTTTATGATTTTTGGAGTTGGTTGAATTAAGTTCTTGCCAACAATACTTAAAATGCCTATAGTCAGCCAGGTAAACAAAAGTTAATAAAAGAAACGGTCAAGCATGATTTCCCTTTTTAAATAACTGTTTTTTTGTTTAACATTGGCTTTTTAGTGTATATAGAGCTTTATGCTCTATTGTAAAGTGTCTTGAGATAACACTTGCTGTGAATTGGCGCAAAGATTGATTGGCTGAATTACTGTTTTTATGTACTCTCGACGCCATTGGAAATGAGAGCACGCTCTCAACGGAAATTCGAGATTAAATAAAGAACGAATGAATGAATGAATGAATAATGGAGTTAAAGTATAAGTTCGGTTTCTACAGCTTTCACATTGTTTATAGAAGGAAGTAGAACAATATACTCACCCAGAAGGCTTTCCTGATCCAAACAGTGCTTTGGGAGATATTTAGATCCAAAATCGAGCGGCGAACATCCGTTTAATGGTAGCACACGGGGCATGTATAGCGCTGCTCCTAAAACTGCATTAATCGTCCAAAAACTCATTCGTTTCACCAATATTTCATCATGGTCCGCTCGGGCTACTCCTCCAAGACAGTCCGGTGTCGCTCCACCCATGTTTTGTGACTGTGCTGACCTCTGAACTGGAAACTGCTCTCTGGAGAGCTGTTCTTCTCTTTGCCTCCGCGTCCTCCTTTCGATGAGCTCCTCATCTGTAAACTCTGGCTGGAAACTGTAAGGACACCCATCATATTCAAAGTTCTCGTCCACAACATCTTCATCCGATAGATATTTGTCCATTTTGCACAAAACTGGAAGAAGAAAGTAGTTGAGTAGCCGGCGGTCTTCCCCTGAATCAATGAGCCGTACTGCCCATGAGCGGCAGCCGTAAAGGAAGTTTTAAGTTCAGAGGTCAGCACAGTCACAAAAACATGGGTGGAGCGACACCGGACTGTCTTGGAGGAGTAGCCCGAGTGGACCATGATGAAATATTGGTGAAACTAATGAGTTTTTTGGACGATTAATGCAGTTTTAGGAGCGGCGCTATACATGCCCCGTGTGCTACCATTATACGGATGTTCGCCGCTTGATTTTGGATCTAAATATCTCCTGAAGCACTGTTTAGATCAGGAAAGTCTTCTGGGTGAGTATATTGTTCTACTTCATTCTATAAACAATGTGAAAGCTGTAGAAACCGAACTTATCCTTTAGTCTGAGAACATGTTTCAAAGGGGGCTCATGTCTGGACAAATTTAATCTGGTTTTCCAGATTAAATTTTCCATTCGAAACTCAGAAATCCCAACTTCCCAGTACAACTGAAATGCAGCAAAAGTTACTGGAATATTTCTGTGATTAATTTCCGCAAGAACAATGGTAATACTCATGTTTCAGGAAATGTTGTTTTTCAGGACTTTCCAAAATACCAAAGAGAAAATTTAAGAAGTAAACATTGTGTGGAGTGGACAAAAAATCAGATCTTTAAGCAGCAGCAGTATCACTGTAGGGCATGTGTCGATAACTCTAGCAACTATCTTGAGAACATCGGTAGTCTTTATGGTAATGTTGCCTTCAGGGTTCAGGCTAGTATCAGCAACGCTGACAGGCCGACATAGTTTTCTCACCTTCGGCTCTGTTTGACTGACAACTTCATTGAAAGAGCTCAGAGAATTCACGTTAATACCATTGGAGAGAGCAGAGCGAACACTTTGATTTAATGAGAAGCTTCATTCGCTGCGTCTCTTGTCCTACTCCCAAGCTTGCCCTTTTGAAAGAGGATCTGGTTACTGCTGCAGGAAAACAAGGCAGTTTTATCTCCTGGTGTCAATAATGATGAGCTGAAAGTGAGTTCCCTGAAAGTGAGACCTCTTAGTTCCACCCTTTTATTTCTGTTTTTAACACCTTACCTGAGACAAAGGCTGAGGATGAAAAATGGCTGTATACCTCAAAACGTTTCAAGAGGTGGACACACAATAAGGCTTTGTGGCCTTTGCGAGCTGCGGTGGTTCAATAAAACGCTTTGATATGAGGAATAATGTCCGTGTGTGTGTGTGGAGGAGAGAAAGAGAAGAAGAAAAGGAGGAGAGATGAAAGAATCACGTTTATTGTTGGAAACAGTTTGAGGTTTTCTGAATGCAGACCAACTCACCGTGATGCATGAGGTTCAGTTTGGGTCTAAAATAATGCAGAGTTTGAAGTTGACATGATGATGTCTGAGGGGTAACTAAACTTTAGAAGATGAAAAGCTTCAGAGCAGGCCCATAATCATTTAAAACTATTATTAATGATTTCAATGGATTTATGGTGGCCTGTTACAGTGAAAAGGTTCTAAAGGTTGTCTTGATAATGCAGCGCTGTCAATGTTTTGGTATGTGTATCTACTTACGACCAAGTATCAAGATGTTGGTGTATGTTTTTGTTTTGTTTTGCCTTATACTTCACTCATTTACAAAAAACTTGAGCAAATTTTTGGTCTCTGTGGCCCTTGACTGAGTGTATTAATTTCTCCTTGTCTTTTTTTTGTCTTATGTATGGTTAAGAAGAAAGGATAAAGGGCTGCTAAATGCTCTAAAGCTGCATTCACACCGCAAGCGACTCTGCGATCAAAATCGCGTCGCCCACTAAAGTATTGTCGTGTGCTCATTAATACCTCATTTTGGTAACCGTTGCCGTCGGCTGTCGATTGGTGGCATCACGTCCACTCGAGTTTCACCGCGATCATATCATATATCATATAATAGGATGTATAAGCAAATATTATTCCAACTGTATTCTTTTCACTCACCTATCAAACACAAAACACTGCAGCTGATGCCCTGCAGCAGCATTGTTTGTGAGTTCTCTGTGGTCCATCAAGGCAGAACTAATGTCCTCACTGACTAATGTTTTCCACACAGGCATAACTTGCCCCTCCGTAGTCTGGATGAATAACTGTCTGCCCAGGGCATTGTCACACGTGCACACTCTGCTGATTGGCTGTTGCCGCACAGCCACACACAACATCGCCTGAAACGCTCAACTTTTTTAAAATTTTGACATCGCGCAACGAGTGAAGTGATCTTATTGTACGCAGCAAACGCATCGCAGGAGGGTTAGCCCCGCCCTATCGCGGCTGTACTTTGACTTTGCATGGAGACTGATCGCCAAGGTAGTACAAGTAGCGTCCGGTGTGTGAGCACCATAACAGTCATCCCTAAATCGATTTAAAATTTCAATAAACTGTGAACTAGAAGAAATACATTTAAATCTAGTAAGTATGTCAAGCAGAGTATCCACCATATAAGACTAAATGCATTAGTGCAGCGACTCGACACACCATCAGATAGTTAATGAGCAATTATGACCCCGGCAATTCATCTCTGCTGATGAAAAAGGTGTACCATCATAGGGGGATTTTGAAAATATATTTTTATTTATATTCTCTTTTTATTCGAAAAGCAAAACCTTTCTTCCAATTCACTTTGCGCAAAGCATCTGTTGTAACTGCTTAAGCTGTTTGATTGCTCCATCAACACAGATTCAGGACATTCAGGACATTTATTCTATTTTAATTTGTTTTGCTGGGATGAAATGTAAATTCTGTTTCACTCTAGAGTAGGAGCTCTCAGTCTTTTCAGCCTGCTGTTCCTACCATCAACATCAAAGTTATATAGTGCCAGTGAAGGTGATACAGACCCCCTCAGACCATGACAGAAGTGTCATCAACCTGTTGTAAGATGATGTACCATCACAGTAACTCTAGAAATATTATATTAGGGTGGAAAAACTACCTTGTGTTTGTTAAAAAGCTAAGGATTTTTTTTGACAAATTACCCACATAAAAGCATAAATCTCACCCAATTCCTTTGTAACTAGAAAAGCACTCGGAGAGCGCAGACCTCCACCAGCACAACAGTCCTCTCCCTTATTGTGATTTTTACCATAAATATTAGTCCTACCTTTATTTCATGTAAATATTTAGATTTCTTGACCATGAAAACATACCATTAGCAATAATGATATCTATTGTAGTTCAGTAGTTGTTCACGAAAATCCCATTTTTCGTCATGGCGGATCCAGACGGTGATCCGGATCAACACCAAAATTAAATCAGTTCTTCCTTTTCCCATGCTGAACATATCCTGAAAATTTCATCAAAATCCATCCATTACTTTTTGAGTTATTTTGTTCACAGATGGACAGACAAACAAACTCTCCCAAAAACATAACCTCATGGCAGAGGTAATAATTATTTCATGCATTGGCCAAAGAAAGTATTTAAATACATAAATAAAAGTCAAATCTTTAATCTGACCAGAACATAAAATGATCTAATTTGCCTTGCCCTTCTTTTCTAGAACACAAATTAACAAAATAAAAATAAAACGCTTTAGGCTTTGGTTGGAGTGGGTTCTGTCTGTGAACTTACCATGTGTTGAGTCTCTCAACTGTGAGGGTGGACTGGGTTCACTTCAGGCCTGAAGTCCAGTATCAATGCGTGTCTATCTTTCTGTCGTGCCCTCTGTCCAAGTCTATTCCCTGTCTCTTCACTACCAATAAAGACGAAATGCAATAAAACAATTAATCCACCCACATGGCAGATCCTTGTTTTCAAGATGACAAAAGTATCAGTCCTTACCTTTCATTGTGTAATTGCTTCTTCACAGTTTAAAAAGCTGCTGCCATTCTCTTTCACAAGCTTCTGTATCAAATACAATTTAATAAGCATGCAAACACCTGATTGTAATTTTTAAATATCCCCCTGTGAGCCTGACTTGTTTAATCAATGCTTTAGTACTTCAGATACAACCGTCACGGTTGCTTCTGACTCTTCAATGTTGTTGGAAAGTAGATTCAATAATCACAAGCAAATATTGACTACCTGAGGCAAAGGCTTTGGAAAAGTGTAAACTAGAGAGAATAAGCATTTATCAACTTTATCCTGATTGACAGGTCGCCATGGTGATGACTTGTCAATCAAACGTTGGCCTAAGGCAGCATAGCTACTCTCACTGTTTTACAACAATCATACCAGAGGAAGAACAATCTTTAAGTGAAATATTTTGTTTCTTACTGTAGAAATTTAGATTATCAACTTATTTAAAATGACTTTTGACTGCTATTTCATATCATTAAAAGTAAATGAATCTATTGTTGACTCTGTAAATCATCTTTTCAGACAGCAGAGTGTCCTTTGCTGAGCAGAAGAAAAAAATTATTTATTTGCTCTACTTTTTAAGACCTTATTTCAAACTGCATTCGTTTGCAGTTGAAAATTTAAAAAGTAGAATTTAGTGTTTTGCTCAGAGTTTAAACATGAAATCATAACTTGTGATAAAAATACCAAATATTTCTATTAGACCCATTTAAATGAAAAAAAAAGTTAATCATTTTTCATTTTAAATGTAACAAATGCTTGATATCTAATTGAACATTATCTCCAGTATGGCTGCTCCCATCATTGAAGACAACAAACTCACGAGGGGCCTTCCACAATGAATTAAGGCATAACCCCACAATTTTTTAATCATATAATCGTTTTGTCTGCACAGATCCAGTCTTTTGGGTGCCTGAAATGCCCATTTTTGAAAACGGGACCCTGAGTAAAGAAATCTGAAATGTAGGCCATGCACTTCCATGTGGATAACGAATCAGATATTTTCAGAAACTATAACACCATAGCCCTGTCTCTCCCTTACACCACATGTGCACTTCCCCGACAGTTGTGTTAGTGCTGCTTAAGTTACTGAGCATGTTATGGCTTTTACAGCAAAATCTACGACCACCATTAATAACAAGCAGAACAGCACACACCAGTGTTTGTTTGCATGTCTCATGATGTCTGCACATGCTCCACGTCTTCTCTTGTATTGGATTATGTCTGCAGCAGTGTTAGGCGCCACTTACAGGCCTGGCATATATACCACAGCGTTTTCATGTGGACGGACACATTTCTTGAAGCCATGCAGAGCTTATAGAAAACGTTTTGAAAACAAAGGTTTTTGACAATGTGGCACACACAGCTTTCATTCGCTGTCTGTACAATGAACCACACAAAAGTCTCTACCATGACGTGATCATTGAACTGTATCATCAATCATTCATCAAAAATATGAGCATATTTAGCATGCTCAGGCTTACTCTGCAGACTGACCATGCGAAGCTGCAATAGGGGGGAATGCTTCATGCACATGACAGAAAGAGCACAACATGCAGCATTACAATCATCTAATGAGGATTAGTCTGTTGTTGTCATCATCAGGGCCATAATCGTAACTGAGAACCAATGAATTGCTTGCTACTACAGATTCATGTTTGAACTGAAGCCTCCACTTTTCAGGCTGATGCTCCTGGCCTTCATTCAAAGAAAGTGAACAATGAAAAGTGTTGGTAACTGGGAGAGAAAGAGGTGAACAACAAGAAAAGAAGCTACAGGCCAGATTAAAGTCCAAGCTGCCCACTTTGACAACAGCCTCTTCTGAAAACAGAGTAATTTTAACTTTTTTTTTCACATAGTTTTTTTAACAGTAGCCAGGAACTGAAAAGAGTTTCACTACTTATATTGTTTTCTGCTTCATCAGAGTTTTGCCAAAGGCTCATTCTTTACAATGATACCTGTCAGTTCTTTTCTGTCAAGGCATTTATAAGATTTACACCTCGGGGACTTCTGACAGGCCCAACCCAGTGCTGCACAGAAGTTGCAAAGTTGGCAATAAACAGTACCTGGGTAATTAAATCTGATAATTTCGCTAGTCTTTCGTGTATCTTTAACCACTACATTCTTCTTTGTGTAATCAAGTACTCTAACAGTTATACTGGCAATTAACTGAGTAATGGGACAAGGGTTACATTGCGCAATTTTTTACACTGAATCACCTTGGTTTTATTGAAAAGCATCAGCAACACACAAAACAGAAAAAAGACAGGTCTTTTGAATTAACAATTAATTCCTTTTTTGAACATTTTGATCATGAACGGGATCCCAAAACTCACTGCAATCAAATTAAAAAGTTCTTGGATGTAAAATGTATGTGCACATAATAAACATTACACAAGGCAAGTAGCCACCACAGTGGCCCCGTTAACATGGGTAGTTTTCCTCAATCTGATTGAAATCGATCAGATTAAATGAATCTGATTCGATCTGTATGAACTTTGAGTAAAGAGATCCATGTTAAATCCGCGTTTGCATGGCCCAAGCTGAATCCGATTGTATTGTCTTTTTTGACATGTGCAAAAGGTCACTCTGCCACTACCTGCAAATGTGTAAGAGAAGAAGAGGTGCACTTCCTGCTTCCTGTTTACCTCTAGAAAGATGGATCCACGTCGTGTTTTGTTGGGGATGCTTACTGTGTTATGGTTACATTTATTTGAGGCTCTGAAGTCATTATTAACTCTCGCACGGTTTCTATTAAAAGGTTTGTTTCCTTCACCGTCCAGTTCTTCTGTTTGTTTGGGCACGCTCTGCATACGTCACCACGTGCCTCTTACACACTACGGAGCGCCTGCGCAGACCGAACAATCCTCTCTACCAACCCAATCCGCTCCACTCAGCCGTTTACATGAAGCATGGAGCGGATTATCAATCGGCGTAGACTACCTCTTACAATCTGATCTGAAACACAATCGGATCCAGGTGAATCAGATTGGCTAAGAGACATTTCTAATCTGATTGACCTTTCAATCTGATTGTAAATAGGATTTTCTGACCCACGTAAACGGGGCCATTGATTTACATTCTAAACCAGCCTTTACACAGAGCCATAATCAAAGTCCATTATTTACTAGTTATTGATCACATTAACTGCTAATGTATCACGCGTGTTATCTAGTTGTGGACTTGATGCACAGACTGGATGTATACTGTTGAGGGGCTGCAGCATTGACAACGAGCTATTATGCTAAGCTAACTCTGTTTTACAACAGACACACTGCACTGTTTTCTTTTTGCTTCAACTTGGCGTGATCCCACACTTGGCACACCTTCTGCATTTCTCCTGTGGACTCTCTTCTTTCAGTCTCTCTCGTCCTGCATGATTTTACAATCAGCACCGCACATCTACGTTGCAGCGGGGCAGGTGAAATGACCGTTGGTGCCAAAAGCTGTGCGCTGTATAGTAGTTCAGATTTCAACGAATCCTCAAGACACATAATTTGCCTCAAGGATTTTTAGTAATCAAATTACCCGGTTTATCCAAGGAATCATTTCAGCCCTACACTACATTAATAAATTATAAAACATAATTATGGGTTTGGCACTAAAAGTCCATGAGGTTTATGCATGAGTTTTGAATAAGCTGCTCAAAATACGGTTGGCAGGTCTGCTCTCTTTTTGAAAACAAAAAAATGTATGCTCAGTTTAGTATCACATTGCTTGCCTGGCATTTTTTGTTTTCTGACGCAGTCCTAAAAATAGCTGTATGGTCTTTATTAGAGCAGTGGTGCAATCTGTAATTGGTCAGTAATTGGAAGGTTGCAGGTTTGAGTCCATATTAGACTGTCGTGTGGTGATGTGTCCTTGGGCAAGACACGTAATCCCAAGTTGCTTCCACTGCTGCGTCGCTGTATATGTGTTAAATGATACTGATGGTTAGTTGTTGGTTGATAGTGACGGATGACTGACATAGAAACTCCAACCATCAGTGAGTGAATGTTGGAGTGAATCGATCTAAATGGGTAGATGTCACCTGTGGTGTAAAGCTGTTTTGAGTGGTCAAAAAAGACAAGAAAAAAAGACTTAAAAAAAGACTCTGAGAAATGTTTCTCAAACTGCATCATTAGATTGTATTTTGTGAACAATTGTACTGAGCTGATGAAAAATCTGTTTCGCGTTGGTTAAAATAAACTTAGTCAACTGCAATCAACAGACTGGGTCAGACCGGTACGATGCGGTGTCCACAGGGTCATAACAAGACTGTCTTTGAGTCAAACAAACAAATCTGAAATGAGCTGAATGGGCAGCATGAGGGAAACTAAAGTGTTTTTTTCTGAGGCTGTAGAATTAAGAGAGGGCGGAGACTCCCATAGTCTCTCTCCCAGTGAGAGGAAACCTGAGCAGGGTCCGTACCGCGCTGGAATCTACCGCACTGGCATCCGTCTGAGCCAAAACCTCACAGTGGAAGTTTGGAAAGCAGAGAGGAGTGACAGCATTTCCTGCATCCATTTAGAGTCCCACAATATGGAAAACATTTAGACCTCTTTAAGAAGGAAAGTCATACGTTGGTTTGTGTTGGGATTTTTCTCTGCTGGTATTTAGTGTAAATGTGAGTTTGTGAAGGAAACCTTTTATCTGAGAACAATAACAAATTGGAAACAGAAGGGGAGCTGAGTTCTTACTTGATTGTGTGGTCTCTGGTCAGAATTGTTCTTTGTTAGGGATTTGTAAAAAGAATTGTATCAAAATTTCTATGAAAACAGTCAAACATCCTCTGTGTCTGTGGAAATATGCTGCAGCTATTGTCTCTGTGGTGTGGCTCTGTGCAAGAATAACCAGGCATGAGATTTACACTGACCACCGGTGGACCATTATTTAACCACTGGATGATGTATACACGTCCACTGTCTTTAAACCTGGGACTGCATCGTATTCCAGATGTATAGGAAACACAAATATTACAAGTTGGTTACCTTTATCTGATTTTATCTAGAATATCAACTCTCAATGTTTTCTTCTGATTATGTTTACTTCATATTTAAAGTGGAGTGTGGCTAAAGACTGACCATGCAGCATTAACGAATAAAAGATGACAAATGATGATCTGAATAGAATCCAGCACTGTGCTGGACCAGTTGTTTAAAATCTATCTGTAGCCTAGTTTTAACAGGAAGTTATAACTTAAAGGGCCCACATTATGCTTTTGAGTTTTGCTGTGTTTAACTTGTCCTCCCCATAAGACTACTTCTATGCAGAAGACAAAAAGTCTGCAGCATCAAGACTTCTCCCCATCCCTGTTTACAGCACCAGTAAGTTGCCTGAATAGATCTACCACTGTGAAGTCACACTGTTTTTGTCAGCAGTTAAAGGTATAGTCAGAGATCTTCTAATCTTCTAATCTAATGCACGATTTGTCAAAATCTCTGTATTTCTCCTTTCCATCCACAAGATGTCCCCACTGACAGCATGTTGGAAAAAAGTCCGGTTTCAATACACAGCCTTGGCTCTGAATTTCAGCAGGTAAATACCGTGGCTCGAGCCAAGTTACCAAAACAGGGTACACCCCCCCACATCCAGGGGGCGATCATACTCATGTGCAGATCAAACAGAGGAGGGAGGGGGAGTCGCAGGATGCGTAGCGTGCGCAGTTAGCGTAAGGGAGAGATACAATATGTGCAGTAGCAATGGCTGAAAAACAGCCCAAGAGAAAAAGGTCAGAGGAGTGAAAAGTGAAAAAGAAGGGCTATGACCATGAAAGAGCGAAGACCCGGGTCAATATTGGTGTTGCTTTCCGACGGTGGAGGGAACTCCGCGAACTGAAAGACCTGAAAACGGACGTGGATGTCGCCGTCTTTCTGCTGGATAGGTAAGCAACATTAGCTTTGTGTTGCTTCACATAACAGTAACAGCCGTCAGGCATTCATCTTATTGTCTAATCTGCCAGAATGTACTGTTGTTGTGATGTTATCAATAATGTCAGTCGAGTTGTCTGACGAGTCGGGGTTACCTTAGCTACGTTGGTCAGCTCCGCAGTTTCTACGGCCGTTTCCATGACGATGCACGTCCATCAGCTTTTGGGGGGCGGGTCTAAATTTGTTTAGAAACAACCTCTCCACTCGTTTTCTCCCACATCGCTGACTACACCTTTAAGCCCACTGACTATGGTATGTAAGCCAAGTGCACGGCACAGACAGTAGACCACACAAAGCAGATCAGTCAGCCAATGAGTGGAACAGACTCATGTGAGAAAGAGTCCGAATGTCTCAGACAGGGTGAGAATACAGCTGGATCAGGGTTACTCAGTATGTCAAAACTACCTGGACTTTTGAACATTACCGATTGTCAACATATTCTAGTGGACCTCAAAATCAAATATATGAGCTCACGTCCGGACAAAATATGGCCCTTCAAGACAAGAGCTGGGTATTTTTTTCATCCAAAATATGGTTTTCAGATACTTTAAGTAGTGCTGGTGACTCAGTAATTCCTGAATTGAATTTTTTTAAGAGAACAAAAAGCAATAATAGTGCTTCCTTATGTTGCAGCCTATATAGTTATGCTTAAGTTGCCTGCAATGTTTATTTCTTTAAACAAGAGTTACATTTGGAGACTCACTGAGCAGAGAGGGCAGGGGGGGTTAGTATCTTTTGCTCTGACATAAGTAAATAACTGCTAAATGGTAAACTGAAAGCTACATTGAGATTCAGCTAAGTGTATTGGCAATCCCTTCTGGGAGTTTATGCTCTGCAGCTCAGATAAGTTATCTTTACTGATCAGTCAAAGAGCAAATTTCATATCTGAGAAATTATTTAGTTGCTTATATGTCTTCCCGATCCTATCTCCCCATGTATGCGACTGTCTCTATATGTTCTTGAATGGGTTGTACTGCTTAAAGCTATGGTCTACGATTTGGAAGCTTGGTACATCTTAATAACACCGTTTATAAGGCCATTATGGTTCTATGGTCTGATCTACGCAATATAAAGACCAAAAAGAATGAAAAAAATCCATTCAGTATATCCGCTGCAAAGCAGCATAATGGTTGACCAATCCGAAAAGCCGGGAACCAATCCCCTGTCTCCTCTGCTCCACACCATCTCACCCATGGTCCCGCCTCCTCCCCACTACCTCCCTCATGTACCGGTGAGCAGCTAGCAGCACAGCTAGCTGCTGGAGCATCGTTAGCGTTGTAAACTGAGCTGGTTAAAAATGGCTCCATTATGTTTAAGCATGTTAAATATCCTTTGTGCAAATACTGTTTTTACTGTGTTGTATGTAGAGTTTTTTTCTGCTGGCATATAAAGCAGTTTTATCAGAAAAGTAGCACATGACTAACACAAGCTACTTTGATAATACTGATCCTGAACACTCCTAAAATTGATTTAATATTATTCCACATTAAGCGTCATGTCTTAAATGCATCCCATTGTCATCACATTTGCAATATTAATGTGCATTTATCATGATTGGCATTTCTTACATTGTTTTATACTTTTTGTTTCTCCTACTTTTGAATCTAAATGTTCTTGCTGCGTGATAATTGGCAGAACTGTCCTGTAGGAGACTTCTTCCTCAACCTCAAGTTATTATTTCTAATTTTAAATTCTCTTTTTATTTGAAGGCACTTACATTTTTTACAGTTCTCATTGCACAAAGCATCTCTTATAACTGTTAAAAAGTTCCAAAGTATCACGCCAAAGTTTGATGATCCCTTCCACACAGATCCTGGATGTTTAACTGCAGAAAGTCTCAATGTCTTAATCAATGTTGCCTCTCAAGTTTATCATTATGACACATAACCACAATAACATAGACACAACAGAACAGGAATCCCACATTAACATCATATCTCATAAAGTTGTCAAAGCAAAAAAGGGATCATCCCAAATTATCAACAAAATTAAATAAAATCTGATCTCACAGGTTTTAATTACTCAGTCCATTTAGACCACATTTCATAGCATTTTTGTCTGTGTATTTTGAGTGAAAAGATCATTTTTCCATCATGTAAATCTCGTGTATAACATCCATCCAGTTTTCAATGGCTGGTGGATCAGCCTTCAACCATTTCCTTGTGATAGATTTTTTACTCGCTGTTAGTAAAATACTCAAAAGTTCCCTGTCACTGATATTCCAACTCTCATATTGTACATCACCTAAATATAAGGATTCAAATTTAAATGTTGTATTTCTACCAACCAAATTCGTAATATGTCCATAAATCCCTTCCCAGTATTTTCTAATAACCTGACAGTCCCAGAAGGAAAAGGAAAATGACTGTCTCCATTTGTTCCACAAAGCCTCAGCAGTCAAGTTACCATTTAATAAAAGACTCACCATTTGGGATGAGCAAGTGGTGAAGCAGGACCACGGGCAACCTCTCGTCACTGTCATTGTGAGTCTCAAGTAGACTTCATCAATATATTGTAAACATGAAGATGACACAACAAAATCTGCAAAAAAGAAAAAAAAACAGAATTGTATCCTTAAATGTCTTTGAGGATTGGTAGAAATGTAGTTTTTGTCAGACAATTAAGTTATAGGTGACATATTGTGTCTGAATAATTCCAT
This sequence comes from Scarus forsteni, assembly GCA_036419115.1. Taxonomy (NCBI): domain Eukaryota; kingdom Metazoa; phylum Chordata; class Actinopteri; order Labriformes; family Labridae; genus Scarus; species Scarus forsteni. The sequence goes on from JAZDUH010000443.1 coordinate 19,386,965, forward strand.
CAGATGCATCTCTAAATGTTCTGAAATTCTGAATAAATACATTACAGTCGCTGAATATGTTGATTACTTTTCAAACACAGTTCAAGTTGGATTAAATTCTGAAACTTTCTAATCTACTTGCACTTTGTTAATATGTAGATTGCTGATACAAACATAAGCTAAATTGTATTTGTTTGAAAAGTAAGTTAAAAAACAATAATCTGAGACTATCTTGTAGTTGGTAACATCTTTTTTTCTCTGGCGGTGAAAATAACAAAATCCGGAGCAGTAACTAAAGCTATCTATCCCTGCCTTAATCACTTCTTGTTTAATAATATAGAGAGCCTTTTCAACCTTTTCAGGGACATTCACTGTATACAAGTATACCCTTCAGCAAACTCAGAGATCCATGGCATTAACCGGAAATAAAATACATCATATACCAACAAGCCCCTGTCACACTCTCGGGTCAACACTGATTTGCTGGTACTACTTCACTCTAGAAAAAAATCAACTGAAATATTTCCTACTCTTTACAATAATAATGGTATTTTCTGCTAATTTATTGGTAGACATTTTTTTTCTGCTGTCCAAAAGTAACATTTTGGCTTAAATGCTACAGAAAATGTGCTGAATTTGAGAAGGCATTAAAGGAACATTAAAAACGTGACAGTTTGCCACATGGGAAGAATGAAGTCTCTGAGTTTTTTAATTATACTACACTGTTGAGGGGGTTTTACACCAAATTAGGCTTATATTTCAGATGTGCCTTGATTTGTTTAGAATACTGACCCAGAGGCTTGTAAATGGATATTTCTTGGTAAATCTACAGTGTAATTTTGACCACTTATCTAATTTAAAGCCTTTCCCTTTAATTGCACGTCAGTCACTTTCCATGACTTTTTGTTATTTTCAGCTTCTGGATCAGGAGTCTTCAGAGGAAACCATCAGGTAATTCTGAAGGAGCTCTTTGGGTGATCTAAGGGGTTAAACGGGAGTCGAAGAGTCTCTTGGCTGCTATTCAAGAGGCGAGCAGCTTCAGGCGGTACTGGTCGCGGCTCACAGCAGCTGAAAGAGAAGGCTGTCTCCAACGCCTCCCCCCCTCCTGTGTCTCTGTCTCCATATAATTACACTATGGCTGACAGACATGGTGCTTAAAGTAACAAAACAAAGACGGACTGGAAAATAAACAGCACCTCAGTCATTCATTCAAAGGGCTGGCCTCAGATGTGTACATTGACCTCTTTATACTAATAGTTTAGAGCAGACAGGATGCATTTGCAGTGAAAGCAAAGTTATGCTGTAGGAGAACGTAAAAGTGACACTCAGTTATCTTATTAGTCATTTCCATCTTTTTATGAGTTTTAGAGAAACTCAACCACAACTGTTGTAACAGATTTATGTTTAGAGACACAGGTTAGTCAGGCTGTCTCAGATGGAGACTAGTTTATGGTGGGTTAATGCTTTAAATTTTAGAAATATGCCTGTAAAAACCCATGTGTGAGTGAGTGCAAGAAAGATGTGAATAAGAATACTTACGAGTGAGTACAGTTGAACATTTGCTAAAGAGAAGAATCATAATAAAAAGAGCATTAACAAATATTTTAAAAGCTGAATGGGACACTCAGCAGTTATTAAATGATTCATTGATCAGAAAATGGCCGCTATGACTGCTGAGATACTAGGAATGGGGATCAAAAACCAATTCCAGTTGAGAATCGTGAACAGTTCTTTCAAGGAATCAACATTCAAAGTCTTTGTGCTGAACTATTTCCTTCCACTGTTCTGCATGCCTGGGGAATCAAAGATGTTACACTCTCATCAGAGGCAGTCTGAAGAATTAAAAACAAAGAAGTAAAAAAAAAAAATCATGGTAGAGCTGTGGCTTGAATGTTAACAAGAGGACATTTAGAATCTTCAGAATGTGGGAACACCAGCATCTTTAACAAGATTTTTATGAACTGAATAGAAGGAGTGTCATGTGTTTGGGATTGTTGCCCTGGAAAATGTCTGTCGGTTAAATTATGCACACTAAGAAAATTCGACAGAAATCAACAAGGTAATCGTTACAGAATTGGATCAATAAGCAGAATTGTTAATGGTGCGTATCAATAAAATCCTATCAATACCCACCCCTATAAGAGACTGATCAAAAGTTAGCCGCTAGTTTGATTAAATAACTTCTGAAGCTTTCTTTATCCGTGGGCAGGACCTCAGGTGGTACAAAATATAGGATGGAACATAAGGGATGTCTATTGTTTAGTAACTGAAAGGAACCTCTGAGTCCAATCTGTGACCTGCCTCCATGTTGAAAACACAGACTCTATCAGCTTGCGTTGGTGTGATTTTTAATGTTTCTAGCCTGATGAATGAAAGCCATTTGATATCTTCAAACCATTTTGAGTGCCTGGACCTGAATTATTTATGCCCATTTTTGGGGTTTTAGGTTTTCCTGGCTATCCTCTTCCATAAATAAGTTATTGATGGGCTCTGACACCAGGACAGAACCACACTCTACATCACTTAAGGCCAAAAAACATTTTGGCCACTGATCTGACAATGTGCGCACATACAGCTTAAAGGTGTGATGAAAACTGTACCTGTATTTGATTACTGTCTTATATTTAGGATAAAGTTATAATTTAAAAAACAAGCAACTCATACTAAAAGCTTAGGGTTTGCAGACAAAGACAATTCTGACTGAGGGAACTATTGCAACATTGGATTGTGTGTAGCAGTGGATTAAATTTAATTCAATGAGACAGTTGTGCTGTGAAGCTATGGAGCTATTGGTCTAAAGTAAATCTGCAGAGCAAACAGCAAACAAAACAGCCCAATTAACTCTGTTATCTGTAGCTCACATTAGCCAGGGACATGAAGCTGCAGACACACAAACTCACTCTGAGCTCATGATACTCACCGACAGTTCAGATGTACAGCTCTGTGTTTCCGCCATTGTCCCTCCTATCATCCTCGGTTCTGCATCCGGGTACTGTGTCGGCCATGTTAGCGGTTAACGTCTCCTGAGCTTGATCCCTGGTTCCGTCCAAGTTCCATGATTAACGCAAGCAAACTCCATTAATTAACATAGCTGACATATGCTGTAACTTTTACACAAAGTACTGCTAATGATTTTTTAAGTATTGTCCCTCACTTTCATGGCAGGACAAACAAACAAATGCGCGGACAGCAAGGTTCACCTGCCAGTCATGATGACGTCATCTAACCGGAACACATTTGGACCAGCACCTAGCAGTACAACAAAATAAACAGCAGCATCCTTTTTTATGTTTCTTATGTTGATACACCAGTGTAGAGGCTGTTTGCTAAAATAATGCTTAAATACAATTATATTCTTATCCATTAATTTTCACATTTTCCGTTTGACAAGATAAAAAGAAAAAAAAAATACTAAATCTCTTTTTTTTCTTCTTAAGATGCAAATTATAGTTGTTCACTTGCATTCCTCAACAGACAAAAATAGTTTTGGTGTGCTTAATTTTTGACTTCTCATTAGGCCTTGTGAGCAGCTCAAATGGGAATATAAAAAGGTGAATTCAGGCTGAAATTCCACATTCCTGCTCAAAATGTTTGCCAAAAACAACAATATTAACATAAAGTGTTTTAAAGATTTCTAATATAGGCTATATCGGTTTTGTGTGTTTTATTACAAGTGATCTAATACACTATCTATGTACTGTATATGTTAATACAAAAAAATACTAAAAACAATACAGAGAAATTAATGTTCTTCTAATTATTATTTAAATGGACTGTTTAAAGCAGAGATGGGCATCTCTGATTACCAAGAGGGCCACAATGACATTATCCACAGTGCCAGTTTTGTTTTTTTGTTTTTATTTTTGTTTTGTTTGGGTTATTTTAAAGATTAGCCTACACAAAGTAGTGAACTATGTAGAAATTATAAAAAGTTACTTAATCAACATTTGGTATCTAATCTCAAAGGTAATATACAGTACTTAATCTAATGATCTAAAGATGGGATTTGAGCAAGAATCATTACTTTTTTTGGTGCCAGTAACAGTGTAGTTAGTAGTTATCACCCATATAGCATGACTTAATAAACAGACATTTTTAAAAACATTTTAAGATGACAGCCAGATTGCATTAAGAGAGAGGTGGCCCAGAGGTTAGTTACTCATCTGTGGTATAAAAGATGTTTCATTTATTCTTTTTGTTTCTTCAAACCAATAGCTAAAGTTGCTGAGCTAAAAATCAAGAAACAAATAATTGAAATGAGCTTCACCGCCCAAGAGAAGAAAACAAGATCATCAGAAAAAAAACGGAATACTTCAGTTGAATTATTTTATTTATGGCTCCTGCTGCCACTGGCTCAATGTGAGGGGAAGTGTTTGATCTTAAGCAACATTTTAATTGAGCCTTTCATTTTAGTGTGAGAAGATATCAGGATGAAATATTTATTTAAATATCTAACAGCAACAGACTTTGCAGTGAGCTCTCTCCTCACCAAAAAATAAAAGAAAAATGTTCGTCTTTCTAATATGTTGCAAACAGTTAATCTATTTCCTGGTTTCAGTGAGAGACTGTTTAAGCAGTGCCTGTCATCATCTCTTTGCAGAGTGGATGATGCTAATAAACAGTGATGTGCAATCAGGAACAAGACAGTGAGGACACGTTGGAGCTGTCTGTGGTTTCACACAGAGGGCTCGCTAACAGCTGAGGTATCGATCCACAAGCACTCTGAGCAGCAGAGTGACAAAACACTGTCAACATGATGAGGATGCTGTGATGGAGGAAGAGCAGAGTGAAACTGAGGTTAGAGTGTTTCTCCCTGGTGAACACTTGTTATCCCTTACATCTCTGCCTTTGAGGAATTAATTAAAGACAGACCGTCCCCTATGATTCTTGTCCTCCTGGGTGTCATCACAACACTGTTTAACAAAGTCACAGTTAAATCTTGTGGAGCAATACATTTTGCATTGAGAGATATTTGCAGTTTTGATTATTGCAGAAGATAAATAAAGGGCAGCAGACTGTGTTGCTCATAGCAAAATGGTTGCTGGTTCGAATCTGAGTTGATCTAGGCCTTTATGTGTGGCATTTGCATGTTCTCCCTGAGCATGCATGGGTTTTGTCCAGGCACTCCTCCCACACTTCCTCCCACAGGCCAAAAATATTCTCCAAATTCCCCTTAGGTGTCAGTGTGAACAGAAACGGTTGTCTCTCTCTCGATGTGGCCCTGTGATCGTCCAACTGGTAAACTTCACACACTTCATGACTGCCACCTACTGCCAAACTTACAAAGTGCTATATGCCAGTAACTGAGGAAGTATGACTGACTGATCTCTCAGGTGAGTCTCTTTGCTGTTAGATTGACTTTGATCTACCATTTTAATGTGGATAGACTGCATATTGTTGCTTTACACTCAGAAGTCAGGAGTTTTTTCTGCATGCTGACTTTGTTTGTTTCGATGGAGAGCCCAGATGGCAGGCCAAGGTGTCATGGGACCCCCTTAAAATTTGACTGACCATCTCATACGCAACCTCATAATCAGAGACATTGGTGGAAATTAACTTTGTCAGAGGCCAATAATGAGTGAAGATTAATCATTGCAGCGGTTTCAGCATCCCTTCAGCAAGCAGTGTATTTTGCAGTTAGGTGCAACATAAATATTTTTTTGCACTTTGGTCATGAATCTTTTTTAAGTCTATGATCAAATCATTATGTCTATCAAACAGTTTTGTACAAGGTCTATAGATGATGCTCAGAATGGAGACATTGCCTCAGAGTTAATCTTTTTGCCAAACTGTTGGTGTAAAGTTGAAGTGAGTTAAATTCTGATTTTAGAGGCACATCCTTTCTGAAAGTCTTCTTAAATTCCATCATGTGGGTTCACGGGTTACTCCTATGTTGGATGTTCTTGAAATGAAAAAACACAGGATTATAACACCCATTTACAGTTTTACATTGAGCTCCCAAAGAATAAACTATGCTAATTTCTAATTTCTGGAATCTTCATCATGCTACACTCACATCTGACATTCGTCAGAGCTCCAGTTTGGCTACCTCAATCAAAAAAAGTCTGGACATACTCCTGACTTTTTGCAATGTTAATGTGAATAGTTAAAATAATTCAAACATTAAATCACTGTGTTTCATGAAAGTTTGTATATATCTAACATGTTTCAGAGATCTATTAATTGATCAAATGTGTATGGGAACCAAAAGCCTCCTCAAGTCTCCCTCACAATAACAAAAGAAATCCCGAAAATACCTTTATCTTCTAAAAGGAGTCAGCTCAACTTGTGAAACCACATCATCACATCACATCAAATAAGATGTGCTAAAGCTACACACTAAACAAATAGTCTGTCAGAAAAGAAAACAAGAGTTGGTCCACAAATGAGACCTGACCGATGCACTTTGACCTCACATTTTTCCGCCCTGAGTTTTTCCAGAGAAGTGTGCCAATAGAGGGAGAAATGTATCATTCAAAGAGCAGAAAAGTGTTTTTCTTTAAACCACAGGTTGGAGCGCTGGCCCTCAATCATTCATCTGAAAATGACCCAGAAAAGTATGAAATACATGTGATTTGTGAAACTGTAAACAAACTGGTGTGGTCTTTAAGCTTTTGCCTCATTTTGTTTGCAGCAAAAACAGAAATGTGATCCATTAATTAGCCTTCCCTGATGTATTCATTAACATAATTATAACATCATAATCTGGACAGGGATAATTATACGGTGAAGGGGAGGAGCTCAGGAGCCAGCGGCAGAATTAGCCCATTTTCCTTCAGTTCACAGTGAGGTCAGCACACACCGCAGCCATGAAGACGAGGGCCAAAAAACCTCCTCCGCCGCTCTCTGCCCAGGATCCATTTCATCGTCTCCATGACTCTGAGTCCTGACAAAGGAAAACAATTAAGACAGCAGACAGGGCCGGGGTGTTTAAGATGAGAAAACCAAAAAAGAGATGGAGGAGAAACTTTTTACGTTTTGTACTCTGAGCCTGCCAGGAGCAGCTCTCCCACCCAAATCCCTCCTCTGAATCCTTCCATTGTATCCTGACCACAAATCCCACACTTTGCCTGGAAAAGCAGAGCCCTGACTCCACTGAAATATACATTGGAATTTTTTAAGAGCTATATGGGAATGCCCAGAGCTTTTATTAAAGGTTTCATTCAGATCTGTTTGTTGTTATATACACAATAGAAGATGAAATTGTAGATGCTGTGCTTACAGTGCACAAATCTGACTTGTGGACGCACCCACAATGAGTGCGAAACATGCACAATAACAAGCTGATCATGTTTTCTGAAGTTACCTAATTAATCCAGTGCTAACATAATCTGCATATGTGATAATCTTTATCAGAAAAAGTGATTATTGTGTCGTGACATATCAAATTAGTGCACATATTTCTTACAGTAACTTGTACATGAATGACATGTATAATCTGGTTTATTTCATTCTGTTTTATCTGTGAGTGAGTGAAGTACACTGATATGAATTAGGAAACATCAAACATGGCAAACAGCAGCAAAAGTGTTGAGAAGCAGTATTTTTGGAGTGTACGGTAGCTAAAATAAGCTTTTAGTTTTTAAGAAGAACTCATGGTTAGCCTTTTTCTGGAGAAAGTATTGTACATGCTAAAGGTTAAAGGAAAAGTTCAGTTTCTACAGCTTTTCACATTGTTTATAGAATGCAGTAGAACAATATACTCACCCAGAAGGCTTTCCTGATGCAAACAGTGCTTCGGGAGATATTTAGATCCAAAATCGAGCGGCGGACATCCATATTATGGTAGCACATAGGGCATACAGCGCCGCTCCTACAACTGCATACACTCCTACACCCCAATATTCCATCATGGTCCGCTCGGGCTACTCCTCCATTACAGTCTGTGTCGCCCCAGACATGTTTATGTAACTGTGCCGACCTCTGAACTGAAGAAGAAGAAAGTATGCCTCCGTGCAGTACTCTCTGGAGCGCTGCCCCTGCGTCCTCCATTCGATGAGCTCCTCATCTGTAAACTCTGGCTCGAAACTGTAAGGACACCCATCATATTCAAAGTTCTCGTCCACAACATCTTCATCCAATAGATATTCGTCCATTTAGCACAAAACTGGAAGAAGAAAGTCGTTGTGTAGCCGACTGTCTTCCCCTGAAACAATGAGCCGCACTGCGCAGGCGCGGAGCAAGCGCTCTTCTTCTTCAGTTCAGAGGTCAGTACAGTCACACAACATGTCTGGAGGGACACAGACTGTCGTGGAGGAGTAGCCCGAACGGACCATGATGAAATATTGGTGAAACTAATGAGTTTTTGGACGATTAATGCAGTTGTAGGAGCGGCGCTGTATGCCCCGTGTGCTACCATTATACGGATGTCCACAGCTCGATTTTGGATCTAAATATCTCCCGAAGCACTGTTTGGATCAGGAGAGCCTTCTGGGTGAGTATATTGTTCTGCTTCATTCTATAAACAATATGAAAGCTGTAGAAACCAAACTTATCCTTTAATCAGCAAGAGTTTGAACATATATGGGGACCCGTCATTAATTACATCAGAGATCTGGATAAAGAAGTAGGCTAGATGTTATCGTTGCCTAAGTGTGTTTGTATATGTAGGTATATGTTCATGTGTGTTTACAGTTAGGTATGTATATGTATGTATATGTATATGAACTGTGTGTGAATGATTAAGATGCTTCTATAATTTGGGGGATTCCCAAACCAAATAAGATGGAAGGTTGTGATGAAGTGATTGTGGATGCTATTGCCAAGGTGTGGACAGATAAGATGGGATGAACACTGATGGTACTTACCCTGTAAATGCTTGTCTTGATTTACTGTTTTTTAAATATTCTTAATTTATTTATTTTATTTTATTTATTTATTGCATTTTTTAAAAATTTTGTTTAACACACTTTATTTTCACTTTCTTCTTTCCTACTGTCTGTGTTCTGTATTGTTGTTGTTCAAAAACAATAAAAAGTGAGTTACAAAAAAAGAAATCTGGATAAAGCAGATGATCAAGTAAATGACTTGATCTGAGAGGACAGTTTCCAAAATCATAGATGTTTTAATTTGAACTTTTAAAAATACTACAATGTTTAATTTTTTTATGGAATATAATAATGCCTCTAGTATTGCATAGATTACGACTAAAAAGGGAGTTTTTTGGTTAAATCATAAATGTGATTTTTTTTTACTTTATCTACTAATAAATAAAGCATCATTATATGCACTATTTGTGGAAAGCTGTTTTACTTAATACTTAAATTTAGCTAACAACACTAGTGGGAAAACAAAAATCTGCTGTATGCAGATGATGAGAACTACCAACACAACCAAGGTGGGATTTACAAAATGGAAAAGATTCACTGTTGCTGGAAGACTAATACAAAGGTAAGAGACTAAGCAACAAGAGCTACACTGTACATTAATGCAGCTAAGAGCTAGCCCTGGTATAACAAAAATGAAGACTCTCAATCTTCTTATTACAAAAGGTTTTAACCACCAAACAACTTTTAAAATCAGCTTGTAATTAAAACAGCTGAATTTCTATGTAAGGTTGGAGATGTTCTTGCTTTTTGTCCTTGCAGTTGTTGTTTTTTATCTCCTGGCATCATGAGAGCTGTTTTGGATATACTTGCCCAAACTGCTTGTTCCTCTGAAGGACACTTATAAAAGGCACACAAGATTTCAATCGATTTTATTTGTAATCAGTGTAATTAGCAGACACAGTTGTGTCCATGCAATCTTAACAATATTTTTTTGGATGTGGAGGATGTTGAATGTTGCTTTGACCCTGTCTTAGGTCCAAAAGATGCACACAATACTGTAAAGCTGAGAACAAGATGGCTGACGCTTGCTTCACGGTCCCGGTTCTATGTTCAAATGTTTACTGTGAGTCTTTTACATACCACACAAAAAATATAAAACTCTTTCAACACTAATATACAAAATATGTATTCTAAGGCATGTAAACAGAAGAGTGTGCTTCCATAGCTTTAAATAAAACAATTAGGGTTTCTCTGTCAGCATGCAACGCCCTTCAGTCCACCAGAAGCAGAGATCGACTAATTCCCTTCAATAAGCATTACGCACCGACATGATCAGACCAAATAAGAAAAAGCATAAAATCAGAGTAACTTGGTCATGAATATAAGGTTTTGACAGTGAGCTTAGTTTATTAGTTTGCCTTCAAATGTATTCTTGTTATTAAGCTGTCTTGACTGATCAAATGCACAGCAGACTGCTAAACAGACAAAGGCAAAGGAAGTGTAACTCCAGTCTTAAGGCCTTTGCACACTATACACATATTTTTTCACACAAATAATCCAAATATAATTCTTCTAACAGGGCGCAAAGTCAGACTATTAAAGCTTACACACTAACCACATTTTATTGTTGAGAACATCGCTCCTTCAATTGTTTTGCCTCAGCAAACTACAATATGCATTATTTATTGAAATGGTCATTTTCCCTTGATATCAAGTCTGTTTTTACTACTTTGGTGCAGTCTTTCCAGAATGAGTTCAGTTTATCTGTAAAATTGTCTTGCTACTTGTGTGAATAAATAGATGCATCAAAAGTCACAGAAGAAATATTCACAGTACTCTTCAGTTTATTCAATACTGCCCTGGTGTGCAGAGGCCTTTAGTTTGACAAAAATGGTCAATTAAAATTCAGGTCATATATTAGCCCAGCTGAACTGCCCTGTCTCAAATTTCTCGTGGACAGTCTTACATAAGGCAGTTAAAGATTGATATTTTCTCACATGTTCACTCCTCAGTCAGACCAAACAGAACTGAGTGGACTGGACACATGCTAGTACTGTAGCTTGACTTGACTGTGCATGTTAGTCTTTAAATAGGTTAAGACCTCCTCTGGTAGAGAAAACATCCAAGTGCCTGAACTGAGGAGTTTGTAAATGCGTCAATTAGACAATCATTACCCTATGATCCCCAGTTATTGGATGAATGTGAACATGTGAACACGCTTAGACTCAAACACTTGTTTTGGTGACATGACCTATCAGTGCTATAAAAAGGGACTTTTAATCTGTGCCTCAGATTTCTTATGTTATCCTAAATCAACATTTCTGCCATCACACGTCTTGACCCAATTTAACACTCACCTCACGTTTTCTCTCAACTCAACGTTGTTTCTGTGCTCAGAATCAGCCCACTGACTTGAGAGATTTTTGTCTGCACTGGAGCTTCGTTTTTCCTCTGCTTCGACTTTGTAATCAGCCCCTCTTTACTTTTACAGCTCAGCTTAATTACAGGTTTGAGCAAGCAGCCTGCAGAGGTTCAGGGTCACAACAAAAATGCCTGAGCGCCTGAGCTGAGCCAGTTCTGCTGCTGCGTTTTCTTAAAAACACTCGTTTGAAGGTTTTCTAACTGCTTACATTGCGTTTTGGTCTCATTGTTTCTCCTCTCTTCCAGGACTTACCCAAATATGAGTTTCCATAAATAATGGTGTTGTTGAAAGAGTGGAACAGGATGCCATTTCACTGTAAACTCTGCAGAACTTTCTCCCTCCAGAGCTGGTTTGAGCCCGAGTGCCCTGCTGTGGTTTGTTGTGTAATCTCTCAGTTATGCACTTTATTTTCTTACCACTGGCACAGTGACGCCTTTTGCTGTTTTCCATTGCCACTCGTCCCCTTTTAATGAGGCCAAACTGATAGTTAAAGCTTCACTATGATATATATGCAGTTAGAGCACATTTACAAAACATGATGATGATGAAATTTTGCTTGCAGTCACACAGACACAAAAAAACATATAAAGATAAAAGTTTCCTCTGGACCTGTGAATCAATATTTAAAGGTCAATTTACCAACCAATCGAAGCTTGTTTTTCATGGTAGTTATTAAAAATTACTTTAATTTGGAAAAAAGAAGTGGTGCCTCAACTCGTGATGGCACAGTTGTGACAGTGTTGGTTCGTTTGTTCATTATTTTGGTTCAGTAAATCTTCATCTTGCTTGTGGTTCTGCTGCAGGTTAACCTCTTATTCCTAGGAATGCTCTTTGGTGGATTTCTGCCAATGCCTATCTATCATCTCAAACCACTCTGCATATTCTCCTCTGACCACTGGCAACTACTTGGCATATTCACGCAGAGTGCTGCTAGTCACTGGATACTTTATTCATCCTCAGCAAACCCTTGAGAAGGTTGTGAATGAAAATCCCCAGTAGACCAGCAGTATGTTAAATTCTCAGACCAGCCTGCCTGGCACCAACAACCATGCCAGGTTCATTGTCTCTTAAATCACTTTTCCTTCTCATTCTGATGCTTGTCTTAACATATCTGCATCAAGTTACTGCCATGTGATTGGCTGACTAGCCATATCAACAACGAGCAGATGAATGGGAATACAGAATGGAGTGCATGTTGGTCTATTATGTCCTCTGGGACTGTACTTAATATATTAATTAATATATTAATCAATAAGACTTTTATTTGCTCTTTGCACGCCAGTTTAGAGCTTTTTTTTTTCCAAATCCTGATAGAGACAATGACTGATTTGTTGTCTTTTTTAAAGGCAAACAACTCAAACATGACAATCATTGAGGAGTTATTTTGGTCTTTCAAAGACCTTCAGGGAGCTGATCAGGTTTGCCGTACATTTTCAAAATAAATTTAAAGACCTTTTAAGACCTTTTCAAGACCCAAACTAAGAAAAATTAAGAACAGTTTTAAACTGCTTAGCTGTTATTTACGTACTTTAGTCTGTGGGAAAGACTGGCTCTGATTATCAAGTTTAAAAACTTCTTAAGTTATTATTTTAGTCCTGTATTTTTCTCACCAATCTTCCTGTTTTTTTTCCATCAAAAGCCAAATTTCATTGGGCTTGCATTAGCAGTCTGTGAATGCTTATTTCACTATCTGCTTTCTATGTCACTGTAAGAAAATGCAGCAGTTTGTCACTTGTATGGGGGGATTGAACAAAACCTAAATATAAATCTAACTCAACAAAGTAAAAAGGTGGGAAAGATAAAGTTATCAGACATAAGTCAGACTTTCTGGCATAATTTTACCAATGTTTAGGGTACATAGAGAGAAAGGGTCAGGGCTTTTCAGTGTGGAGTTTGCATATTCTCCCTGTGCAAGCGTGGGTCCTCTCTGGTTGCTCCATATTCTTCTCATGGACCAAAAACTTGCTTTTTGGTTAATTGGTGACTCTTAATTGTCTTAGGTGAATGGTCCCCCATCCCCCTGTGTGGCCCTGAGCTTAGCTGGCGGCAAAAAAACACCATGCCTCTCCTTCAATGTCCACCCAGCCCCTGGGACCCCGAGAGGAATAAACGGTATAGATGATGAATGGACTGATGCATCATTTCTTTCTTTAATTTCAGGTTTAAAAAGTTAGTGTCCTGATGCCCATAAAATTTGGCCCTCTGAAAATTAGAGCAACATTAATGTGGCCCAACCTTGCTTCATATGTAGTGGACACCTGAGACTGGCACAGAAATGTCATTTTAATACAAATACTTTATTGACATTGTGTGTATGACATACTTTTTGAGTCAGTTGTAAAATTATGAGAACTTCAACCAGTTTTGTCTTGGTTTTTAACAGTTTGTAAAATGAGACTGAGAAACTGTAATGCATATACAGAATGAAAAGTGCATATTCTTGTTCCTTTTATTTCGTCCATATACACATTAAGCTATACATAAATAATTGCATTGTAAAAACGACTCAAGTATTTACATGTATAATATATTTTATATAATATATAAATCTTATATTAAATCTAGGTAGATTACAACAAAGATAATGGGTAATAGTCCGTGTATGAGTGTTATCTGTGGTTGTTGAGCAGCACCTCCAGCCAGCAGGGACAGGAGGTGATGAACTGTCTGGAGTAGCAGGGGCCCCATCCTTTAGCAAAACTGATGCGCACACTGTGGGGGTCCCAGGGCCCCTCCTGGCTCTCTGGCTTCACGCCATGTGAGGCCATCCAGCTGGAGCGCTCATAGTCAAAAACCTTGAGGGAGAAGCCGGGCATCACCCTCCTCACACTCAGAGCTCGAGCGTTGGGCGGGTCCAGAGTGGGTGAGTGGACGAAGACGGGGTGAAGGCTGCGGTTATACACCCACACACCGTCAGGCTCTTGGCTCAGCACGATGCCGTGGCCGATTTTACTGCGTATCTGCTGTACACTGCTGCTGCTGCTACTGTTAGTCCTTCCACTTCCATGGCTGGGGTGTCCGTAAAGACTCGATGTGCCGTGGCTGCCCGGGTCCTCACGGCGACTGTGGTAAGCGTTGGCATGGAGCTGGCCCAGGCAGAGGCCCGTGCCCTGAGGTAGGTCGTAGAAGATGTTGAGCGAGGGCTCGTAAGCGGGATAGAGGCGGCCCACGCGTGTTCGCTGTTCCCAGTAGGCGACGCTGCACCAGTGGGAGCGATGTCCGCTGGAGGTGGAGGAGCCGAGGGAGGTACCAGTGTCTGAGGAGGAGAGGAGAGGTGCACGTATTAGTGTTTGCTCTGCTAAGTGCACTCATTTTTTTACGACAGTAATTCCCCTTGAAGGGCGGGGAATGATGTTGTGTTAAGGGGGGAGGAGGAAAGGAGGATTGGAGGGGAAGTCTTTATGAGAGCGGGAGCCAAATGTTTGGATGCTCATTCTTTCTCTGTTTGCACAAGAGGTGTGAAGTCCACAAGCCCAGAAAATCTGGTTTGAATCCAAGAACAATATTGATATTATAGAAATATTTACATCACTACATGTGTGCTGTTTGTATAAAGAAGCTGATGTGCTGCCATGTAATACACCGTCGTGTTTCAGGACTGATTGTTTGATTAGGAGGCTGTTTTAACCACCACTTCATTGAAAAACAACAAGCGTTTCCTACAACTGCACTAATTACTGCATAAGATCACTTTGTTGATCTTTCTGATCAAAAATCCTGCTGCACAAGTTGATGGAAGAAACATGTACACAACTTCATCCCAGACAAAAATATGCTTGAGAGCGCAGAGAATTTTCATGTTGATAATCATTATAAACAAAGCAGTAGATCACATACAAACAAACTGTCCAAAAATACATCAAGTTTGCCTAAGACAACAGAAAGATGTAGAGGGTCTTCATTTTCATCTGATTACTTCTACATGTCAGAAATTCAGTTCAATCTTAATCATGTCAAGTGACTAGTCTCTTGATAACTTACTAAACTTAAAAGCTGAATGGTTATGGCATCATGTTACTTGGGTGGAAGGAAGATACTGCTGGTGTTACTGGAAATATACTACATTTAAGTCAATGTTTCTCAATATGGAGACCAGAACCCCCAGAGGGTCATAAAGAGGAGAGAGTGAAACAAGTGGAAAGTGATTGGGTAAACATTTACTGTTGTAAACTTGTCACTTTTCTTTTTTTTGCACAACTAAACCGCACCTTTACCTGCAGCATCTTTCTCTTCTCTCCTCTGGCATTTTCTTTCCATAACAAAATGAATCAGCTAGAGGTTTTGCAAGAGGTTTTTCAATGAAGTTTCCCCTGATGACAGACGATTTAGTAAAATCAAGCTGCTCTGCACGGTCAGTCATCTCACTGAATTGTCAAAAGCAAGCCATAGAAAGCAGTAAGCCAGCGCAGTCTAGCATATTCTGAGGATCAGTTTGCATCAACCTATTAGAAAAGGATTCATTGTTTGCAAAGAGAGGAGAGCCTCTATGAGCGGTATTATAAACGTGAGGCCATCAGAGGATACAACTTGGTTGGTTTTGTAACGGACACAGATGCCGTTTGAAAAAAAATGATGGCAGACACACGGGTTAAGGGAAATATCTTGTCCTTCTATTCTTTTCTTTTATGTTATTGAAGTTTTATGTTTATTTTTTCTTTCAAATAATTTATTTTGAGGCCTATTAGAACACTGACATTTTGATCATGAGTAGTCAATTTCTGATTTTATTTCAATTGTGTTTCTTGCTGTTATAATGTTATAATTAGGGGTGTCCAAAATCAAATAATCATGATACAGATGTAGATGAATATGCATTCTTTGTGTAACCTTGCAGAGGCTGCTGCAATACTATCATAGCAGGTTTGTTTCTGAGGAAGAAAAAAATTAGTAAAGGAAGATGAGACTTATGAAATGTATTAGCATTGGTTTTCAGTCGAGACACATTTTTGCTGCAGGTGATCTCAAAGCCATTTCTCATTAATAAAAGGAGTCCATATTTATCTGACTGTTTGTATTTGTTGGTCTAAACAGTAGCTTTGTCCAGTAACATGGAAAATGAGAATTCTACTCGTAGTGTTGCATCAAAGAAAATTAAATCATTTCATTAATAATCAGAATTGCCGTGCTGAGATGGAGCGCCAGGCGTCTTGCACTGGCAGAGTGTAGCAGGCGAGACGGCACGTCGACCTGGATGAGGGATTCCAGGTAGGCAGGAGTCGTTCTTTTTACTGGTGTGTAGACCAGATGAAGAGCTTAAAATCTGATGCAAGCTGACTTGGAAGCGAATGAAGAAAGATTAAGCACGAATCTCTTAGAGCTGCATGTTTGTATAAAAAAACAAATTAAGTTGAGTTGCTCCTCAACATTTCCACACCTAAACTATCCCGTGACCTTTTATTCTTCCAGGGTTCTCCAGGTTCCTCTACTGAACTCGTTTCCCCTGTTAACTTGTCACTCCTGGGAATATTTTGAGAAGTGAGCTCAAGCTGCCAACACTAAACAGGCCACTTCCTCCTCTGACATCCCTCATCATCTCCGTCCAGAACACTCCTTAAGGTCCGGAGGTAAAGAGGAGGTGGAGAGCAGTAGTGAGGGTGGGGTTGGGAGGGGGAGCATTCAGCTCTCTGTCAACCTAGCGCAAGCCCGTGAACCCCTGACCCCCCAGCCCTCATGCTATCAGCTCACATTAACTCCCACACAGAGTGATGCCATTATTTTGCTCCAGAGACTCTATTGACACAGAGGATTTAAAGACCCATGTGCCTGTGGCCCCATTCCTTTCATTTTCCAGCACGCAGCACCCCCTCTCTGTCCAGCAGGGCCAGGGGATGGCTCCAGCACCGCTCCCATTAACAAGCCGCTTTTGGGTGAAACCAGCGCCCAGATTAGGCTAGGTGTGTTATGTTTACACAGCGGCCATTTTCGTTTCAGGGGGCTGGGGTAGACGAGGAGGTGGAGGAGATACATACACACACAAGATGATGAGATAGGGCCTCACACAAGCGCATGTACACACACAAATTGGGCCCTCTGATCCAGACAGTATGACTATTACACACTCACACAAACACACACAAAATTGCACTTCTCATCTGAGGCCCACGTGTGTCATTAGTGAATTCCAGGCTGGCAACTCCTGCGGTCTGGAGTTTTTACAGCGCTCCAATAAGAGAGCAGGATCTCTCTCTCTCTCTTTTTCTCTCACTCTATCTCTTTCTGACTCCCTCACACATAAACATGCACGCACACATCAACACAGTTTTTTTACAAGCCATGCTCTTCCCTGTAATAAGGCAACACAAACTTGTCTGGGGAAACACGGGGAGGCTTTATGAGCTCATGATCAAATTAATTCCCAAGACATAAAACAAACTGGGACTTTTTAGGGTTTTTTAGGCAGAGTAAGCTTTAATTTCTATCACATAATGACTGATGCTTTTCAGAGAGTAGTTTCAAGTCTTGGCTTTTAAGTTTCTCATAAACTAAGGGATCATAGGACAGATATGTAACATAAACAGCGAGTCACACAAGAACATGCATGGACCATGTAAGCATGGCCACAGTCTAACTGATATCTTTTTTTCCATCAGTTGATCATTTTAAGACATTCAGTACTTTTATTTCTTATTGTAGTTCAGCCTCCTACCACTAGTTGGCAGCAGGGAATCTACTCTCCTCTGTTACATGTATTGTTACTGCTCCTGTCACTGTGGCTGATCATAGAGCGGTGTAGGGATTAGTCCAAAAAAGAGGAAGTGAGTCAGCATTCAGCACTTCCTGGTTCTCAAGTCCCAGCCTATACAGGATTAAGAAATAAGAATTGTGATGACCACATGCATATGAGATTTTAATGTTTAATCATGAAGAATAAAATGCTTCTGATATCGTCTGATATAGCCGTTAACAGGAAAGTACTGTACCAAGAACAAAGGGTATTTTCTCTGCCTACAAGAACTCAAATCAAATAGTAATACCACAGTTTAATGGTGTGTTCCCACCGAAAGCGTCGCAAATTTTTCGCACGTTGATATTACATACAAAGTCAATGTAAAGACGCGGATTGACGCTGCATCGGGGCGAGCATAGAGCGGCGTCAAGCGTTGAGCGTTGAGCGGTGAGTGGTGAGCGGTGAGCGTTTCGAGCGAAAAAAACGCTTGACGCTCAAGTTTAAATAATTGAACTTTTCGAGCGAGCAAGCGTCTTGACGCGCCGGGACAGCCTATCAGCGTGGAGATCGTCACTGACGCAGGGCATTCTGGGATTCGGAGTCTTGCTAATCTGAAAAACTGCTAACCAAACTGCTAAACTGGAGACAGATGGAAAGGCGCTCCACAGCTGTAATGGAGCGCCTGTAGTTGGTATCCAGGCGGGAGATCCTGGCACCAACCCTGGCTAGCAGGTCTTCAAACTGAGCAACAGTCAGCCCGAAGTACCGCTGGAACCGGCCGTGGTCCAGACGCAGCTCCTGCAAGAGAAGGTGGAACTCACCGAGCTCACACCGCCTCCGTAGGGTAGCATGCATCCAGTACTGATGTTGGCGCCTAGCCCGCAGCTGACTTCTCCACAGCAGGTACAGAGCAGCGACGGTGGTAATCAGAGCCATGTTCAACGATGAAATGATATGAGGAAATGATAATGGTGGATGATGGCAAGCTCTGAGCGTTTTTTTTTTGCATATTTGTACCAGCGTCAAAACTCGAGCGTCTAGCGCGGCGCGATTTCCCTTGATGCGCGAATACATTCGCTTTCAACACTTTCGGTGTGAACACGCCGTAAGAGTACGCTACATATGAGTGTTTTATAGGTGCATAAACATTTCGGAAATATAAAGTTTATCTGGCGGCTATTTCTTTGTCACAGACTCTCACAGTCTGTGGCTTACTGTAGGACAGGAGAGAGCTTTCTACTGCATAATGTACTTAGTGGTCATATGGAGCTCATACAACCCCACTTCAAAATACTGAACTATCCCTTTAACTTCATGTATTTTTCTTCTTAAAAAATTAACACTTTGGCTATGTTTTAAAAGAGAAGAGGCAAAAACAAAGATGCCCTCTGCTGGTTTATTAGAGTATTATTGTATATATTTTTGGTAACATTTATCAGACTCTCCCCAATGATCTACAAAAGCAAATAAAACAACAGGACTCAGCATCCCTGTATGTAGTTTGATGCTTCTGAATGAACATACTGTGTCAGGCTTTTTTAAGTAAAGACTCTTGGTGAAAAGACATTAAAAATAGAATAACATGACTATTTTTTTCTTCATTGTCTTTGGAAATCATTGCTTTTGCATGTGCAGGACAAGATTAGGAAAAGGAAAGGCTGTGGCACTTTGTTAAGGTGGGTGCAAAATGTATATGATCCAGAAGTCACTCACAGGAGCTCAAAGAAGTCAATAAATGACAGTGATTCGATTGTAATAATATCATGAGGGGCACTGACCGATAAAGACAAATATCGGATACTGTTCAAAGTCATTGAAATACTTGAAGACCTTCCACTATAACCACATTCCTTTACATGCATCATCCTTACTACAGTCTGGTGAAGATGCTCTGATATGTCACGATGTTCAGAAAACCACTCCGTCATGATTTCCAGCAGTGTTCAACAGCACGAGTGGTACAGCATGCCGTGTGTAATGTTTCTGGCAAAGTCTTCAGTGTCATCACGTTCAGTCTGGCTATCATCCAGCTGAAGGTATCATGAGCTCATGTGAGAAGGACGAGGAAGAGCGAGGAGGGAAGGCGAGGAGGGAGGAAGGAGCTGGTGGGCGACCGACTTCTTCAATGGAATTTTTAAAGACGGGTTCAGACTGGAGGTTATCAGCATGTTTATGTTTGAGCAGAGGAAGTCAGAAAAACTGTGTGCGTGTGTATGCCTGCATCTGTACATGAGGGCTGGCAGCAATTACAGCGTCCTGCGAGCGTTTAAGCCGACCACCATTTAACAGCTCTGTTTACCAATTAGATAAGTAGCCTTTGTTGTTTCATTTCAAAATCACTGTCTTTTAGTGCCAATCTCTCTGGCTACACTTTACTGATGTTCTTATTCAACATCAGAGCCAACATGATAAATATGAAACAAAGAACCTGCTGCAAAACACTTGAACTATCTTTGACTTAAAGTCATGGAAAAGTTTTGTATTTGCTCTGACATTAGTGGCAATCCCAGTTTAGAGGTCAGACAGTCACTTTTCTGAAAGCTCCAGACAAACTGTCAAGCCTGAACCTCAAACAATGACAGCACACTCCACTTCATGTCCCCTTTTACTTTTTTCTTCACCTCAACAACTTTTTTAAACTACTACGTAACTTAAACACTTGAACTCAACCAAGGCATTTCCAACATTATTGGGATACTCAGTCTGGAAAACTGCCCTGTGGACAAATCCTTAACAAAATTCCTGGATCTACATCCATGTTTGGATAACCACTGAAATTGAACCTTCTCCCTTCTGACATAACCAACAATCTCTGAAAATGTCCTCCAAAGTGTTAAGAAATTATTGCTTTTTTTTACTAAGCCTGCCCTATCTCACAATCGTAGCAAATCCTTAAAACAAATGCTGGATCTGCATCCCTATTCAGATCACCACCAAAATTTAACTGATTGGTCCTTTGTTCTATTTCTGACTTTTTCTGTAAATGTCTTCAAATACCATACATAACTTCTTGAGTTATCCTGTTAACAAACTAACTGATGAATATTGACAAAAGCACGGCCTCTTTGGTAAAACACAAGAGTCTATTTTTACTTAACTCTGGTCCTGTGTGGATGCAACGCCTATATGATCAAGACTGCAGATACTTCTTAACCCTAAACAGATCAGCTATAGAGACAGGTCATCACAAAAAGAGCTGGCTCCCAGAGGAGGACAGACTCTGCCTTTACTATGACACCCAACAGGTAGAGAGAGCGTTCCGCTTCCTCACATCCTGCACTGAAGTTGATCAAAGTCTGTGAGGACAACCCGAGGACGCGAACATACACAACCGCAGCACACACATTACAACATATAAACATGCACACACAACTATATATGCATGTTCTGGACTTTACTCACAAGATAGCCTTTTAGAGCAGACGGACCTGCTGTCATACTTAGCAGTGCTGCTTGATGTGGATTGGTCTGTGGTGAGAGTAACGAGCTGCTGATGTTTTGAAGGTTCTGCCCCTGAAAACATTTTTCTATTTCCCAGATGGAAATGAATGAAATGAAATAATGAAATATTTCCGTGGTGGTTATATGGAGCTGTCCATCAGGCATGTCAGGTTACTCAACTGAGCCCTATGTGTGACATAAACAGCTGAGTTTCTCATCTGGACTATACCTGGGTTGTTTTTTTTTTGCCCCTCTAAACAGGGCTCCAGACTAACTTTGGATTGGATGCAACTGTGCACTAAAAAAAATTTTAAGGTGCACCATCACAAAAATTAGGTGCACCCAAATATTTCAGTGTCCCCTTTAACGCCATAAACAAGCATAAGATGTAAAGAAATACTTGTCTTTATTTGAAGCAAAATTATACATTAAAAGAAAAACAGAGCATTTAAAGTGTTTAGTGCATTACTGAACTAAAATTTAATATTTCAAACTCAAACATCTCAAGTTAAATAAAATATTTCAAATTATAAGAACTAATGTTTAAGATGCTAAACTGAACTGAACTGAACACCCAACTTTAGGCACAGTCGGGGGCTGTCAGTCAGATCATTTGTCCACAGTGGACGTGAACACTCATTTATGTGCCTGTGTGACTGAAAACTCCTCCTTTAACAGCTGAAAAGACTGAGCAAATATAGATTTTATATTAAACTTTACTTTGTTTGACTTGTTATTGTTGTTAATTATTAGTTATCTGACAGTCTCAAAGATGAATTTGGCAGAGCTTTGGTGCCTTTTCAGAGTTACACTCCATGCTGAAATCTGACATCACTCTCTGGGCTCATTTGCATGCTAACAGCTGATTGGTTGATTACTGAGGGGCTGCGTCTATGTGTGCGTACCTGCGAGTGTGTGCTGGCCCTGCTGTAAAAGGGAGAGACAGAGGAAGCAGGTGCTGTGTTTTGTTAGTTTTGGCTGATTTTCCGCTAATGCAGTTACTTTTGTCAACTTTAATAGGCTATATTACGCTTGTAGGTATATTGAAATGTGCTTTCTCACCTTCTGAACTTTTGATTTGAGAGAGAGAGATGATGGGCTTGTGACAGAAGTCATTGTTTTCACCCGGGGAGTGCCAGGTGCATTGGTGTGACCAACAAAAAATGTTAGGTGCACTCTTACAAATTTTGGTCGCATGTGCGACCAAAGTGGTTGCACTCTCGAGCCCTGCTAAGACTTTTTCTGTGCACAGTCTGGATGAGCTGAAGTGTGCACACAGCAGCAAATAATTGGGAATATTCAATGAGGTGAGTGAGGAGGGGTGATGAAATGTGCAGCCAGCACAAAACCAGAAAAGGAAGACTTGAGAGGATGGATAAAAACAGCCATTGTTGCAAAAGAAATTTATTTGAAAGGGAGCCAAAACGCTGCAGTTTTCTTTCTCTGGTACAATCAACATGAATGTAGTGACGCTGCTTCATATTTACTTCAAGCACAGGGTAAAGTTTTCTTGTTTTCTTGCTGTATTGTGAAGACTGACTTCCACTGCAAGTTTTTGACTTTGTGTCCTGCTGACCTCCCCCAACCCAACACTTCTCCCCTGATATCCAGCAGCGACTGCTTCAGCTGAGAGGAGCAAGTGTGTACAACCATGTCAATGAATTTCCCAGGTGGACTACCTGGACAGTATCCTGATAATATCTGGGTTGCATGTGTGAAAAGGGATTAACACAAACACTTACACATAAAAAAACACAACTTATTTTCTGTTTCTGTTCTTATTGTTTGTTCTGTCATATAGGTTGATTCATAAACTTTTCTACATACATTAATTTCAGCCATTACTATCCTAATGCAACTAATTTAATTATTATAATTAACCATTTCCCTTTTATTTCAAATGCTTTTCGTTTGCATTATTTTTAAAATACTATTATCAATTAAATGTTTTGCCAATAATGCCCCACATTCATGCCAATAAAGCAATAAAGCTCTTTTAATTGTGAATTGAAAATTGAGAGAGAGAGAGAGAGAGAGAGAGAACCTGCCAAGCATAACCAGCATCCACGGAAAAAATGAAGGGAGAAAGAGACTGTGAGAAAGAGAGCAGAGGGAGGAAGGGAGACCCTCGTCTTTCATCCAGTGCCAAGGATTAGATTCCCCTCCAGTTATTAGACTCTTCCACTGTGCTGAAAGAGGAGGGTGGGTTAGAGAGAGAGGAGGGGAGAGGGAGAGTGTGAGGGGGGGACAGAGGGACGACAGGAGAGGACAGAATTCAGCTACTGACCATTGTCCCAACACTTTGTTTTTGTTCCTCAAATTTCAACCCAGAGCTTAAAAAAATTAAAAATAAGGTAAAGTGAAGCAAGAGAAAACACCCCTCTCTGGCTGTAAATGGTATGTTCTGTGTTGTTTAAGACAACTATCATTACAGGGCAACTTCAATCCAGCAAGCCACATTTAAGCTGGCGTCTCGGCTATCTCTGCCATCAGAGAGCCGTGTTATCGCCAGACATGGGCTTTAGAGACCAACACAACGGGGCCGCCATGCTCACAAACACACATTCCTACACACACACACTCCTTCCTTCTCTCTCCGTTTTTCCATTGTTAAGTCAATGCTGTGATGTAGCCCTCCGCAGGCAGCTACTACAAATCTATCTCTGCAATTCCCTCACACCAATCCATTATTTCATACAAACACAAGTCCAGATTCCTCGCATTTGCCAGCCAATCAAGCCGCAGGAAAGTTTCTGTATGTGCCGGTAAAATTCCTGGAAGGACGTGCGCGGTGGAAGGCGGCTCGGAAAGCTCCTCCAAGAGGAAGAGAGAAAGTAACTGGCTTCCTGCATTTCTGACGCCACTTCAAAGTGTCAGATCACGTCAGCTGAAGAATGTCTCAGGTTTGCATGCATCATCACTGCATCCTGGACAAACTCTGCTGTCATGTCACAAAACATCCATCAGCATACCAAGTTCATGCTGTCATTGAAGGAGAAAACCTCTTTTAGTTTCATCACTGCCGAAGAAGTTGCGATGCTACAAAGGTTTAGTCATGCTTATGGCAGAAACAATAAAGGCATCTGTCAGAAAGTTACTCAACAGTTATGTTGTTAGAATGTAGAAATCAGTTTCAGCTGATTTTTAGTTTCAACAGTATAAATATTTACTAAACAAATACTGCAATTGTGACATGCTTCTTTGTGAAGTTAAGTTTTAGCAGAGCTCCACACACTGACAGAGCAACAGCTAAGGTCAGCTTTGATTGTATCTTTATCAGGTTTTTCACCTGCAACTTCAACGTGTCCTAGTGTAAATGTAAGGGGAGAATTGGTTACCTTTTAAAGGATGTGCCCGTTTCAGCTGCCCAGTATGGACCATCTTCCTGCTGACTTTGCAAATCAGCTAGAAATCAGTGTTCTAGTTGTGTGATGAGGGCTAAAAGCATGGACAGACTTTATATAGACTCTATTATACTTTGTGCGGCGCACCCAAATCAGAGTCCTTTATGCAGGAAGAGGTGGTGGGAGCTACAAGCAAGGCAACAGTATGAAATGGCTCACCTTTTGTATTGTACACTGTGGCAGTAGCAGCTGCCAGCTACGCGGTCTAATTGGCTCGTAATGAATGTGATTGAAAGGACGATTATCCAATCTCCTGCTGCATACACTTTTGAAAAATTTTGCCCTCCCAAAACACTTTTTATCTATGTAACATCAACAGCATCATGTAAAAGATAATGAAAAGTTGTCTCAAATTTGTTTGTAGCACAATTAAGAAGTTAACAGTAAAAGAAACTGGTCCATTTAAGTTAAGTACAGACTTTGTCCGATTGACAAAAACAAATATCTGAAAACGTATTGTCAATCATGTGTTTTAAAACACTGCTGTATTGAAATAATTAAAAAAATGAAATGTCGCTTTGTTCATATTTAACTGTGCTAGGGTTTAAAGCTGGACTCACCTCTGAAAATATCCCAAAGTTGTTTCTCAGGGGGACAATAATCATACCTTGAATGGCATGATCTAAAAAAAATGATACATTAAATGTAATGGTGTTTGCACCAAACGTGTGTTAGATCTGTGCAGAGAGAAAAATCAATTTACGTCCAATAACCCCCTGGCAATTGTGCAACTGCACCGTTTATGTTCAGAAGTTGATTACACTTGAGTCAACTCATATTATCTATATCATATATTTGTATGTGTTTGCTTCCAACTGTATCCTAATTACTCATCTACCAACCGTAAAACACTGCCACTGATGCAGATGAGGAAGAACAGGAGCACAGAGAACCCATACTTCTGTTGAATAAGGGGAAACAAATGCACCACAAACTAATGTTCCCCACTGTCATGGATTTTCACTCTGATGGGATCCAGAATAAAAACAGTTGTTGTGAGTGTCATCACACACCCACACAACACTGATTGGCTGTCATGGCACAGCCACATGTGATGTTGCCTAAAAAGTTAAAATTTTCAACTTTAGTTTCCTGCGCAGATGTTTTCAAACACTGTCAAAAAACAATAAAACTAAAATTATCGAAGCGAATGGATCTTTCAGATTGACTGGGCTGTGTCAGAGTGTGAGAAATACTGAACTATACACCACTCCTGTTCGGTTTTTCTTTTTTTCCTTGAGTTCAGTTTCAGTGCACATTTGCTGTTTTTAGTGCTTGTTAACCAGCATTGCAGGAGGAGGGTGGGACTGAAGTCTGAGTTATACTTCTACTGTACATTAAAATGTCAGAGCAGCTACAGCACCAGGTGATTTACTGTGCAGCATGTCGGCTCAGTGTCTTTGCTGTTGTAAAACCAGTGTTTAAGCAGATTGTTGGATTGATTGCTGTACATTCTCACAATACCTGTCCTCACTATGAACAATCGCAGCTCACTATCAATGCTGTGTTATAGGCTTCCTTTAGAGGTAGAGAGATGACCTGTTCATAGCTGCAGAGAGCTTCTGGGGGTAAACACAGTCAGCATTATTACTGCTGACATGAAATGGATTTTGCAGCACTTTAAATGCACCTTTGATGCCAGTGAACATATGAGACAAGACCAATGCCACTAACTGCTTAACCTTCAAGCCCCATCAGTGGCTATCAAAAGTTGTAAGTAAAAATTTGTGATCAACAACAACTTCAGTTATGTCCAGAGCAGAGTCAGAAGAACATTGAAACAGCGAAGCACCTAAACAAAAGTTAAACATTCCCCTCCAACTGGAAGCTGGTATTATGGTGTGCAATGTGGCGGCATGGGTTAGAGGACCAACTTCCCTGAGACTGGTGAAGTCAAAGACAGACCGCATCCCAGAAAGACAAAAACCTCCAGAAAAACTCCAGTTCCTCACCCTGGCTTCACTGAGGAGCTGTCGGCTTTCTTCAGGGGGGAGAGGGGATTTTGGCTTATTCTTGGCACATTTAAAAACAGACTTTATTCAATGATCATCCAATGTAGTGTTTTGTAACAGCAGCCTTAAGAAGGATAACGCCAAACAAGAAAAAGTGAGAAGCATGTTAAAAAATGAGTGAACTAAGTAAACTTTGCATTTAAATTCACCTTGTTGAGTGAAGCATGTGTTTTTCTTATTGTGATCTGATGACATGACCGATTGTTTTCAAAAACTTTTCTTATGAGAAGAGAGTCTGCCGTGCTAGATGTGTGACTCCTTCAAACTTTTTAATACTGTGATGCAGAACTTTAACTGTCAAGACTAGAACAGTCCTGTGCTGTGAATTTTGGACACACATTGTTCACTTCTACTTCACTTACTCAACAACAGGTATCACAATACTGGAAAGAGGCTTTAACTCATCTGTTTAGATGTCTGCTAAACTCTAGAAATACAAATAATGAGAGTTTTTTTCCTGTTAAATAAAGTTTTGATTTGAATGTTAATAGAGAGACATGGGCAGACTCAGAGGAGCAGAGCGGTGCAGTTGACAGGCCTCCCCTCCCAACACATTCCTGGACAGGCCCTCTTCCTCAACACTTCCTCCCCCCGCTCGGCCAGTTACAGGGGTCAAGTTGACAAGTCTCTCATTGAGACCTCACGTGGTTGCTCTATATGGCCTTCTCTCCTCACAACATAATTACACACAATCAGGGGTGGAAGAGATCCAATTGTTCCAGTATGAATTATGAAATTCCTCTGCAAACTTCATTTGGGAGAATTTTCTGAATGTGACACTGCAGGGTATTTGTACATATAAAGAAACTAAAGTCCCAAATTTTCTCTATTTTGAGTCTTTCTTTCTTTTCTATGAGCATCTTATGTTTCTTTTTAAAAGAACATCATCACCATCATATTGGTTTTCCACAGATTAGAAAGTTTCTGTGTTTGTGCCTATGTGACAGCGTGCGCTGAGATAGTGCACAGCGATGGGAAATCCACAAGTCTGATGATCTGATGATCACTATGACCTGAATTAGTATCAGAATTGAAAATATTTGAATCATGGATCCTTTCCACATGACAGTCATTTGATCAGCTATTTATGAGATATCAATAAGTGCAAATTATCTGATTTAAATCTGTTTTTGAACAAATTTGGTGTGCATAGGTGTAATAGTTCACTCATCTAAGGGTCTGACTTGGCATTTGGTGATTCTAGCAATGCTGACAGGTTTTGTACTTTTAACTGGAAAAATAAAAATTCAGTCAGATTAAGAACAAATACTCTCACTGCTGGGCAAAATGTTTGTATACGGTATATATACTGTACATCTTTTGATATATAGTGTTTCTATTGGTCTCCTATGTCTGAGAAGTTTCAAAATAAATTTTAAGCAGCTTAAATGTCAAATCTAACTTCCTTTGATAGCTGCAATATTAATCAGTTTGAAAAACACAGTTGTATTCTCTTCTCCAGGAAGGTGGTAATTTTGAAGATGCAAGATAGAGACAATATGCAGCATTTAGCAACTACTAAGGAAGTGACTTAAAAGAGAACTGCTCCGACTTTACCAAAGAATTACTGGATTGCGTTGAAGTGGGATGTGATGTAATTTCCACATCTCACGTACGACTTTTGAGGTAAATGGAGCACAACATAATGTCCATGGATAATTTTCTAAGTAAACAAATATAGCTCTCTCTCTCGTCTACCAAACAGTTTGGAGAAATCGTCTATTTTACTATCTATTGTGAAAGTAAACTGAACAATTCTTGAGTTAGAATTAGCACAAAGTAATGCTAAATCTGTTAGAATGGCAGTTAATATCATGTGTTAGCGCCAAGCTAGCAAAGTAATATGTTCATCCTTGCCCATCTCTCATTTTCTATACTTTACTCTGTGCCAATAACTTTTAAAGAGTAAAAAAAAAATTCCAAACATGACTTGAATCCAAAAAAACATCCAAGAGTTTTGCAGTTTTCCTTTGCTAAACTGAAAGCTAAAAGAAACAAGTGCTAGCAAATGAAAACTGTGCCATCTGGCCCTCCTGAAAGTCTGACTAGATTTGACAATGTTTTTTTTCTTATTACAACAGGCAACAAGAGCTCTAAAATTACTTTAAAAATGTTGCTTCTCCAGTTTTAACTTTGTGCTGCACTCAGAGCTCCCAGCACAGGCGACAGTTTCCTACATCTCCCAGAGTCAGAGTCTGTCCACATCTGCAAAGAATCTTTAGGTTCAGCAGCATGGCAGGATTCCATTAAAAGCCAAATTGCGGGTTGGCAAAAACTCTGAGGGAACAACGGAAAGCCACAGCCAGTCCTGTAATTTAAACCTTATTTTAAATTGTGATGGCCTGACTACATGGACTGAGAGAGAGGAGAGAGAAGAGGAGAGAGAAGAGACAGAAAAATGTGTGTACAACAAATAGTGGAGGATTAATGCTACGACAAAGAACAGCAAAAAAAAAAAAAACATGTGTGAAGGGAGGGGGCAGAAGACAGAGCGAGGTCTAGAGAAACACCACTGTCTTTGCAGTGAATCTCCACACCATGAGCAGGATTGATTCTGATGTGTAAAACTTCTCAAATCCTCAAAAATCCCTCCAAGGTCAAAGGCCCTCCAGTCAATGTCAACTCTTATAAAATGTCTCAAAAAGTAAAGATCTGGAAAATGCTTGAGTCAAAACACTGGATCTAAATGTAACTGTGCGTAACTTCGACATAAAGAAGTCTACCAAGAGGCAATTTATGAACCAAGATAAACACGAGATAAACTGACAGAAACATGAAAAAATACAAAAAGTACAAATGTGAACCGATTCAGAAGAGAGCCATGCACTGTCATGCCTGCTGTTAATGGTGATATGTGTTGGGAACCATGTGAAGTGAGGCAATTATGGCATAGACTGATCAGTATGCTGATCACATTGGTACAGTTTGTCATATCAGTGTTAGTAAGACTCCAAGTAATTTTATCCAGGACTTAAAGGAATAGTCCAATTTTTTTTGTGTGACTTGCTTCACCCATGAGACCATTGCAAGGCAGATAGACAGCCAAAGCTCACCCACCGCTAGTTAGCCTAGCTCAAACAATGGGAGTCATTGGGTAGTGCTAGCCTGCCTCTGTCTACAGTCATCAGATAAACTCTTCAGCATCTTTAAATGGTTTTGTGTGCTTGGAGTGACTGTTTATTTTTTTTACCTTGTTATGCTATGTTATCTTCTCCAATCATCATAATTTCTTCTTTTACTCGAAAACAAAGACTTTTTTTATTGACCTACTCCCTTGCAGATGTGATGTTAGCTAACACATTGACTCTGTTGAACAGTTCTTTTAAGTGAACGATGAGAACCAATTTGCAGTGGGGAGTGAGCCATTTGTTTGCGAGCCATTGTTTAATGCAAATTGTCTGCAAATTTAAGGATGGCTCACAAATAGAAGGCTCACTAACTGCAAACCGGTTCTCATCATACACTTAAAAGAGCTGTTCAGAGTCTCTGTGAAGGAGTAGAAGAATATTATAAGATGATAGTAGAAGATAATGCATCAAAAAATTAATGAGTCACAACAGGCCCGTTTAGAGTTGCTGAAGAGTATCTGATGACTGTAGGCAGAAGCAGGCTAGCTTTCCTGTTGACTCCCAGTGTTTTAGCTAAGCTAATGAGTGGTGGGTGAGCTTTGGTCGTCTCTTTCTTGTTTCTGGACACACAGTTGAAACAATGGTGTCTATTTGCTCGTCATGAACAAAGGAGTGAGGCAAAACACAAAAACAACAAAAAAGTTGGTGTATCCCATTAAATATAACATGGAGATGCTGCTAACTATTTAATGGGACAAAGAGAGCAGGGCATTCATCATAGAAATTAGACATCTCTTGTCAGCACTGTAGCACATTATTAAATCCCAGACTACTCTGCTTTTCATGGTATGTTGTTGTGTTGCTTAGCACAGTTTCTGGAACAAAACTCATCCCCTTACTGTGAAAAAAATGCCACAAGCACGGGGAGCTGGTAGCCCTGTCACTTCTATTTCCTCTTTTGTTGTTGTGTGGATGTCACAGTTGCTTCCTGCAGCCAGAGTTTGATGGCCCCTCCAACCTTACAGAGGTACAATTAAAGAAAATACTGTGGCAGGTTGTATCTAAACCATGTGGTCCAGTCTGTTAGACCTGTATGTGTACCAGCTCAAGTCTGGTGCACTTCCTTGGCTCACTTCCATCCACATTTTCCTACTTTTAATGAGCTCCTGCCATTAAGTACAACTTCATAACTCAAACTGTCACCACCCTGTGAAGTATCTCTTCAGTCACTACAGTGTTTACAGCAGGAAATTAGCCAGTTTTGGTGGTAACTGTATAGAAAAATTGAAACAAATACACATAAACATATCATAAATATACAAAGTTGCTCCATAAAACAATAGTGCTGCAATCACGCTGACAAATGTACAACTCCTTTTAGCACTTGAGGGTTAAACATAGTGTCGTTTTGTAAGTAGATGGAGGAATGTCTTCCTCCTTGTTAGGGCAGCATACTTAGCACAGCATGATTATGTTGTGTATTTGAGTTATAAATGACATCAAAATTATAGTTTTTTGTGGGTTATGTATAAAATTGTCAACATTTTAGTGACTTTTCAGTAAAACAGTTCCTTGTGTCTGATGTCATTAACAGAAAAAACATCTCAGCCTGATCTGTTTTTCTTTTATGTAACATGGAAAAACCCGTTTATATGATGTGAGCTGAATTAGCACCTGCTTTCTATGAAAATGGCAGTGATTTAAAAAACTAAAGGATTGCATGTGACTTATTTTGATTTTAAACCTTATTTATTATTTTTCCCGCTGCCTGGTTTTAATGTTTTAGGACAGTGGCCATAGCAAGAAAATATTTTATCTCCATTTGTTATGTTTTTCTTTTTGTTTTCATTAAACAGTGCTTTGGGTCATCTTCCATGTTAATGTCGGCAGTGGGCTTTATAAATGCTTAACCAAATTAAAATTAATTGTAATCAGAACAATAAAACATTCATTCATTTGGTTGCAAAGCATTTTCATTTTGGAGATAGGAGGTTTGTGTCCAACAGCCACAAATGAGAAAGACAAGAGTGATGTCTGAAATAAGAAACTAACTCTGCTTCTCTTAACTCCAGAGATGTTGCAGAATACACATCCTCTTTATGTGGATGGTCAATTAAATTATCTTTCTAATTCAGTTTTGTCTGATGAGATACATTTTTCCTTCTTTTCAAATGGGCACAAGGCAATGCTAAGTCTGTTAATTTGCTGAGGGTAAGTTCCAAAACCTGTTAGCATCAGGGTAACAAGCTCATCATGGTCATTCCAGCTTTGGAGTCATTTTTTACTTATTATCACTGACTTCTTGAGAGTATTTGACCTAAATTATCTGTTCAGCTGCAGTGTTAACACAATGGTGTTTAGCCCAAAAATGAATCTTGAACAGCTTAAGATTTCACAAAAAATGACTGAATCAACAACAAAAACAAAAGAGTCTTGGGAGAGCTCTGTGTGCGCTACGCCCTCGTTGCATACCCCACTTGTAGTGAAAAAGAGCCGTGATGGAAAATATGTGAGGAAATGGCAAATGGTTAATGGGCCAGCACTTGATGTTGAATTCCATAGTCTAATGTGTCTCAGTCAGGCATAAGAGCAAGTGTTGTACACGTGCCAGCAACCAGGCTGGAGGTTCAGGTCACCCAGAGGACCTGGACAGACTTAGACGGAGCCAACGTCCCTGTTTACTTTCTGCTTCTGAAAAAATGATACAACTATGGACTTTGTGTAGCACAGAAACGTGAATTCTTTAGTAAAATATTTATGCCTATGTTGGTCAAATCTTCACTAAAGACTGGTGAAGAAGTTATTTAGTCTGGCTGTGTGATCGAGGCCTGACCAGGAAAGCCTCTCTCTCTGAACTAAACTCACAAAAACAGCGCGCTGCTCTCAAGCTCTTAAAACTGTCGACCACTCTGCCAAGAATGTCGGCTCCGCTCCGTGTTTCTTAAGTATTAACGGTGATATGTTCAAACATGTATCAGATGTCACTCTCCAGAGTCAGACCCCTGATCCCCCCCACTCCCACCTCTTTCAC
Source organism: Scarus forsteni (assembly GCA_036419115.1). NCBI lineage: Eukaryota > Metazoa > Chordata > Actinopteri > Labriformes > Labridae > Scarus > Scarus forsteni. The sequence goes on from JAZDUH010000443.1 coordinate 19,419,757, forward strand.
TACAAGACCCCACTCCCCCTCACCTACCCAATTTCCCAACATTCCTGAGCCGTGCCCCATCAGTCAAAGGGCTGATTCATGGGGTTAATGCTGCAGCGGCTGCAGACAGGGCTTTGAGACAGGATGTTTGGCTGATACCTTGCTCGACTTAAGCAAACAAGCCACCAAAATATGATTACTGAGGGCAGAGAGGGAGCCGTCTTCTTGTCTTTCTTCAGTGCGTCCAGGCCACACTAATGTCCATTAGTATCATTACTTTACTGGTTTCCACATGTTTTACAGACTCAGACTAATGACAGCAAGGTGGACAAATGTTTGACAAACATAATGGTGCCATAATGCTATCTCGAGGATGCTGTATGGCTTTACTGAACAACACAACAGATGCACTCTGAAATACTGGAGAACAAACATTAAGGTCTGCAGAAAGGCTTGGAAAAGTTTTGATGCTTATTGCAAACCCGAGAATAAACATGAAGCAACAACTATGCTATTTATATGAAACAAACAGGATCTTGACAGAGGAGAGCTGAAAATAGTGTGTAAATACAGGTCCTGTTTATAAATACTGTGTCATGTTTAGGTCATGTACAAATTGATTGAATCTAAAATGGAGCTGAACAAAATAAATAAGAGAAAACCTGAGAAATCCTGATACATGAAGCATCTTCTACACAGCAAAGTAGCCACAATTGTGTACACAATCATCTTTCAAACTGTGAATTATAAATTCTTCCATTAATTCATCTCAATTGCATTTATTTATCTAAACTTCATTCAACCAGGACAACTTCACTGAGATTAAGGCCCCATTTACACAACAATGAAAACGGTTGAAAACAAAGAGTTCTCATTGTGTTTGGGCCTCCTGTTTACACAAGAACTGTGCCCAGAGTGAATCCGCAAACTTTTAAAAACTTTCAAAAAGTTTTGAAAAGAACTTCATTTCTCGGTCCATGTAGACAAGACTCAGAATTTCCACAGTAAACGTATCTGGGAAATATGCAGTACTCTTCCACATGAAGGCCGTGCGAGCATCCCAGGAACACCAACAACAAAAGTTTCTGCCATCTGTCGAGCAACATGTGTGCCACCTACTGTGATCAGCTTGTTATCCAGACAAAAATATCCAGGCACATTTGTTGTGCAGACAAGAGACTCCTGCGCCAGTTTGTATTCACCAGAAAGTTTCAGTACAAACTGACATCGCCAGCTACTGGCCTGGTATGCATGCTATGGCGTTTTCGGTTGTTCTTCGTCTCCATGTGCATGCATAGCGCTTTAGAAAACGCAAAGGAAAAACCTTTCTGTTTCTGATGCAAACAGTGGCTAAAAATCTCACTACAAGAGTGCATTGGCCAAGAAGAGCAGCAGAACATCTCTCAGGTTACAGATGAGAAACGATTACAGACACAGAAACACAGAAATCACTGATCAGTGTCACAGAGCAAACAAATCATCAGTCAAACCATTTACAGCCTGCTTCATCTTCCTCTAATGCCTTCAGTCTGCCTTAAAACTATTAAAAGAGACCAGGCGCCCAAGACCCGTTTTTTCCTGCGACTGATTCCAGTCTGTAAGAGCAGCGTATCTGAAACTTCTTTAGTCCATTTTGAGATGAACTTTGTGGACAGATGGTAAGAGTACGTTTTGTGGCTGAGTAACAGAAGAAGACTAGCTTCAACAACCAATTACCAAAGTACGAAGGAAGTAGACTTGTTTATCAGGATGTACCAAAGATTCATTCTACAGATGGTTAAGAGGGCCAACTTGTTCATCGAGAGAGCGTCAGCGCTTTATGATTTGGTATGAAACACAAAGCTCCATGATAAACAGTATCCAAACACTGAGATGCATACAGAAAACAACACGATTTTCAATCAGATCAATCAAGAGTTTGTTGTTATATTATTTAAAGGCAAAAGTGAAAATTTAGCCTCATAAGCTAAATCTTCAAAGAGCAAACAAAGATTATTTTGTTGGGTGTAAGGCTGATGGTGCTTTTCTAAGTCACACCTTTAATCTCAGCATCCCGTCATACTAAAAAAAAACCAAGAACCTTCCTCCACAGTCCAAAACTTGGGTGGTGGGCGGTGATTTGCTGGTTTGCACAATAAATCAAAAGCAGACACACAAGTTTTGATTAGATAAATCATCAACCTGAGGAGCTCAGACTGATAGGTGGGCGGTGTTACAGACACCTGAGATGATGCTTTGGTTTCCTTGGAAAGAGACAACATCCAAGGGAAAATTATCCTCAAACTCCTTGGAACTAAGTTTTCTTTATTGGCATAGCCCATAAATTTTTACCTGCTTGTCATAAAAACAGACAACAAATACATCAGAGTCATGTCAGTGCCAAATCTCAAAACAAAATTACAGTGCTTATGACACCACACAGTGATGACTGGGTTTATGATTCAATTCAATAATTATGTTGAACTAGCTCAGTTTTCATTTAAATCTATGTGTGTTTTTGTAAGCAGAATCATTTTTCACAGCTGAATGTGGGAGAAAAAGCATCTCATGCTATATGCTTTACATACTGAGGAGACAAATATCACTTCAGTGTCCATCTCTAACAACATACTGATCAGCTGGAGCTTCACCTCATAGCCGACTAAAATATTTTATCCAGTTATTAAAATAATCTTAAAATCTGAGCTCAAACAGAAATGCAGCAAAATAATTTACTTTTTATATCATTGCTGTCATTATCAATACCACCTCTCCTCTGAGGCCAAGATGTTATTCCTTTATATTACTTTCATGCTTTTAAGTTCAATTTCACTAAATAAAAGCAAAAAATAAGCATAAAATTAAAAGCAGGACCTACATGTAACTCACCGGTAAAATTAAGGCTGTGAGTGCTATCAACACATTACATGCTGAGGTAAGAAAGCACTTTTTATGCATAACTACTGTCCCATCATACATTGTGTCAGGACATGTTGGCCACAGGAAAATGTGTTTCATCTTCTGTCATGTTTGATACTAACCCACCACAGGAGACCAGTCTGAGACCCATAATGACTGCATGGTAGAAAGTCTAACATCTTTGATTTTTGTCCCACCTCTCATGATTTGTTTACCAACATCAGAGACGGTGACCAATGAGAGCACAGGGAGCTCTGCATGTGTGTCAAATAACAGATGTACACATGCTGAGGTTGTTACCCTGAGAGCTACAAAACAGAAGAAAGTTTGCAAAGCTCTGAAAACAGGTAAGCTACCAGGCATGTCCCATACACACCTGATCAAAATTTTAGGACCAGTTGAAGAATTGCAAGAATTTACATTTTGCTCTGTTGTATCTGAAGAAGGTTCTAAGCAGAGCTTCAAAATGCAAAAAGAAGAAATTTCAAGCAAGCAATTTATTGCAAACAACTATTAAACTGACACAGGCTGTTGATCAGCTGATCAAAGGTTCAAGACCACAGCCTTGAAAAGCCAAAATCATTCCAAAAATGTGGATACAGTTTTCTGGCAGGTATTCACACTGTCATGACCTCCTGATGGCAAAGGCAAAAAGAAGTTCCCTCTTTGAACGCAATCAGATTGTTGAGCTGCATAAGCAAGGCCTCTCACAACATGCCATTGCTGCTGACGTTGGATGCAGCAAGACAGTCATTAAATAACATAAAAACACATAAATACAGTCCTACTCATCAGTATTGGCACCCATGAAGTTTAAGTGCACAATGTGACAGTACAAACAGTTTCTTTACAAACCTCTCTAACTTTGCTCTGCATCACTTTATCAGACTCAAACTAGGCAGAAGTAATGTTCACATATTAAGGGTTGTAAATTATACTTCATTAGCTACTATGATCGCGCAGTCATATTTAGAATAGGCAGTTTTAATTGCCACCACTTGAAAGCAACAATTAAGCATGGTGGAGGTTCCACAATGGTTTGGGGCTGCTTTGCTGCATCGGGTACTGGAGGCCATGACCATATCACAGGAATCATGTAATCAAATAATTATCATGAAATTTTGGAGCGAAGTGTCCTACCCAGTGTAAGAACACTTGGTTTGAGTCAAAGATTGGGGGCCCTCCAGCAAGACAAAGACCCAAAGATCACATCCAAAAGTACGCAGGAATAGTTGAAAAGGAAAAAAATGGCCTGTTTTAAAATGGCCAGCAATGAGTCCTGATCTCAATGTGATTGAAAATCTTTGGTATGGCTGAAATCTGCCATTGAGGAAGAGAAACCTTTAAGTGTTCAAGAGCTTGAACAATTTGCATAGGAAGAGTGGGAGAAAATACCAGCTGAGAAGTGCAAGAAGCTGAAAGATGGCTACAAGAAACATTTGGAGGCTGTCATCAGTGCCAAAGGGTGTGCAACAAAATACTGAAAAGGGTTGCCATTATTGCTGCACATGCTTTTTTCAGTTCCCTCTTCGAAATTACAACATGTAACTTGTAAAAATGATTTTTTTTTTTGTTAAAGTATTTCGGACCTTCAATTAAAAGATCCTGATGACATAAATTGGGTACATTTCAATTTATTTCAGAAGATATTGTTAAAGTAATGAAAATAATGAAGGGGTGCCAATAATACTGAGCAGGGCTGTTTATCCTGAGGGTTATGGAAAAAGTCAAGTGATGGACCCAAAAAGATTTCCCTAGCCCTGAGCCGGAGGACCCGATTGGTTGTTTGTCAAGATCTTTCATTTCATTTCAAGTATATACTTTGTAAAATGAAATGAAAGATACGGGACGATCGTCCAAAATTCAGGTTGTTACTGGTGCCGACTGCAGTCCAACAACCATCAGACAGCATCTGCGAGAGAAGGGTTTAAAGAACAATGAACATCTTTAAAGGCTTCGTCTCCTTTAACGCCACAAAATTGCCTGTTTGGAGTTTGCACGAAAGCACCAAACATGGGACATTGAAGGTGGAAGAAAGTTTAATTCTCTGATGAGAAAAAATGTAACCTTGAAGCTCTCCTTGGAAACTTCTTAAATTTCCAACAGTGCAAAATGTCAATTCTTGCAATTTTTCAACTGGTTTAAAAATTTTGATCAGGCGTGTACATTATTCTGCCCTGATTTCTTCCTCTACTCTCTCACCCCCTTTCACAAGTCTGCCCACTGTCACTCTCCTGTCAATAAAGACATAAAACGCCCTGAAGTATGATGCACATGACACAATGTGTTCGTTTGCTGTCTTCATTGTCAGCCCTCTTCCCAGTGTCAACATGTCTGTCATTCAGTCGTGTAGTCTGTCGAGTTTGCTGGGAAAGTCACTGCACAATTTTATGGCTCTGTGGTTGTCTGATGAGACACAGAGACCATCATAACCTTGAAGATCATTTCATTCAAAGTTACTTCCAAATGAAGATGGAAGACACATCTCAAGTTGTTTTACCACAAAATCAACAATATTAACACAGTTGATGTCGTTTTACTCCGTATCTCAGTTAAGTATACGGAAGGGAATTGATAAAAAAAATTATTGATATTAATACCATCATTAATCAATTCTATTATTCCAATTTCTGTGTGGACTAAAACTATGCAGGCCTAAATATGTTTTCAGCATCCAGCGCTGCATAGAAGAATGCTTCTGAAAGTTACTGCTGTTTGCAACACTGCTTAAAACAGACACAGACACAGGACATTGTGCAGTTTGCATTATTCTGAGAATTATTAAGCTACAATTTTGACTTCTTCTCTCTCTCTTGTCCAATATGATCACATTGTAAATCTGTGATTTTATAGATGCTCTATAGATAAAGTTATCACTGTTAGTAAATCTTTGTAGTTTGTACTGACTGCCTCTGATGAGGGCGTGGCATCCTTGACTTAAGAGGCATCTGGGAGACTGAAAGATCTGATAAGAGCAGGACCAGATATGCTTTTTGCTGTCCCTTCTCAAACAGAGTTGTTGTGATGAAATACATGCATATTTGCTTATATGATTGGTAATTTATTTGTTGGCTATGTAAACTGCATGGTGCACATCTGTGTTTTATTTTTGGTTTGACCTTGTTTTATTTTTTTATTAGGTGTGGCATGAATAAAAAAAATCTAATCAAATAAGGGAATTGATAAGCAAAGAGTAATGGCAATGATTCCTTGAGCTTCTTGAACACAATTCTCAAATGGATTAGTTTTCGACTCCGATCCCTAGTATAAATGAGCCTTAAAACTTGACATATTGCGAAGCCCTGTTGTCGCAGATCACCTCAATGACATGAGGTAAAGCTACACTGCTGTCATCTTTTGTTTCACATGGAAATTAGACATTTTAACTGGAAAAGAACTTTGCCTTGCTTCCAACAAATTGCGTAATTGATGGACCTTGTTTATCCGTGCATGTGCGTGTGTTTTTGTCCTGATAGAACCCCTATGTGAGTCGTCTGAGACGATCTTATCACCGAGTCAGACAGAAATTCCTCCCTCTTCGACACACACTCGCTCACACGCACACACCGACAATAAGCAGCTGAATGACACGTTTTGTTGGAGTCACAGAGGGACGGTCTGAGCAGAAAAAGTCAGCCAAGCCTCCAGTAGACGTTTCCCTGTGCAGCGTGGGTCTGCAAGTTGTGGTTTTAGGGGAACGTTAACTGATCGAATGATAAAAGGGGCTGGGGCAAAGGTATGTATGGACCACACCCTCCTGCTGCTGCTGCCTTTTTCAGCCCTTTAAGCCAGAATACACAGCCGCTTTCAAAGGAATAAAAAGATGCTGAAGTGGCAGGGAACATGTTCAATGCTTGTATTTGTTCTAAAGAAAACATGGCAGGCTTTAGAAGATCTGCCAAAGGATCAGCGGCACAAAAAAGACTCATTTACACTCTTTAAAAGCTAACAAACATCAAGGGCTTTTATAAGCTGCAGACAATTCTTTGATACCAGTTTCATGTTCAGATTATTTCCTCTTATTAAACAGCTGAAGGTTCAAAAGGAGGAGCTGAATAACCTGTAAAAGTTAACGACAAAAGGCAACACGCACACTTTTTTTTTCTCTGCTTCTGTTTTGCCAAGTCTGTGTGTGCTGCTCGTGCTCCTGGCCTGGGCTCCAGTTCTCGGCTCCAGCGTTCTGGTGTGGGGGGCAGGGGATCAGAGACCACACACACACACAAACACACTCTGTCCAACACATCCAGGAAAAATGGATCCAAAATTGTCTTGAAGTTCCTCAGAAATTAGGCTGATCTGTTTCATCCATGATTGTGTATACAAGAAAAAAATGTTTTTATTTGTATGTCTCTTAAAATCCTGATAGAAAAACAGAAAGTGGGGGAAATGGAGACTTACTTTAACCTACCACTTTATTTTTTGTTTTGTAATCAATTCAATCAGTAACTCTCTTCCCATAGCACTATATTAGCAGCGGTGATTCTCAAATAGCATAGACATGCATTCGTTTGTCAATAAAATGAACTAAACTATTTTCAGTAACACTTCAAAAACATCTGCAAAGTGAATCATTCTGTCAAAATGATTCCCTACATGCCAATAAGATAATCTAGTAAATTCGTACTGCTGCTGAGAAGGAAAGTAAATCACATGAGCAGCCATTGTTTACAGACTCAGTCACTTCTCCATGTCGTCACAAACAAACTTAAATGAAGCTATGCATTGAGCAGTGTGAGAAAGTTTAATCAATTATAAACGCATTTTATCTTTTGAAATTCTGGTAAAAATCATTTGAAAAGTGTAAATGTGTTTAATGAGGGGCATGTGACCTCAGCAAATGTTTGTTACAGACCAGCACAGGAACAATAATCAATTAACAATTATCACAATAAACCACTTTAAAAGCTAACTACAACTGAAAGAGCCCAAGTTTGTCTTTCAAAAAATGAGATAATTAACCAAAGTAAATCTACTGCAGTTCTGTTACTTGTTCTGGCAGCTCTGGATTTTAAAAACTGACCCTTGATCAACTTCCCACACAAACTGAGCTGATTTTGACTATTTTCTTTAGGATTTGCGAACTTATTTTTCAGCAAATGAGCCCAGATGATCTTGAAGCATTAAATTAATTGTCCAAAGGCGATGGCAAGGAGAGATATAGTGCTGTAAAGAGCACTGAAAAAAGGAAGTGGGTTATTCCTTTCGGGTTGACAGACGAATAAAACAAACTGGTTATTGAAGACTCAAAGAGGAATCACATTTATTTTTCATGCAGCATTAGGTTTTGCCTGAGTACAAAGTGTTGAAGTGGTGAATCAGAGATAAACATTTTATAAAATTTGTTTGCCATATTTTCAGTCAGAGATTTAAAATTCACTGGTGGGCCTCAATGAGTGAGGAGGAGGACCACATGTGGCCCCCAGGCTGCCAGTTGCCCACCCCTGGTCCATGTAGTCTGTAATTGATTCATCTATTATTTATCAAACATTAGCAAAACTGAAAAAGTAGAAACATCAACTTGAAGCCACTTTAACAAAACAGAGGTTCAAGACATCCAATATCGGGCAAAATATTGATTTTAATTATCAAATATGCGCGGCAAGTCTGTGTTAAATCTCCAAACTGCACAAAAATGCAGGAAACTTGGAAAAACCAAGCAAGAAGCCCTTTAACTTCTTGCCAGCTCCAACCAGTTTGTGAAATTTAGAAAATGACGCTTTGTCTTGTGTGACTGTGACTCAAGATCATTTAGTTTATGTAATTTAAAGTTCTACTGATCATTACAAGATGGAAATGCAAGTGTTTAGTTTTGGCTGGATAGGAGTTAATAGACAATTTTAAGAATAAAAACAAAAAAATACTTATTATGTCACTTGGTTCTTGTTTTTTGTTGTCGTGGTATCAAACAGGTATCATTGATGCCTTGTATTCACTAAAACCATATCCAAGTTTATTATTCTGTAACCAGAGCCATCATTTTCCATTCATATTCAGAAAAAGTGAGGGTATATATAATGTATCACCAATGGGCTAAAAGTACTGAGATATTTATAGTTTTTTCACCTCATGGCCCAGCCCTACACTCTCCCTCTAAAATGTTTGCTATGGCCTGTCAGCATGGAAATCATCAACAACAACTCCAAAAACTCCTCTGAATATCACCTTAAACAAAAAGTCTTGAGTTTATCTCTTGTAAAGAGGGAAAAACAAACGGACAAACTCCTGCTTGGACTTATGTTTCCTCTTTCGACAGCTCTGTGACGCTGCGGCTGCACTCCACAGACTTTATAGGTGCCCATTCACCTTTCAACACCGTCCACGAGTCAGCCCGAGGAGGCTTGATCGAGTGGGTTTGTGGGTTTCTTCTAACGCTACGAGGACCTCTCCACCCGACCCCAGCACGTAAACAAATAAAGCTCCAGTTTCATCATCTAGAGGGGGCTGTTTCCTGTCCAAACTCAGCCCTCGACTCCCCCCAACTCCACCGTTTCCACACACACGCGCACATACGCACTAAACTCTACACCTCCGCCTCATCAGAGCGGCTCGGCTCCCCCGCCCCCAAAATGCCAGCCTCTTTCCACTGCTCAATTGCCGAGAGGAATGGAGGGATTTGAGGGAAGAAAGAGGGAAAGAGGGGGATGGGTGGCTGCACAGGCAGAGGGGATTGGGAGTATGCACGGGGATCTTATTGCAGCTTCATCCCAGTGAAATATTTTGCAGCAGAGAAAGCGCAGAGAGAGAGGAGGAAAGAGAGACAGAAAGGCTATACTGCTGTGGCATCCAGATAGTGAGAGACCCCAGACCCCCACCGAGCCCTCCATGCCTCTGACAAAAGACGCTTTATGCAGAAGAGTTTTCATTTGTCTTAATAGCCTTTGAAAAATAGGAAGAAAAGCACAACAAAATAACACCAGAAAATGTGATTTACCCTTTTATGCAAACAATTAGAGGATGCACGCTATGTGTGCTTGCAAGCCTCAGTGTGTGCAAGCGTGTCTGAGTGCAAACACACTCATGCAACTCAAAAAACTTTTTCCATTTGTGTCTCCAAACGTATTTGTTCATTCTCCAGGACAAAACAAGCCTGCTCTGACCATCCAGGGTTCAGCAGAAACAAACTTCTGTATGGAAGCACCTAAAGTCACCACAAAAAAGTCACTCACCTGTGTATTCTCTGGGCGTAACGTGAGGCGGACTGGAGGAGGGGGATGCAGGTTCAGTGTAAGACAGAGACGAGTCTGAAACGTCAAGAAGAAAAAAACATGGCAGAACAGTGAGATACAGATGCCTTTTGCAATGGTTTGAGTTCATTTAGCTTCTGTTCCAGCTGTTTTCCTGTTTTTGATTGGTTTTAGTGGTTATTTTAATGTCTCTCAAAGCTTCAAGGAACACAAATCGACAAAAACTTTCTTCATATGATATTTAGAATATAAAATACATACTATAAAGTACTACAAGTATAAGAGCTGATCATTACATAGTATTAAATTCATCAGCAGTTATGATTTTGAGGGAGTTCAGAAACTGAATGTAATGTTAGAAAATTATTCATGATGCAGTAAAGAACTTAACCTATAAGAAAATAAACAAGTCTGACCAGCTCAAAGGCAACAACACTACTTCACTCCTGTAACCTTGCAGTGCAGCTGGATCTGCCTGATTCAGTCTGTAATCAGGCAGATCTATCTTGCCAAATTTCAATGTACTTCAACTGTAAGCAGCTCAAACTGAGACGGCCCAATTAGCGTTTGTTAGAGCAAGAAGAGGTGGAAGCAGCAGGAACGACTGCTCCTACAGGGATGAGCAGAGACGCTAAAAGCTTCAGTAGCAATTTCATCAGATCTGGGCCACATTTCTTTATTTAATGAAGAACAATTAACATTAATACATGCCTCCAAAATAAGGATATTTTTGCTCCATTTTCGACATGTTTTTCCAAGAGTCTAATGAAATGTTTCATGGTCTGTCGTTTACACAGTGGCATTATTGCCTGCTTACTACATTATCTGATTACCCTGTAATAAATGTGACTGCCAATCACCTGTCAGGTATGCTTTTGAAAGGTTCTGCCCATTCGCAAACACTTCAATAGGCTGTTTCCCAGATAGACTATATTAAATATATTTTTAAATAACATCTGATGTGGCAGCTTACATAAAACGATTTTACAAACTATTTACCTAATATCAAAAGTGAGTAAAAACTTAACCTACACTCAGGTTTTACTCTGTCCTCTTCATAAGACCACTCTTCAACAGGTCGTTCATATTGTATTTAAATACGAAGCTACATTGTCTTCTCTTTTTACTCTCATCTCTGTGATCACATTTTTATTTATTTATTTGATTGAGAGTAAGATTAGAATTATTTAAAATGACTATAAATTGATTTTGCAATTTTTGCATCATTAAAATTTACTGAACGTTATATCCTTATAGCACTTTTTATTCTGAATACTCAGGATACAAAAAAAAAAACATGAACGTCAAAGATGGAAAAACATGTATATTTTAAAATTATGATATTTGGTCTATACAACTTCAACATTACATGTGCCACAAAAATCTATGTTTTGACCTTCAGTGTCTTATTTTCATGACTAGAGGAAGAATAATGTGTCATTTAAATCATATATTAGTTGTTTTGCCCTTTCTAGCTTTAGTTTGCTTTTGGGCAACATAAAGTCTCTTTTGGATCTGTTTTAGACAATAACAATAAAAAAACAAACATGTTTTTCAACAAAAGAAGTAAAATACCAGACTTCATTACGTGACAGCCCACCACTGTCAGCTATCTAAACATATTTTATTGCAGTTGATATAACAGAGTTTGTACACCTTTTCCAAAATCAAGTACTTCTTCAGCACTTTCAAGATGCATTTTTAAAGCATATATAACATGCATAACATGAATTATACATTAGTTGTGCATTCACAAAGATGCACAAAAAAGACCATTTTGATTCCTTTAAGTATAAAAACATCTGTTTTCTGTGAATCACAATGGCAGGAGGTCAAAAAAGATATTTGAGGGAACTAAGAAACAAATTCAACTTAAACAAAAGACTAGTGGCCAAACAAATAACTTGATTTTCAATTATTTTTTTCTGAAAATATCAATTTACCAGGAAAAATTATGTCAAATAACTTTGGTGTTTTGCAAGATAAATTTGTAATACTCTCCAATTTTATTATTTTGCTATTTAGTCATGATCCTTCTAACTTCTCCACCTGAAATCTAAACTATGGTCACACCATCAAAATTCGAGAATTTTCAGGGATTTCAATCCCTTGTTTGAACCCTGTGAGAATCAAAATTTATTTCCACTGATCGATTTGTGACAGAAGAAGGGTTCCCAAAGCAACACTTTTGTCATAATTTGCATCAACACTGTCTCTTTTTTTTAATTTCCATTTGATTACCTAGTGTACCTTTGTACCTATCCAGCTTAAAGGGTGGAGCTGGACATGCTGTGGCCCATCAAATGAGGGCACAGTTGGCTGTAGAAACACAGGCAAGGCCAGGGTTTATTGTACCAAACTGTGCTGAATGAAAACAGGCTGCTTATTGAGAAAGGCACGAAAAGCACAGACATAGCTTCCACACAACTAGCGTATCAAAAATTATCTCAGTTTTACTCTTAAACCAAAAAGGCTGATGACATTTATTGTGTTATTTTCTGGCTCTGTGTCTGTCATGGTGGTGGTGGCTTCTTTTTTTACAAACTCACCCAGTGGCTTGTGTTCCTCTGAGCGGGACAGCGAGTACGGGGGAGGAGGTGATTCTGGAAATGAAAAAAAAAGTCAACAATTTAAATCCCATATTACCAACTGTCCCACAAAACTGCCATGACAGACTTGTCCTGGACCCTGAGACATCTACCTCAGAAAAATGTCCTCCTCTGCAATGCTTCATTCTCACTCAAGAGGAAAAAGATCAGAGACACTTTCAAAATGGTCTTTTAAATCATTTAAAGAAAAAGAATCAAACTGCTTAGTCCTATCTTAAACCAGGGATGGGGCCACATTAATGCTATTCAAATAACAAATATTATACTTTCCCCAGAATTTATGATGTTAACATTTATACGTTTTACTCAAAAGTCAAAAGTAGAGTATTATTACATGTGCTGAATAGTTTAAGGTACTTTGTATGCAATGAAAGTAAATCTTAAAGTTAATCTGGCTTATTTCCAAATTACAGTAGCTATGCTTATTAAAGGCCATTTAGAAACCACCAAAGCAAAAAAAAAAAATCCCTACTAATTTTAAACACACAGGTCTCCTATTGAAGATTATCATAAAAGTATTTGCAGTTTTTTTGTTTTTTTCCATCTGACTTTAATACATCGCAGCAGCTTTGATAATTTTTGGAAAATTAAGGTTGACTGCTCGGCCAAACTTTGTGAGCAGGGGGCTCACTAAAGTGCTTTTCATTTCGAACAAAAAAAGTCCAGTCTTTAAAAAGGTCTCCATTTTCACTGACCAAACAGAACAAACATTCATTTGTGAATTGATATAACATCGCTATTAACAGTTAAGCAAAGTTCTGCTGATATTTACAGGTACTACAGCAGCAGCATGTGTTGGAGGGATGAATGAGGCTGGAGAGACTTTAGCAGAACCACCAAATCTATCTTTGCCTAAGTGAACTTTTAAAGTGAGTTTTAAAGACTTAAGTTTTAGGTCTGACATACAGATAGTTTTTTCTGATACAGGAGAATATGGTTTATGTGTTACTTCAAGCACTTTGTAAATACTATCTCAGGGAACCATCCTGCCAAACAGATGTTTAATTAGATGTAGTTGTTTAAAATGAAAGTTTACTCTCCTGAAAACATTTCACTTTTATTCAGAGCCCAAACTGCTCGATGTCTGTCAGCAGGCTGTTGTTGTGCTGTCTGAAGCTCTTAAAAACACAGATTAAACTTTGTTTAAGGAGTTACAGTAAAACATACACTCAACCAATCATGTAAAAGATATACAAAGATGTTTTTGAAAGAGATTATTTTGCTTAATTAATTGTAGAATCAAATGTCAATTCTCTTATTTGTCTGTCTTTACAAAATGGGCCATCACAAGAGGAACTAGAGGTGCTCCAAGAGCACAAGCCCTGCCAAGTTGTTTCCGACATGGTTCACCAAGTTATTAGTGAAAATGTGGAAAACTTCCCCAGAGCCCAAATTTTAACAAGTGTCTTTCAAAATTGCTGGATCTTACCCGTATTCAGATCTCCAACAAAATCTAACTCTGTCCTTCTTGTGCCATTACCAACATCCTCTGAAAATGTGATTAAAATCCATTTATGACTTTTTGAGTTATATTTCACAGAGATAAACAAACAAACACCAGCAAAAGCATAACTTCCTTGGTGAAGGTCATTCTGAAACAGTAAAAAGTGAGCATATAGATCCAGTTTTCTCATAAATAAAAATCAGTCTGGAAATCTGAGATCTCATACATGCATCTTCATTTGTAAGACTTCTGAAGCAGCAGTACCCAATGGTGCTGCATAAATGAGATAGATGTGACTCACAGATTAATATAGATACCATTAGATCCCTTAAATGTGTGATGAAGCATCCCTTCATCGCATCATAAGCGTGACAGACATCCCATCACAATGTCTAAAAATTAACAGAAACTTGAAATTTGCCAGGACTTTATTTTTCTTCTTTCAAAAATGTGCTGATTAATGTAATGGTGATGTGGCAGTAGAATATCGCTCAACAGTCAAATGCAAATGACACAGATGTATATATATAATTACCATGACAATATCAGTCAAATTATTCTTCATGATTTTTACCACTGAGCTGCCCTAACACCAATAACAACTGAGGTATCATAATAGACCCATTACTCATACAATAAAGGTTCAAAACCAATACCTGATGAATCAGAAACAGGAAGTTCCCATAGCTTGATAGCATAGGCTGATGGCAAAACTAAGGGTGAAAAAAATCCATCACTAAGTTCAATCATTCAGTTTTATTGATGCCAGTTGTTTGCATTTGTATATTTTACATTCTCTGGTCAAATATGGATACTTAATGTACAAAATGCATTTTTGTTCTTGCTGCTTTTATCTCGTTTAGTTTACAAGGTTCATTTATTTGCACGTGTTTAAAAAAGGAAAAAGATAACAGGATCATATCACATGTGCAGGTGAGGCTCAATCCATACTTGGTCTTATATATAAATCTCTTGAGAGATAAAAACACATAATTTCATAAATGTTTAGAAGGGTAAAATACTACTTATTGGTTATTTTATTTGGCATTAATGTTATTAAATACACAACCATTTTAACTAAAACAAAGATCAGTTTAACTCGTCCCATTCCACTCCAGGTTTTTCTCTTTTAGTAAAATACAGAAAAGTTCACTCAGATACTTCTTAAGTTAGGCACACTTTAAATGAAGTAAATGACTGCTAATCCAGCCTGTACTTGAGCAAAATATGATCAGAATAACTTTACTTTAGATTCAGCAGAAGCTTTTTTTGCTTCCTTTCCTCCCCTTGTAAAAGCAGCCTGTAAACAGAGCCAAAGTGCTGCTGCTGCTGCTGCATGCTTAGTCTCCACAGTCCTCAGAGGATCTGCTGTGAGGCTGCGGCCCCTTTAAGAGCAGAGCCAGTAATTGCTGGAGTCCTCAGTCAGTCAGATACCCAGCGAGTCAGTCTGGCGCCAGCACTATGCAAACTGTATATTATCGGCACTCCTTCACCTAAATAACAAGAGGAGGACCTCCTTGTCAGAGAAAAAAAGAGACTAAGTGCAACTTGAGAGCGACCTTCAATTGGATGATGTGGGAAGCAGCAAAGTTTGTGCGTAAATTTAAATAAAGTGTGTAATGTGTTAGGAATGTGGAGAGGAAATCAAAGTTAAGTTTCACAGAAGTAAAAGATGGGTTCAGAGGACATTATAAAAGTTTGATACAGGCTGTAAACATGAGGAGAGGGTCTGTTTATTCCTCTAAAGGATTCAGTGTCGAACTTTGTGCCATGATTGTGTTAGACCTAAGAAGACATCAGAAACTACAGAGAAATACCTCACTAAGACTTCTTTCAACCTTATGTATTGTTTAAAACTCAAATGAGCCTGAAACCCAGTTCTTTCACAGCAGCCAAAGAAGTTTAAAACTAAATTCCCATAATTTTCAAAATAACTTTTCTCGCAGGCTAATCAGTCCATAAAAACTAAACTTTAATTTAATGTCATCATAACATGGCCCACAGCCTGGATTAGAGGGCTTACAGGGAGTCCTTGGGACTCTAATAAAGATGGTGATATTTGAGAGCAGAGTTTTCACAGAAAAATCACTTTAGCTCACTTATTCCATCTTCAATTACTTGTCAGACAAATGTAGTTTATTTAAAAATACAGGTATGTTCTTCCCCCTCAGTGTTTTGGTGTTTACCTGGCCCACACAGTCAGCTGCAGCAGAGCAGAATTTACTTTTATTTAAATTTTCATTGACCGCATAGAAGGAAAAGTCAGACAGAAATAATACTTGTCAAGTTAGGGATGCACAAAAACACACAAATAAAGCCAACA
The DNA here is from genome assembly GCA_036419115.1 of Scarus forsteni. NCBI lineage: Eukaryota > Metazoa > Chordata > Actinopteri > Labriformes > Labridae > Scarus > Scarus forsteni. The sequence continues at coordinate 19,436,194 of JAZDUH010000443.1, forward strand.
AACGTTCTTTCTTATGTTGGCTGTCTATTTGTGTTGGAAGCACATGTGAGGCAGGAAAAACATTTCCTGTTTTTAATCTACGATACTTTAAATCTGTTAAAGCTGATCATCAGAGATGATGAAATAAATCTAATTTAGATCAGTAGCTTTACTGTCAGGCCCTTTACCATTTTATTCTTCAAGGACATCCCAGGGGCTCCTGGTAGCCTGTAGCTACTTATCTGAGTTCAAGTTCATTAAAAGCTTAATCCTGAATCAACAGCATAGATTTAAGGAGCCTCGTGGTTATATTTAATTGAGGTTAGGTTTTCAGAGAATCATTTAAACATAATTAACTGATCTTCCTTTGTGTATGACCAATCAACATTCCAATAAGTCTAATAATCTATTGTTTTAACTGTATTTGATGAAAACATGGCGGGCCCATCATCTAACTCCTGCATGATTTTGGGGCCCCATGAAGATGGTTTCATTTTAGTGGTGCCTTATATTTAGGGGAAAAAACATTTTTCCTCTTTTATGACTGAAGATGAGCACAATTAACCATCATTGCAAGCTGGTACTCATTTGTACGGGGTCAGTAAATCTAAAATAAGTGTAATTAAGTTTGTTCAATACTTCACCTTTAGGCCCCAAACATGGATGGGACTTAGACTATAAAGGACATAATTTCATTAAGGTGATATTTTCTCAGGAGTGTTCATCATTCTCATGATCATTTAAGCTTTTTTAAGAGACTTTTCTTTGTTTATGAGGAAGCCATCCTTTAATGAACTTAGTTCACTTCCTAAGTGACTTAACTTTTAGGCCCAAAGCCTGAATGGAAGGTTTTGTACAACCTAGGAGAGCCCACAGTGAGACGGTTTCATTACAGGGATGCTAACATTTTTCAGGAGTAATAAAGTGTTTTTCTTTTCCCCAAGTCACCCAAACATCTCATTAATTAAAGAGTTGATTTCCCTCCTGCACCCCCCTGACCCTCAGTGTTTGGGTGCTCACCTGGCCCACACAGGCGGCTGTAGTGGTAGGGGTTGCAGCACACCTTCGCGCTGTCCTCTGCTCTAAAGCTCTGGCAGTGGCTCAGTGTTTTGAGCCGCGCAGTGAGCGGCATGTCGCTCCAGCGGTACACTTTACACAGCAGGGCCTGTGGAGAGACATGATGGGCCCCCAGCCTCAGCTCGGAGCTCTGCACCATGACACACTCACTGTTTATCCCTCCTCTGGCCTCCACAGACTTCAGCAGCGCGTCCAGAGACCTCTCCTTCAGTCTTTTTAAAAACGCGTGAGCGGTGCTCGCCAGTTCCTCCTCCAGACCCGCATGCCTCGGTGCGCACTGACAAGAGCCCCCTCCGTCTTTTCTCGGGGCCAAGTAAGGGCTCCGAGGTCTGAGATCCCATTCCCCAAACAAACAACACGTCACCGTCCTGCTGTCGCCCTCCTGCCCTCTCCGGGAGCCCCGGTGCTCCTGGACGCACATGGCACCGGGCTCATCGTCGGGCTGCTCCTCGTCCTCCCTCTCCGCGCTCTCCGTCAGCTCTCCAGCCTCACCCGTGAGTCCCGGGACCGGCTCGGTCTGTGTCACCGGCCGCTGCTCGTGTCTGTGGAGCTTTCCTGGGTGTCTGCTGCCACACGGTCCCCCCTCACCTCTTCTGCCTCCATCCCGCCCGTCGCTCTCGGTGACCAGACGGCTTCTCCAGAGTCGCCGAACAAGACCTGTGCGTCTCGACTTGAACATACGACAACCTAGACAGTTTTGAGTGCGTCCTGTCGGTCCCGTCCGGGTCCCGGGAGATGCCACATCGATTTAGACTCTTCTTTGCGCTGGACTGGAGCTTCGTGCACGGTGCGCACAGCATGCGCAGCCGGTGGTCACCGTGTCGCAGCTCTCCAGCAGCATTAGAGAGGGATATTGAAGCATGCACTGCGTAAAAACATCACTGAGTGTGCAGAAGGAGCAGGCTCCACTCACACATACACACTCTGCTCACTGACCTGCTGTCGCCAACTCAATTAAGACACAACTTTTTCTCAAAACCTTCAACTCCCCAACTGTCTGGAGACCCCGCACTCAATCCCGGGAGCATAGTTGGAGCCTCGGGGAGCACTTTGAGTTGACATTCACAGAAAAACACCAGCAGGAACATTAATCCAAAACTTTTCCACAGTTTCTCCCCAGCCCTGTGAACCCCTCGATCCGTAAAATCCTCCCTTCACCCCGAAATAAATCCTCATTACAGTGGAATTCCGATGATTTGTGTGTCCGTGCTGGAGGAAATAATCCCACTGCAGTGTCCCGGGAGAAAGCAGAGATGTTGTGGGACTTCGGTGCCAAACTCCGGGACAGATTCCGTGCTGAGAAGTTGTTTTAAAGAGAGCTGGAATTACTCCACTCTCCACTCCCCTCAAAGTCCTCTGCTGACACAAACACATACACACCAACACGGACACACGCTCACTAACTCACACAGCAACACGCACACATGCTGCTGCGCTCTGGCAGAGGTCAAGCCGCACGTGCTGACAGAGGGATGACCTCCCGAGAGCTTCAAAATAAAAGCGCAAAAGTGAGCCGAGCTGTGATGATGAAGTCTGTCAAGAAAGATTAGAGTTTCAAAATGACCAAAAACAGAGACAATTCTGATTTTAAATTCATCTAAATATTTGTGACTTTTTATTTTTGAATACAGACGTTCAGAGTTCATGTGTGTGGTGGATCAGAAGCACATGTATTTGTGAGTTGGCTTGTTTTCTTGTAATAGTAAGACTTTTCTTGAGATGTAAAAAATTGTTCTTAAGGTGTACAACAACAAAATAAATAAAAATCGTAACTAAAAGATAAAACACGACTAATTAGGAAATGCAATATCAAATGGAAATTGCAACAAAGACCATGAAAACAATGTCAAATAATCAGAATCAAAATTTGCTTTATCGATCAAGTATGTTCAAAACATTCAAGGAATTTGGTTTCAGCAGGTGGTGTCGCTCGTGAATATATATATGAACAACAAACAAAAATCACACAAACAAACGAAAGAAAACAACACATTAACTAAGTCAGCATCATTATTTGGAATGAATGCAAATGAAAACACTATTCCTCATAAAAGAAGTACAGAACAAATAAAAATGACAAAAAGGTCTAAATAGCTAAATGCAATTACAACTGGCTAAGAAAGACAATTAAAAGGAGCAATGTAGCAAGTGATAACATATAAATAAAGGGAATAATTAATGCATCAATGGATAAAAACTGCAATAGAAAATCAGAAACTTAATAAGCTTAAAATGAAATCTTAGTTGGTTAGTAGTAACTGTTTTTTTGTGTTATTCCTTTAATATCACAATGCATCATAATAAAGTAGAGAGTATCTTTGTTTTTCCATATTACTGCACCAAGCTACTGTTTCATTGGGTTTTTGGCATTTTTTTTTTTTTATGTCAGGATGTGTCATGTCACAAGCCCTTGAGGGTTTCCTTGTCCAACCTGTAAATCATGTTTGTCCTTGTCTCCTTCTGTTGACTCGGTCGGGGCCTTTCTGTGTGCAGTTTGTATGTTCTCCCTGTGCATGTGTGGGTTCTCTCTGGGCACTCTAGCTTTCTCCCACAGACAAAAAAGCAGGCTTGTTAGGTTAAGTGATCTTTAAATGACCTCAGGTTGTTGGTGTGAGAGTGAATGTTTGCATATCTCACTATGTGGCCCTGTGATTGGCAGGGTGCATTCAACTCTGGCATGTCAGCTGGGAAAGGCTCCAGCCACCCAACAATAAAACAGGGATAGGTGGTGGAGATGAAGGATGGATGAGC